>BTHU01000008.1:70016244-70456244 GCA_036184795.1 Tokudaia tokunoshimensis | reverse complement strand
CTCAGGTCCCAGTTGGGGAAAAAGTGAAAATAATTGCCTTGCCTTACCGGGAGGGCTGGGAATAAGCCCTGACCATGCCACCCTTAATCTGTTATTGCTGTTAAGTCTCACAACTGGGGATGGAAAGACCGCTCTGGGGCTAAAGTGCTTGCTTTGCAAATATGAAGACTTGAGCTTGGATCCCCAGCACCCACACAGAAAGCTCTCTGTGGTACTGCCTGCTCTATAAGCCTAGTGCTGGGGAATCTTCGGCACTTTTTGACCAGCTAGTCTATCCTGGTGAGCTCTAGGGAAATGAGAGACCCCCATCTCAAAGGAGGGGCATGGTGCACCTGAGTATGACACTTGAGGGTGTCCTCTGCTTCCTCCACACACTCTTAAAAATATTGAGCCTCGTAACTACAGTGAGAGCAGAGATTTCAACCACCCCTATTTTACAGCTGGGGAAACCAAGTCCAAAGCCTTTGTATAACTCTGTGTCAATTCACGTTTGTGAATGATGAGACTAGAATTCAAACCCATTGTTCACGGCCCTGTATTCATTCTTCATTATAAGAGATGTGGTAAATGCTACCAGCCATGGCTAGAGTTGAACTATCATGCCACTGAAAAGTTTTATTGTTTATTAGGCATTTCATTGATTAGGCTGGCTGATTTCCTCTTGGCAATGGTTTCTTGGCAAAGGCAAATAGTAGAATTATGAAATGACAGTAACTCTACGGATGGCAGTGCATCTTGGGATTATTGAGGAGAGGCTCCAGGACCCTAAGGATGCCTAGGATCTCATAGAAGACACTCTGGACTACTTCTAATGCCCACTACATGTGGATACCTAAGTAGATGTTAGGCTGTATTGTATAAGCAACAAATATAAGAAGCAAAGGTTGGTGTGTGTTCAGAACAGACACAACACTTGACCAAATATTTTCAATCCGTGGTTGGTTGAATCTGTGGATGCAAAAACTTCAGTTGATAGAGGGACAACTCAACTGTATTCTAAGACTGATGAAGTGTGTGTGTGTCGCGCATGTAGGCATGTGTTTGTTTGTAGATGTGGCCATGCCTGTGCCACGGAACACACAGAGAAGTCACTGGACAACCCGGCGTCAGCCCTGACAGTCAATGTTGTTGGAGGTAGGTCTCTGGCTCACTGTTACATAAGCCAGGTTAGCCGGCCTGAGACTCACTGTCTGAGGGCTGTGATTACAGATGCCTTCACACGGGGCCCGGGGATCTGAGTTCTGCTCCCCTTTAATCTACTGAGCTGTCTTTCCAGCCAGTTATTGGAAGACTTTCATCCCTGAGTTTCAGAACTCTCCTACCTCCCCCATTGCAAACTTTTTCATAAAAATATTAATATGAAAAAATATAGTGTTACTCATATCTAATTTGGCCTCTAGGGATTTTCACAGAAGTGTTTACCAGTAGTGGTCAGATGTTCTTATATTTTGCTGATTAGAAATAAAATTAAGTGAGAAAAAAGGTCATACTTTTATTTTATCCAAAACACAAGGTTTTCTTGCCCACTTCTGAAAGCAGCTTGGTCTAGTTTTGTTAATGATAGAGAATTAAATACTGGCTCAAAGTTTAATATTTGTTTGGTTTCCAAGCTAAGCATGCTCTTGGATGTCATTTAAAAGTGTGTTTTATAAATTGTCATTACTTGCATAATTAAAGTAAATCAAATCATGTGCATCACTTTTTAGATGGAACTCATTCAAAATTTATTATTATAATCCATGAATATTAGTAAATATTGTATTCAATTAATTTTGTAATGAAACTTTTAATATATACTTATCTTAAATGGCATATATTTAAAAAAACATTAAGTTACTTTACTTTCCCTGTAAATGCAAAATGATCAGATGATTAAAAATTTCCATAAAAATTAGTATAAGATGAGCTCACAAATTTAAAAATGGCTGGGAGAGCCTGCTGGAGGCTCTAAGTTTCTGTCTCTGCCTTCATCTTCACTCTGTGCTCTTCCTGAAGACAGATGTTCCTGTCAGCCCCACTGACTGTCCTTTCTCTCTTCTGCATTTTCAATCTTTCCCATCCTCATTTGTCCTTTCCCAGGTCTTTAAATCTCCTCAGGGCTCCAAGTTCTACATAGTTGACTAGTCAGTCCTAACTACTATCAAGAAATTATCTTAGCTGTGTGTGTGTGTGTGTGTGTGTGTGTGTGTGTGTGTGTGTGTGTGTGTGAATGCTGGAGCATGTGACCTTGTGCATATGGAGGCCACAGTTGAACCTTGCCTGTCATTTCTTTCTTTCTTTTTTTCTTTCCTTTCCTTTCCTTTTTTTCTGAGACAGGGTTTCTCTGTGTAGCCCTGGCTGTCCTGGAACTCACTCTGTAGACCAGACTGGCTTCAAACTCAGAAATCCACCTGCCTCTGCCTCCCAAGTACTGGGATTAAAGGTGTGCGCCACCACTGCCCGGCTTGTTGCCTGTCATTTCTAAGGAGCTGTCCACCTTGCATTTTGAAGCAGCGTCTCTCCTTGGCCTGAAATTCACTAAGAACTCTAGACTGGCTGGCTCAAGAGTCTCAGGGATTCACCTATTTACCCCAGTGCTGGGCTTCTTAAGGAGCACTACCATGCCAGGCATTTTTATACTCAGGCAAATTGAACTCAGGTTCTCATACTTGAAAAACAAACACTTTAAATACTGGCTGAGCCATCTCTCTAGCCCTAGCCCCATCTTTTACTTAAGCTGTTATTTTACACAGTGAACTTTCTGAAAAGATGAGGTTTTAGCTATTTTTTTTTCTGCAAGACTCTGTACTACCTTCTTCTGCCTAGAAAGCTGCATAGCTGGCTGAGTACTGTCAATCAGATTCTCGCTCCTCCAAGCACTGACCAAACCTGCTGAAGTGCCCACACAACCCCTCTTAGCTCCATTTCCTTCCTGTGATGTTTTTATTACCAGCTAACCTTTTCTCAGTGCTCCAAAGGAGAGAGCATTGCCTGTTTCCTGAGGTGACTCCAGGATATAACATGGTGCCTGACACTCTGAGAGTGTCCTATGCATGAAAGCTTAAACGTTTGCCCTGAGCCTTTCCATTTCTCCTTTGCTCTCCTGTCCCCCATGCAAGTTATTGCTGCTACTCTTGGAACTCCAGCACCATTTCTATGGGGGTGGCTAATACAGAGTGTCACTGAGACATCTCTTGCCACCTGAGCACTCTTTTCAAGGGAACCTAGTCCTTATGAGCAGGAACTTCAGGCAGGGTCTTTTCAGTTGACAGAGATGTCACTCCACAGGCTGCACTTTGTTCCTCTGAACCACGCACCAGTGACTTCCCAAATTTATCTGCAGCACTGGAGTCCTCTGATATCTTTTTCAAGTCACCTTCCAGATGCTTCCACCTGTTTGCCTCTGCCACTTCACATAGTCCTAGGACACAGTGGATGCTCAATAAATGCTCTGTGCGACGAGAGGCGGCTATGTGTTCGGTGACACGAGCCCCTCTGACAGTCTCCCCATGCCTGCCAGATACAAAAGCAAGACTCACCTAGTCTGGGCCTCTCGTCTTTCAGCGTTGCAGTGGCCATTCGCCAGGTTGTGAGCACAGTAACCCATTTGTGACACATTGTGTTTTGGTCAACAGCTTCACAATTTCACCCTCGAGTTCCTGGGAACTGTTGGGCAGATGCCATGAGCCCCAGTGATTTATTTACACCTCGGGTGTCATTTGAGGACATCTTGTTCATTCATCTCTACTTGTTTCAGGCCTTTAGACTCCTCTGTTTTCAAGAACAATTAGGGGAAGGGGAGGAGTTTTCCCTTTCATCTCTGTGGAGGCAGAGAGTGCAAAGGGTTGGCCATGATTCTCTCAAAGACTTTTGCTCGTTGTCAGAGTGGTCGTGGGTGAGTCCAGCTGATCGGTTTCTCTCCTTTTCTCCCTGCCATTGGTTAGTACATTTAAAATGATGTTTTCTGATTGGTCCACTGGTACATCCAACCTTTATGATACCGTAACACAATACGGTTGTTTACACTTGAGGACCATGTGATTGGGTTACAGAAAACAAAACAAAACAAAACAAAAACCTAAGAAGAAATCATGTTTTAATTAAGTCTATAATTTTGTGTTAGGCTGTGTTGCGAGTTATCCTGGGTTACATGCAGACAGTGGGTCACAGGTTGGACAGGCAGGGCTCTCAGAAGTTCAATGCAGCCATTCACAAGTTACCTGTACCAGCACTCTGCTAAGTAAGTGTAAGAAAATTATAGCTGGTAACACAAATAGATGAATGAGCTTTCTTACCACCCCCAGCACAGTTTCTTTATTCTTCATTAAGACTCCTGAAAAGCTGATAGGACAGACTAGACAGGGATCATTTGAGAGAGAAATTCAGAGTGACCAAGAGATTTGACACTCACTGCAAGTTCATAGCTGAGCTGAGAAGGAAACTAGTCCTTACATCATAACCCAGTGGCATTTATCCTTGCTAAACTTTTAGTTGAACTGTATCCACATACAAACAAAGGCTACATGAACTTTCGTCAAGACTTTGGAAAAGAACCGATCAATGTCCCCATGGTTTGATTCAGCAGCCACATGTTATTACAACTTCATGTAACAAAAACTCTCTCTGCTAAGAAGTATTTCCCCAGGAAGGCCTGAGAGGACCTGTGAAATCTAGCCCTACAAAGGCCACCAGGAACTCTGTGGGAAGTCCAATGTCACATCTCTCTCTCTCTCTCTCTCTCTCTCTCTCACACACACACACACACACACACACACACACACACACACACACACACACGAAACTTTTCAAGGGTTAAGAGACTCCATTGAGTTTTTCCTTGAGATTCCATGAATTCTTACTGCAGAACCCTCAGAGTGTGGTGAACCGGGGTCACTTCTAGTGTGGGACCTATCACCAAACAGGAAGGGAGGAGTAAACTTGAGTCTGTAGCAGCTGAGGTTCTCATGAACAAGCCAGGCAGCTGGAAGGAGGACCTACCAGCCTTCTGTCCTCAGGATCACATTTTGCTAGCAATTGCAGCTCCAGACCCGGAACACTGGCCTTCTCGGTTTTACCCATATACACAAAGAAATCTGCTTCTAATGTAATCTGACATCGTCCTCCTCTCTGATTAACCACTCCTAGGTAGGCCTCAGTGAAGTGCCTGCCAAACAATGCCCTATGGATCTCATCGCCTGCCAGCTTCGCTCTTTTTTCTTCCTCCTGCCCCAAATGTTAGTGCTGGTTGAGGCAATCTGCTGAGAGGAAGGAGTTCGCCATATCTGGTCCAAAGATCTAGGGAAATTACTATTTGCTATCCTATTTCTTCTCTCAAGGAAATAGAAAAAAAATTGTTATATTTAATTTACTTGATGCTATCTATCTTGGATTTGCCTATTAAGCAATAACTCAGAATTTTAAATTTTTATTTCTTTGTATTTGTGTGCAAGTGCACAGGCACGCCTGTGCATATGTAGTGGCGCATGTGTGCCAAGACTTGTTTGTGGGAGTCAGAGGACAACTCCTGGGTGTTGGTCCTCTCCTTCTATCAGGTGGGGCCTGGGCATTGAACGCCAGTCATTAGGCTGGACAGTAGATACATTTACCTCACTGAGAGAGCCCATCTGCCCATGTTGGTGTGCCTGCATGTTTGTGTTCACATGACTGCATAGGTGTGTGTGTGTGTGTGTGTGTGTGTGTGTGTGCGTACCTGTGAAAGCTAGAGCTAACCCTTCTAACCCTTCAGTGTCTTCCTCAGTCATTATCCCCTTCTTTCTGAGACAAAGTCCCTTCATTGAACCTAGAGCTCTCATTCAGCAGGGCTGGTTGACAAACAAGCCCCAGAGATCCTCCTGTCTCCACCTCCCCAGCACTGGGATTACAAGGACATAGCACCATGCTTGGTTTTTTTTAATATGGGTTTTGGGGATCAAACTCAGGCCTTCATTTTTGTGCAACAAGCCCCTTTACTAACCCAACCATCTCTTTGAACCAATGAGTAAGCTGTCAAACATGTGTATATGTGCTTTATAGTTTCAAATTTGAAAGTTTAATCTTTTAAAAACATGGTTTCTATTTGCTTCATTACAAGCTCTCTGAGATTTAATACTTTTTTCTTCTTCTAATGAGGGGGAGTTCAATGTGGGCTAAGCATCGTCTGGTACCCAGCTGATCATCGCCCGCATTATGAGTGTTTGTTCATGAAAGGAGCCTTGGTGCGGGACTAAGAAAGGATTTCCTTGGTCTGTTAATTGACTTGGAATAATTCATTAGCTGATACTTTGGGTTGTGAATTTCTCTGGCAAATCCCAGGTCACCCTGACTTTCCATGTAAAGAGAGTGGTTTGGTCCTTGTATGAGAAGTTTGGGAGGATGGATTAAAGCCCCCTTACCTCCATTACCCTTCCATAAGGGAGCTTGTTAATAAAGAGCTCTTCGAAGACTTGCCTTTGTACAGACATTGCATGAATATTTATGGAATATTCCATCTGTAAACAGTATTAAAATATAAACAGAGCATACCAAGAAACGAGAAGGCCATTTTCACCTGATACATAGTAATGCTGTGAAAAAGGGAGGGTTCTGACCCAGTAAGAGCTACCGCACAGCAAAGAGAGAGAAGCCATTTGCCTGACAAGCCAAGGGGCTACAGATCCTGGAGTCAGGACTGTGATTGGTGTTCCCATTAATCAAGCATTCTGGGTCACTGGATTCACACACATAGATGGGGACCTGGTATTTATACCTACCGGGGTTGGTCCCTTGAAGCTGCTGAGTTTGCAAACTGAAATGTAGTCAAAAATCAGAATGGTCATATGTTCTATGTCAATGTGGACTGCTCCAAGTTTTCCGTGGTCCTTCTCCTATCAGGCACGGGAGGTGGTTTCAGATATGGTATTGTGATTAGTGTGTGAGGCTCCAATCAGCATTGAGAAGGGCAGGAGAGGGAGGAGAGAGGGAGGAGCTGGGAAAAAAACCTCCCCAGAGACCAACACCTGCAGACTCTATGGACAGCAATGGAATTGTTTTGGGATAGAGAATGGAGGATATAGGGTGGAAACTGGTGTGTTCACCAAAGAACCCCCCCTCTACTTACTAATTTGTGTATATGTGTGTATGTGTGTGTACATATATGTGTGTGTATAATACATTATCATATATTTTATATTTATATAATACACTAGTGTATTATATGATATATATATATATATATTTATATATGGTCTTATGTATCCCAGGCTGACCTTGAACTTGTGATCCTCCTATCTCCACCTCCCAAGCATTCAGATTACCGACCTATGCCACCCCAATTGCTCTTATGTAGTGCTAAGAATGGAACCAGGGCTTTGGGCTTGCTAGGCAAGCACTCTACCAGCTGAGCCTCATCCCCGGCCCCATGACTGTACATGGTTAATTCCAAATCTCTGGCACCAATCACAGGTGCGTTAGCAATTTTCAGGGGATTAGTATACAATAAAATACTCTCAACAAGAAAACCACCCAGAATGTAGTGAGTCACCCTTTGATGATTCCGAAGGCACTTTAGGATTCTGTCCTGCCTTAGGGTCAGCAACACAAACATCAATTAGTTTATGGTGAGTGTGTGGAAGAGCTTGTTATTATGAGTTCGGGACAACCCTCTTTCATAACATTGAAAAGTAATCATCTTGCACCCCAGGCCTTTTTGATTTTGTTCTTTTCAGCCCCCAGTATTGCTTCTATTCTTTGTAGAAATGATACTCTTATCAGCACAGAGATATGCCAGTGGGTCTGACTACAGTCCTGTCTTCTCCGCAACCTTCTCTGGAACTCTTCCGTTTCCTCCCTGCCTGTTTAGATACACCCATACACCCACATCACTCTCTGCAAAGTCTGGCCTGACAGGGTGACAAAATAATCCGTAAAGAGACCATGAACCAGTCGGTACGCTTGTATGCTTTGTTTATTCCAAATGCTTCTGAGAGCAAGAGAGGAAGTTCCATGGTATTCACGGGACTCCAGCTTATTTTGGTTATCTCCCTTCTTGCAGATCCTGAGGGTTAGTGATGGAGAAAAAGAAAGCAGGGCTGAAGTGGGAAGGACTTGCCTAGCACTCAGAAGGCCAGGACTTTGTCCAGAGCAACACACACACACACACACACACACACACACACACACACACCACACACACACACACACACACACACCACACACACACACACACACACACAGGCACAGGGATAGGGGAGAGTATCAATCTTGTCCTTTCTTTGACACTTTGAAAAGATAACTTAATCCACAACATAAGAATTTTAAAATTAAAACTCAGGATATTAAAGGGGATAATAAATACATAAATAAATAAGGTTTTGGCAAATACAATTTCTAATAGAAAATTTCAATTTCTAATAGAAACAAAAACATCACAAGGAAAAAAAAATTCAACAACCAACCAACCAATTAACCTGACTCAAGCAGGTGGCTGTCTGAAGCTTTATTTTCTCTGCTGATTTTTCTTTCTGCTTTCAGTAAAGAATGGAATTCCTTTCTGAGCCTCATCCATGTCTACCCTAAGTGAGGGGATGCCAGGCAGGTGGAGTTTTCTGAGGATACTCAGCTCTGACCTGGATTTCCTTAAAAAAAGAACTCTCAGTATTTTCTAAGTGTAAGTCTGTATGTTAGGAAACGCAAATCATCTAAGCATAGAGATGGTGCTACCGTAGACGCCTGAAGACTAATGTGCTGGGAGGCTTCTGTATGGTCTGGACTAAGTGTAAACATCACTGAAAATGTAGACAGAATGGGATCCTTCACTGTACCTGTGGCTGACAGTGATTAAGACGGTTCACCGTGACCTGGGAGACAGTTGTTGATAAATTTAGGAATTCAGTTCCGTCCTCTCGAATTTTAAAACAAAACAAAAGCAAACAAAACCCTGGGTGTGGTGGCATTTACCTGTCATTGCAGTGCAAGGGAGATGGAGACAGGCAAGATCCCTGATGCTTTCTAGGGAGTCACCCTAGCCTAATTGGCAAGTGACATACTTGTGAGACCCTGCCTCAAAACCACAAACAAGTGGATAGCTCTTAAGGAATGACACCCAAGGTTGTCCTTTGGCTTCTGCATGGGTTCTCTCTCTCTCTCTCTCTCTCTCTCTCTCTCTCTCTGTGTGTGTGTGTGCGTGTGTGTGTCTTTTTCCCTCTCTCTCTCTCTCTTTCTTTCTCTCACACACACCTGTACACACACTTGTACAACACACATACACCTGGACACACACAGACACCACAGACACACAGACATACGCACAGACATACACACACAGACACCACAGACACACACACACACACACACACTACACATAGTGATGAAGTGTTCAGGTTACTTGCATACTACAAACTATCACTATAATAAATGTGTATACATACATTCACAGGAATTAGATTTGGAGCAATTGTGGTTTTGCAACTACACTTTGTTACAGATACAAGTTTAATATCATTTAACTGCTACCCTGAAATTATGTCTCCAGGAGGGACACTGTGGGTATTTGTAAACTACAGCTTCTGCCCTTTCTCTGTTAGACATGGTCTAATGGGTTTAGAAAATGACATTCAAGATGCTGCTTTGCCAATTAGAGCTTCTGCTACCTGATTCTTGAAGGACATAAGCATGCTTAATTGTGTGCTCAGACATTTTATTAAGTTGTTTTGAGTGCTGAAAGTCTCTTAACCTTCACATAGACTCATTTTTGTAAAAAATAAATAATTAATTAATTAATAAACACTTGCAGGAAGGAGATACCTGGCAATAACTGGAGGAAAGGCATCTGATTTCAAATGAAAGTCCTATTCATTTCAATAATGTGCGTATTTGTCAAGCTACAGACACAAAGATGGGCTGCAGGTTCTGAAAACTGACTGCATTAGGAAAGTCACACAGATAATTTTCCCTAATTCTTTGGTAACAAACAGTGTGTTGCCGGGCAGTAGTAGTGCATGCCTTTAATCTCAGCACTTGGGAGGCAGAGGCAGGTGGATTTCTGAGTTCAAGGACAGCCTGGTCTACAGAGTGAGTTTCAGGACAGCCAGGACTATACAGAGAAACCCTGTCTCGGAAAAAACAACAACAACAACAAACAAACAAACAAACAGTAGCTGAGAGCAAAAGGCGACCAGCATCATCTTAGTCACTTTTGGAAGGAAGGACAAAACTTGGTTTAGATGTCTCTACTGCCCAGCCACGTGGTCCTTGGATTAACTCTTTTTATTATTATTATTTTTTTTTATTTTCTAAGTTTTTTTATTTACATTCCAAATCATTTCCCCTTTCCCGTTTCCTCCCTCCCTGAAAGTCCCATAAGCCCCCTTCCCTCCCTCTTTTCCCCATTCAACCCCCTCTCACTTCTCTGTCCTGGTGTTCCCCTACATCCAGTCTTTCCAGGACCAGGGGTCTCTCCTCCCATCTTCTTGGAAATCTATTGATATGCGAATTGTGTCTAGGGTATTTCAAAATTCTGGGTTAATATCCCCTTATCAGTGACTGCATACCATGTGTGTTCTTTTGTGATTGGGTTACCTCACTAAGAATGATATTTTCCAGTTCTGACCATTTGCCTAGGAATTTTGTGAGTTCATTGTTTTTAATTGCAGAGTAGTATTCCATTGTGTAAATATACCACATCTTCTGAATCTATTCCTCCGTTGAGGGACATCTGTGTTCTTTCCAGCTTCTGGCTATTATAAATAAGGCTGCTATGAACATAGTGGAGCATGTGTCCTTATTGCATGCAGGGGAAGCCTCTGGGTATATGCCCAGGAGTGCTATAGCAGGATCCTCCGGGAGTGTCATGCCCAGTTTTCTGAGGAACCGCCAGACTGCTTTCCAGAGTGGTTGTACCAGTTTGCAATCCCACCAGCAGTGGAGGAGTGTTCCTCTTTCTCCACATCCTCGCCAACAACTGCTGTCTCCTGTGTTTTTGATCTTAGCCATTCTGACTGGTGTGAGGTGGAATCTCAGTGTTGTTTTGATTCGCATTTCCCTAATGACTAAGGTTGGGTTAACTCTTAAGACCAGCATCTCCTATGAGGAAATCCATTTCGAATAACAAGGCTTTCTCAGTTCAAGATCCTCCTTAACTTTCTACAGAAATTTCCCTAAGTTTAAGAGGTTACACTTGGCAGGCTAAACTCTTGAGAAGATCAAAGGCAGGGCGGAGACAAGCTACATCGCTGCCAGCCTTCCTAAAGAAACTGCATTGGTAGTTAGTCAACCCCAACTGTCAACCCATCAGATGGGGTCCCATGTGGGACCCAGGATGAACACAGGCCTGCCTCTGGAAACGTGGCTGGGAAAACAGCCAGAGGGTAGCTCCCCAGTCTTCTGGCTCACTTTTAAAGACATTTTTCCATAAACTACATTGTTTGCCCATCAGTGCACACAGTGAGCTCTCCTCAGACCTGCCCTTCCCATTCGATCAATCCACGTGTGTTTTCCAACCTCTGGGGGCTTTTATTTTCTGCTTTCTACCTTCTCACTACAGTGCCGATCGGCCCTCCCCCTCCTCCCCTCACCCCCTCCACAAAGGACTTCTCCCTTTGTGATTGGCATCTCATTAATGAAGAAGGGCTGGTGTCTCTCTCATTACAGTTGTGGTGAGTGAGAGGACCTCAGAACTAATTTACTTGCTCTCACAAGGGAAGACACTTGTCTCCATCAAGAATTTAACTTCCCTTCTGCCTGTGGCAATAAAAGAGCCCATTTTGTTTTAACATTAATAAGGTGAGAGAATAGACAATTTCCAAAAGAAATTAAGAAAGGCAAGAGGGTAGGTGTTGGCCCGTGCAAGTTTCCCTCAAGCAAGTCTGATGGTGAAGTTTAGTAAGGGATGGTTACTTTAGTAACATATGGATGAGAGAGAGAGAGAGAGAGAGAGAGAGAGAGAGCCCAGCAGGTAAATTGATAAGCCCTTCTGGAGTACAAAGCAGAGCTGAGGTTCTGGTCCTGGATCCTAAGCCCATCTGTGACCTTGGGCAAGTCTTTGATTTTTGTCTGGTCCTCAGTTTTTATTATCAGTAAAATAAGAGGATTGAAGAAAATGGTCTCTGAGGGTTCTCTCAGATCTAAAATTTTAATATTCTTTCTATAAATGGAACTCTGGACTATTTCAAACTATTTTTTCCCCTGTTTGCAGTGAGTTTTTATCTCTGGCAACAAATTAGAAATTCCTCCAGAATTAAAGAGCATGGAATGGAAATTATTTGGCTCCCCAGCTGAAAAGGTCAACTAGATTCAGAAATGTACTCTGGGTCCACACCGTCTGCATGGAAACCTAATTAGAGATCATACTTCATTGGCTAAAAGGGATCAAACTTATCCTGGCTTTCATCTCGATATGTATTTTTAAAAAATTACTCTAAGTTACTAATTCATTTATCTTTCTACTTACAGGAAATTCCACCCATTGATAAAGCTATGCCTTGACACCCCTGCCTGCATGAACCACACACACACACACACACACCCTGCCTTATGAGCCCAGCTCTTTATCACACTGGGCTCTAAATGTTTTGCTATGCTGGCAGGCCATAAAAAGAACACCTTAAAATGTGTCCGCCATTTAGCTGGGATGGTTCCTGCATGTGGCACCAGAAGTTTGTCTCCTTGGTTGGTGGCATGCCTCAAAGGAAAGAGGTCAGTCTAGAAGAGCAGCAGTTTACAACCTTCCTAATACTGTGACCCTTTAATACAGTTCCTCACGTGTGGTGACCCTCAACCATAGAATTTTCTTTGCTGCTACTTCATAACTGTAATTTTGCTACTGTTATGAATCATAATGCGAATATTTGTGTTTTCTGGCGGTCTTAGGCAACCCCTGTGAAAAGATCATTAGACCCTCAAGGGGGTCATTACCCACAGGTTGAGAACCAGTGGTCTAGATTGTGTCATGCCTGAAAGACAGCATCCTGTGTTTCCTTGGTTTGGGCTCAGTTTGAATGTTGATGACAAGTTTTCTTGTGGGTGACAGCATAGTTGAGGATTAGAAGTGCCCACATTAGGGGTCTGGATGGTTTTCTAATGGGAAGATTCCAGAGTACATCATATGTTTTTAGCCCCTGGAGTGGGTAGAAATATGCATGCACATGTTTATATGCATGCAGGTAGAAGCCAGAGGTCAGAGTCAGGTTTCTTCCTTTTTGTTTCTCCACCCTATCTTATTATTACTATTTTTGAGACAAGAGTATCTCACTGTACCTACAGCTTGCCAAATCAATTAGGCTGGCTGACTGCAGAGAGCTACTTGCCTCCATCTCTCACTACTGGGACACTGCTCCTGGATTTTTTATGCCAGTGCTGGGAATTGAAACCCAGGTCCACCGGCTTCTGCAGCAAGCACTTTACCCATGGACCCATCTCCCCAGTCCTTCCAAGGCTCCTTTTCCTCCCTCCCATCATTTCTTCCTCCCTTCTTCACTCCATATTTTCCTCTATCCTTCCCTCCCAAGCAGGCTTTCTGTGAAGGAGACGTTCAGTTCCTGTTAACACTTTCAGGGCTCATCTTTTATGTCTACTATCTCTTGCTCCCAAGATCTCTTACTAAGCCAGGTAAAAATAATCCCAACATGTACCCAAAGAGTCTGGCCCGGGAGCCTTGGGGATGAGCTCAGAATCATGGTCTATCACTCCCCAACAGGATCCTACCTTCTTCTCCCTGTTCCTAAGCATTGCCTCAGGGCACAGGCAGCCTTTCCTGCTCCTTACAGGTTTTGAATGAAATTAAAGCTAATCCTTTCTGGCTTGGTTAGGTCTTGTGTAAGATTCCCACACCCCACAATCAACGTGCTGTCAGAAGAGATAGCCAAGTTACCACACCTCCTGCAACATTAGCAAAAAGACACTATTTTTTTTCTTTCCTTCAAATAGCTTTGAAGCCCTGACTCACAGAAGCCACCTTCTCAAATCTTCCATTTGACTTCTCATGCCAGGACATAGGTATTGACTGTTAGAAGCAAACTGAGGAAGGATGAGCAAGGCCTGTGTGAGATTAACAGGAGAGAAAACTGGAGCCCTTTGGGTTTCCACTCCATGATTTCAACAGACCAGGATACCTTGATTTATTTGGGGGAACACTAGAGGGTCAAGACAAGATCTCACTGTGTGGAGCTCAGGGTGGAACTGAAGATCTTCCTACCTCATTTTTCCAAAGGGTAGGATGACAGCTGGTTACCCCCACAGTGGGCCCTCACTCATCTTTTCCCCTGTAAGCACAGGGATGGGATAAATTCCTCAACATTGCTATTTCCCTCCCTCAGTAACTGAGAAGAAATGAAAAGAGAATCAAAGAGAAAACAGACTGAAGCCGGGGACCAGTTTTCAGGTTGTCCTAATGCTTCCGAAAAGGAGAAATCTGCCTGTCGTGTCTATAATTTAGAAAGTTTTAATGCATGGCTCCCAATTTATTTATTACTCATAGAAAGTTGTAAACATCCCTCCCTAAACCATCAGGAAATAATCTGGGCAGGAGTCAAATGGTTCAGACATTTGGCACTTTTAACGGGGCTGTTGTTGGACATAGTTCTGATCTCTGAGTCTAATTTATCTCCTTCTTCCTTACATAGGATTGTTGGTAAGCTATTTGCCCGTGTGTGTGTGTGTGTGTGTGTGTGTGTGTGTGTGTGTGTGTGTGAATTCACTTAAGATAGTCGGAAGGTATCTCAGCTTTGTCATCGTCTCCTTTGCAGACTGCCAGCTTAATAGGAGATTCCAAAATTAGTAAAAAGAAAAAAAAATTAAATAAATAAAAAGAAAAGAAAGCCAATTTAACAACAACAAAAAGGGGCATTAGCAGAATATACAAGCTGGAGAGTCAAACAGAATTGTTTGAAATACCTCAGCCTGGTTTCAAAGAGCTTCCTGCCGTGGAGCCCAAACACCCAGACAGGTAGACCGCTGTGAGATATGTGGGCGCTGCCTGCTGCCTGCTGCCTAGATGGGGGGAGCATTTGAAAGCATCAAAGTTTCCCGTACAGACGAGTGTACATTTATCCCCGCGTCTGTGATCTCTGCACTTGCCTATTGTAACTTGCTGTTTAATAGCTTGGCAAACCTTGCCCCTCACAGACTGCAGATTCTTCCCCTCGCTCAAGGATCTGCTTCTCTCCCAGGAGTTGGTCGCTGGGGCTGAGTTTTGAAAAAGTTTTCATTCCTGGGTTTGTGCGAAGATACGGGGTCAGTCTTTGAATTCGGCACTGTCGAATACCTGAACCAGGAACAACCCCAGCCTTGCCCCTGTACAGACCCATCCCTCCATAAAAACAAGATCAAAGGTCTCCCCCTGGCTACCCGAAGGTCCCGTGTGGCCCACAGACATGGACTGCCTGGATTCTGCCTTGTTCTCAATTTCAGATCGCAAATGGTGCGGACATTTCAGATAGTACTGTTCATTTCTTAGCAATCTGAAAACTGGGAAACATGGTGCTTCCTGTCCTAAGGAGCCTAGTGCACATCGGACTGTGTACCTTCCCCACACCACGGAGTCCCTTCAATTTGGCTCTCTTGCTACCTCTGGGTTACCTCTGGGTCACTGGCCTTTGGAGTATGACCTATGATAAGGACACCTCACACAAAGGCAAATAATGACCGGTAAACTTAGGGGACAGACAGCTGATGTGGCTTCCAGCTGATTTTTCAGGACAACGCCAGGGTAGGATTACAGCACCCTGTGTGACTAGGGAGAAATTGAGGATTTTAATTGCCTTACTGCACCCTTGCTGCTTAGGAGTGGGCGAGCCACGTGACAAAACCTGCGCCATCTTTGTTCTTTCTAGTCGGAAATGTAGACACTAGCCAGAACCCACATTGTATTCTCTTGCTTGGCCCACTCTAGTCTGGCCATGTGGAATAACTCCCTATGCTCCAGGCATTCTGAGTCCTAACTCCCTTCTCTTCCATTTGCATATTGACCCATGTCTACTGGGATGTCGCCCTCAACTTCCCTTCTGTGCCTGAAAGCCCATCTTCTTGAAAGAGTCCACTTACTTGTAAGCCTCTGTGTTAAGACCCCTTCACTCTCAAATCTGTCCTTCTGACCTCAGAGCTCCTAGAGCCTATTTCTATATCCCATTCATAGGAAAAAGCAACCCACATAGCCATTTTGCCAGTTCCTTAAGAACAGACTGTCTCAGGTATCCCCTCAAGCCTGGTCCTAGTCCTGACAGGCAGGAAATAATCATTGCAGGGCAAGGGCTACTAGGTGGAAGGACCTGAACTACACTCATGTCAGAATGTCCTTGGGGAGTACACTTGAGTTGGAGGACTGAACATAAATCCCACCAGTGTCACCACTGGGTTCCTTGTACCCGGAACGCACCTCACTTATCCGGCATGATTTCTGGTTAATGAGACTTCACCACTGACTCTTCTTTTAGCAGAAGGCAGCACAGTCCTAAGTTCTTCAAGGAGCTTCAGATTTGAAGCCAGGCATTGTGGCATCCACCTATAATCCCAGCTCACTAGAGGTAGAGGCAGGGGGATTAGGCATTGAAGATCATCCTCAGCTACATAGTGAGTTCAAAGGCTGGCTATATGGGACTGTTTCTCAAATCAACAACAATAACAATAAAACAACAGTAATAACAGAAAACACAGACAGACAGACACACACACACACACACACACACACCCCACTCCAAGAAAACTAGTAGAACAAAAAATTAAAACATATAAGATGATTCCTGGGCACAGAGCAAGGAGAAAGAAATGCTGCAAGATCAGCACAGGGCTGTGAAATTAATAAGACACGAATAATCACACGAGAGCTGGTGGACCCACCTGAAAGTATGGGCTTAGGTGAGCGCCTGGGGGTGAGAGAAGCTGATGATCTATAAACCACTGGCCAGGCATCAAACTGACCTTTCCATTTTTACTCTCCACCCCCACACCAGTTTTGAAAGTGTAAAAGAACTGTCTCTGTGACTTGCTTCTGACGGCATCATTAAAAAACAAAAGTACAGAGGCTCATGAGTATGAAATGAAGAAAACAGGGCGGGGGGAGGGCTCTCTCTCGGTTGAATGCAGAATGGTCAAACTTAGCTAGGCGCTCTGGCTGGCAGAAGCGAAGACAGGGCCAGTAAAATAGATTTTTATTCTTTCTAATGAACCCATCACGTGCAGAAAATGAGAAAGGACTGACCAGGTGGGAAGGAGGAGCCGACTTCAGCAATGAATTCACGGCTTCTCTTACAGTGATTATTTCAAGAGACCAGAAGGTGGGGACGTGGGGGGACACACATTGAGAAGCCCAGTCAATCAGTCCATTTCTGTTTCTCATTTCTAACACATCTTCATGGACCACGCACCGCAGGTGTGGGTCTTTCTAACATGTGAGCTGGGAAGATGGCTTCTGTGAGAACCGTCACTCATTCTAATGAGGCAACGATGCCCTGTTTAAGATGGGTGGTGAATGGGCAAAATCAAGTATTTGAATTCTTTTTTTTTTCCAGTGTGAATGGAACAGTAGGGGAAAAAAAAGCCACCTCTTTCCCATAATCTCAAATTCTTAACTGTTAGCCCTGGAAAGTAAAGTACAACGAGAAATTAACTTCCATGATAAATATTTAAGAAAAACACCCTTTAATTGAGTTAGAGGGAAAGTAAATGTGCCAACTGGTATTTGAGATAACTGTCTTGATAAATTCTACGCAGATAAAATAGCAGGCTGAAAACCTGCCCGCGGTTTTTATTCTGTCTCGTTATTCTCCAGGCTTAGGTATTGCTCACAGAGAGCGTCAGTACTTACAAATTTCTTGATGAAGTTGCAGAATAAACGGACCCCTGCTTGGCTGAACCTTGTGAGTGGGCACGTGCAGCTGTAAGCCAGGATAATTACAGAGATGCTGTGCAAGTTTGGCTAGGGTTTAGGGCACCATCTTGGTTCGACTAACAAACTTTCCTTTAATATCCTAGTCACTAAACACCAAGGATCACCCTGGATCCTGGTTTCTGGTCTCTAACGTTACCGATGCTTATGCCACAGCATTGTCTCAGATGCCCAGTGTCCACACAATTACCTTGAAAATTCAGTATGAGGAACAGTTTATCTTAAACTCAATCAGACCACCCTCACTGTGCCAGGTTCTTCTCTGACCGGTCTGGGACTGTCTTCTCTAAGGATCTGAAATCCATTGTCTCCACGCTCATTTCCACCCCTTGTGGGTTTGCCGTTCTTTCTTTTTTCTTTTTTTCACTTCTTTCATTTTTTTCCCCCTGTGTGTGCTGACTCTCTCGTTCCTCTTCTACTAAATTATGCTCTATTATTTCCACAGGCTGAAGAGCTCGCAGCTGAAGCATCGCTCCTCACCTTATTTTGTATTCCTAGCATGTGCTCCGACCTGTTTTGAGTTTTATTTGCCGCCAAGTTGCTGACACAGCTCCAGTTCTGTTTTCATATTTTGATTGGGTAGGAGTGTTCATTACTGTGGGTACCAGGCAAGGAAAGAAAGTCATTTTCAAGAGGCACAATTTACACCTTCGTTAAAGGGCCTTTTTGTTTCTGAATGCTCTGCCCATTTGAATTCTAAACACTACAAATGTTCAAACATATTACTGTTTTGCTCAGAGAAGAAAAGTTTTAATGAAAATTATAGTGTTTCTATAAGTGTCCTCTTAGGCTCTTTATGGCATGCCCATGATGGTCCATTTCCCTTTGTGTCTCCAGACTGGCCAGCAATGTAGGCAGCTATAGAAAGCCTAGGAGCCAGGGCCTTATAAGAAATGATATCTTCAAAGTCAAGTTCAGATCTGTTGGCACCAGCCTTCCTGAAGGCACCCACTTCATTTGGGACATGAGGGAATGCCTAGTTCACATTAAGCTTCTCTTTTAGAACTAGAGAATTCATTCACTACGAGAGCAGGGAACCTTTAATGGGACGCAAGGTTCCCACGGAGCTTTCACATAAAGGAATGCACTAAGCAGAGTAGAGGGATCACAGTTCTGATCTCTGCTTTGGGGGCAATTTAGCTTGAGGGGCTCCTCAACTCCGAAGTTCGTGGGCTCCAGACTCCAGGCTGACAGATGAAACAAGAGAGATCCCATTTCATTTGAGTTTCAGAAAAATAACAATCATTTTGCGTGAGTCCCATATAATATTTGAGACAGTTATTAAACACACACACACACACACACACACACACACACACACACACACACATTGCTTCAGAATAGAGATCTAAGAGTCCTTTGCATACTTCTGTTTGGTGATTCTAGTGGCCTTTGGCACAGTATGAAGGATACAGGTTGCAACCCCAGAGGCAGGTTTGATGGTTTTCTGCAGTCTCTATGCTTTATTTTCTACTCGTCTATGATGCCTAACTCGATCCCCTCACCAAGTGTGGGCTGTTCTTTATCAGGCTCATCTCTACTTTTTTTTCCCTCCCTGGATTATGCAGGAAAGCCTGGAAGCCTTGTGGAATACCCGGTCCCAAGCAAGGGTTTGTTCCTATAAAGACCCCCAAGAACTCTTGTGCAGACCACTCATCAGAACCGTTTGCATTACTCCTGGGAGCTGCATTAGTCATTCTTCCTGCATCCTATGCTCTTCTGGGGAGGATGAAAGCTCTTAGATAGCAGTGACCTTCCCTGATGACTCCCTATGTCATTTGCAGAGTCCAGCACTAGGCCTTTTATATTAGTTGGTAATCATGAAGATCCTGGTGATTTAAAAGGCAACTCGTAGGCTGGGGATGTGGCTCCCTTGGCACAGAGAGTTCTTGCATAGCATGCATGATACCCTTGGTATGATTCCCAGCACCCAAGAACCATGCAAAAGGTACATGCCTGTAATACCAGTATTAGGGAGGCAGAGGCAGGAGGATCAGAAGTTCAAGGTTATCCTCAGCTAAGTAGTTAGAGGCCATCCTCGACTACACGACACCCTGTCTCAAATAAGTAAATAAATATTGGTTATTAATACATAAAAGAAAAGATGAATATTGATTGTCATGAAGCTGCTTTTTCTTTTCCTGAAGATTGGGTTTTCTGGCAATTGTTTTCTCCTGCAAGAAGAGAAGATAGCTCAGGGTTTCCTCTACTATGTGAGCACAAGAGAGTCAGACACATACACTGGCTCAGACATCTAACAACCAATGAGGGTCTAGACTTATTTCTTATGGGTCCACAAATATAGTATGAAAATTCTGATGGGGGGAGTAAGGGGAGGCATGCGCTGTCCATATAAGCCAGTTGCCTCCTCTGAGAAAAGGGTCCGGTGCCTCATCATTCTTAAGGATCATGAAGACATACTTTCTCTTGCAAAAATGTAGGCAGGTCATGACTGAAGTGCATTGAGGATAGGAATCCAGGGTGCATTTCTTTAAAGTGTGTACTATTCAAAACTAGATGCCAAGTTTCCTAAAGAGAATTCTAGAGCTGAAAGCAGCATCAACTCTTTCAATCACAGCGAGAAAGGCTGGACTTAAAAATGACATTTGGAGAGAGAGGCAGCTGCTGAGCAGATGACAGTTATCTGTTATCTGGGGTTCTATGTCACACGCCCTGGGAGTTTCTGTTTGCCAACCAGATTACATGGTGGTCTAGATCCCAAGAGAGCAGAAAATGAGTTTCTAGTAAGAAAACTACAGAGAAATGGTGTAGGCATCACCTTTCTTTGAAAAGTTTAAATTTGGTTTCTGCTCGGTTAGATGGATGTCTATATCTTGTTCGAGGAGTCACCTTGTGAACCTGGACATTTAGATCAGGTTGTGGGTGCTAGAGAAATGGCTCAGTGGCTAAGAACACTTGTTACTCTCTAAGAGGACCAGGATTCATTTCCCAGCATGTGCCTGGTGGCTTGCCACCATCTGTAACTATCGACTTCCAAGGCAGCCAACTCCTTCTTATGGTTTCCACAAAAGCCACATGCATACAATGCACTTACACATGCATAGACAAAAGAGATGTACACATAAACTTACAAAAACAAACAAGCAAACAAGCAAATAAAATTAGAAGAGCATGGGGAAGCCTGACATTTACACATCATCTTAGGAACTTGGTTTCCTCTTTTGCTTCTCTTGCCTGCCATAAAGATAGAGGGGTGTCCATTGAACTGTGTGCACGTCTGGGGTCTCTGCTGACCTCCCAGCACTGCCTAGCACTCCTATCAAAACCTTCCCCACTGCTGGCCTGCAGTCCAGCCATGTTTGCTCTCCTCCCCACACCCACATTCCAGGCTCAATTAGGAGAATCCGGTTTTATATCCGCACTACAGCAGCACATTAAAATGTCCTCGATTAAGCCCGGGATTAGCATGTGCCCAGACTTTATCTTAATTGCTGATTAAGAGTAATCCCTCCAGGGAATTCTCTGGAGCTACTTCGTTACCAGGAGGGGTGAATCATTACATATTTGGGGTTACTAGTACCACTTAGCTGCTTCTGATGAACATGGAGGGCCCTCAATTCTCTGGCCTTTAAGGAAGAGACTTTTTATTGCTCTCTGACAATCTCCCTAGACAGCTCATTTACACCCGAAAGGTCAGGTTGAGAGGGATAAAACTTTGATCCATCTTGACAAGTATGGAATACAGAGCTTGGCTTGCTGTATCTATGGTGAACTTTGGCCTGGAGAATCATATTCTCCACACATTCTGTCCTGGGTTGTTGATCATCATGGTTACTTACAAAATTCTCTCTCTCTCTCTCTCTCTCTCTCTCTCTCTCTCTCTCTCTCTCTTTCTCGTATCTATAACTTGTTGACTGAACCATTTGAGGATCTTGTATATACAACATGGTCTTTGAGCCTAAATACCCAAAAGAGAATTTTTGAAGGAATAGTGAGTAATGAAAGGATATAAAGCTAATCGTTTTTTTCTAGTTCTAACTTGGTCATGGAGTTTTCATGATTGGTGATGTCTAAGTACATAGAAATATATTCAGTACTAAGAAGTATCAAATCTAATGTGAAGCTCCACAGCTTCAGAGTGACAGTTCTCACTGCAAAGAAGTTGCTTGAGGTCTGTAGACTTTGGTCAGGTTAATGGCACGCACATGTGTCGTGTGTGTGTGTGTGTGTGTGTGTGTGTGTGTGTGTGTGTGTTATATTTTCAAGGTTTTAATAATAAGATTTATACAACTATTTTTAAAAAGTATTACTGTTCTTTTTATATTAAACTTACATTGGAACACCATTTTTCCTTACTCCACCAATACTGATTTCCTTTGAAATCATTTAGTAAATAACACCCTGGGTGTGCAACAAGGTCTGGTTTCCAGGGCCAGTAAGATGGTTTGGTGGGTAAAGGTGTTTACCATCCTGCCTGACAACCTGAGTTCAATCTTCTCCTGGAAAGAGAAAAATGGCTCTTGGATTCTGTCCTGGCAACCACACCTATGTTCACGTGCACACACATAAATAAAAATGCTCTATAAAAGAGAAATATGGTTACCAGAGAGATGGGTTTGAGAAAGAATTCTCTCCATCTTACAGACACGAGGCTGAAGAAGGAGGCACAACTTGGTGATGGTCACCAAGGACACACATGTCCATAGTCAGGGTACAGAGCCAACTTAGGTCCAGCATGTGGATGTGCACATAAAAACTCAAGATCAGTAAGGGTACAGGGCAGCCTACACTCTGCACATCATCAACAGAGGGGCAGAGAGCTCTGAGTTTTGGTATTTCCCATATGGGTTAAAAAGGTTTAATGATATAGCAGCCACCAAATACATCTTTTCTGCCAGACTTAAGATTCCCATTGTGTAGGAAATACTGCATCCAGGGAGTGAAAATCAGGGTATAAAGTCAGAGCACATACACATCCCATGAAAATCTCTAAGGTGAGATGGGGGAGAAGACCCTTTGCTAATAGGATGTACCTTTTTGGCCTGATTCAGAATTCAAGAACTGACTAACATTGACAACACAAAGTTTCTGGCCTCTATCTCTCTCTCTGTCTCTCTCTGTCTCTCTCTCTGTCTGTCTGTCTGTCTGTCTGTCTCTCTCTCTCTCTCTGTGTGTGTGTGTGTGTGAGCACTCGAGCTCTTGCGCATGTCCTCTGGTGTGCATATGTATATGGAGGGCAGAAATCAACCTGAAGGGTTGTTCCTTGGATTTTTTGAGATAGGGTTTCTTCATCGGCTTGTAGTTGACAAATTGGGCCTAGCTACGGAGCCAGCAAGCCCTGGGGATCCACCTCTGCCTCTCTCTACAACACTGGGATTATAGACATGTACCATCTGCCTGGCTCTCTTACTGTGGGTCCTGAAGATTAAACTCAGATCTTTGTGTCTGCAAGAGGAGCACTTTACTGAGTGAGGTATCTCACTAGTCTACTTCTGGAGATTTGTCATAGTTCATTTCTCTGCTTCACACCCTAAAGAGCGTAATCACATGACCACTCTGGATTTCATCGGCGTATATGGGTTAGCTGAGTCTGGGCAGAGTCTATCAAGGTGAAGCAATCTTAGCAGTTGCCATCAAATACAGCAACCCAGTTTGGGCTGTCTGCATCTGAGTGTCCATCCTAACTCAAAAGTCATCCCTGGAAGTGCTTCATGCTAAGAGACCATCAATAAATGACCCTGCGAGGCTTAGCATCCTTCTGGATCCTATGAGACATTCGGTCCTAAGGGCTTCTTCTCAGGTGGCTGGGGGCATTGCTGATTCTAGTAGAGAGAAATATTGCAAGCATGAAGAGGCTGCTTGCTTATCTCCTTGCCCTGTCTCAATAAACCCCTGTCTTTGCGGCATCTGGGAAGTAGCCCCAGATGCCTCAATATCTAGGTCACTCAGAGGTCTCATTGCCGTCATCATTCTTTTCACTAAAGACCTGAGACGCGCCTCCTTTGTCATAGCTCCTCTGAATGGACAGAAGTCGTTTGTGGGCTCTTTCTAGAACATTCCGATCCAGCCCCTCCTGTGGTGATCTTATTTTCTTCCTAAAGCTGACACAAGAACTGAGGATGAAAGCTTTCTCTTAGTAAAACCCACATGATAACCATGTTTCTTAGATTCTATTACAAAACACTACTGGCCTTAAGTGGAAACCTGAAAATTTATGGTAAATTACAGTACGAATTCATGATCACTCAAAGCATTCCTTCAGCTTCCTTTGTGACTGATATTTGAAGTCTATTACTGTAACCTCTGAAGATGTTTTTCCTGAAGTAAGTTCTCTGTGGGACCAGTGACACCCCACACCTCTGAGGCTTCTCAGCTGTGAATCACGTGGCCACTCAGTATAACTTACTCCCCTCTCCTTCTCTGGCGAGTTCCCTCCATTTGTAATGGACTCCCAGGATAAGCTGCCTTCAGCTTTAGCATTAACACGAGTCTAAATGGATGGGATTTCCACATTATTCTGGCCCAAGCTGCAAATGATGAGCTTCCCCATCGAGCCCCGACGGCGATATTTCTGGGCTTCTCCTTGATAGGGGCTCACTTTGTTAATAGAATTCTCTCTTCAGTTGTTTGACTATGTTAATGTTGCTAGAAGGGGGAAAAAGGGCCCAATTTTCCTATATGTAAGCCGGTTTCAAATGTATGTGTGGGTTCTCTTGAGCAGAGCTCCTTTTTTTTTCCTATAGAGACTTTGTAATTACCATTTTCTTTTTCCTCTTTATAAAAGCTAGTATCTTGCTAGGCATGCCGCCAGCAGTACTTAGGTTTTAGTATTGATAAAATTCTTCTTGGATATTTCTGGTATCAGCTTCAAGACATTTTAAACTCCTTTTTCATTTTGCTCATATTGTTCCTTCAGTATTCATGACTCACGGTGTATACACACACACACACACACACACACACACAATTCATTTATGCCTACCTTGGACCATATCTGAGCCAACATATTCCCTCGGGGGACAGAGTGGTCTCTCTTCCTATTAATGAACAGTATGTTGTTGCTGATTTGTGGAGGGCTTAATTTAATAAACACAGAAAGATGAATATGCTTATGGGACATTAAACCTCTTTAGGTTTCAAATTATTGACTTAGAAGAATTGTCTTGTGAAGCACCGGGTCCTTTCACAGCTGGGGCATTATGGAATATGATGTGGCGTGGGAACGTGAGCCTACCTTCAGCTCCGACTCCTTCTGCCCTCTGATTCCATCTCTCTATCCCTAAGTGCCCAAGGACGCATCAGATCTGCAGACTTCAGCAATGTCTGCGTGTGAACTAGTTCAGCGTAAACTCCGTGGCTTAGTCTTTATCGCTAATTCGATGGGAACTTTGTTGAAGGGAAAGCATTTTGCTGGCTCAGTTATAAACTGAGTTTAGACAGCACCAGAAGAACATCATGACACCTGACTAGCTGGGGATGAGGGAACTCATGACATGAATGCAGGAGTAAGCGTCCCCCTGCCTTTCTCTTTCTCCCTTGCTACCCTTACTAGAAATTCTTCAGACCAAAACCTGTGTTCCTGGCCCCACTATTCCCATTCCTGTCATGGACAGATGAGTGAAGCCCAGAGCCAGACTTATCTGGGAACTAGTCTATATTGCAGCATGAGCTAACAAGGACCAACCCAAAGATGTCTCCCTCACTAGCCATGCCCCACCCTAGACATTTTTGCTGCCCGAATCCATGTCAGACATTACTAATTGATCACCGAATCATTTTCAATTAATACCAAGTGCAGCTCCCAAGTTCTTCACTACAGAACTTCAAGCAGTCACTACCTATCAAACAGAGTTCAAACATGAGCTAAAATTTTTGGACATGCCTGGGATGAGGTACTGAGTAAGTAAGACAGCTGAGGTTTGAATCCCAGCTCCAAGACTGAAAACCAGCATGACTTCTGCCAAATTTACTGTGTATCCCAGTTTTACTCCCTGTAAAGTGAGGAGAATAATTCTGTCTTTCTCATATGATTGTTGTATTGAATGAATCAATCTTAAAAATGCTAAAAAGCAGTGTTTGTCATACATTAGAGTGCAGATATAAATGTGTGAGTATTCTGGTGGCTTGTTGAAAGTAAATGCTGGCTGTTAAGGTATGTGGGCCACACTCCTCCATCTTGGTCAGTAACGTGATGAGGCAATTTTCTAGCGGGCTCAAGGGAAGAAAGAAGAGAATAGAACCAGCCACTCTAGTCAAGGGCTGGAGGGGGATGAAGGCCTGGAAGACCAGTGACCTCAGTCATTGTGTGCTGTGTGCTATGTGCTGCATGCTATATGCTATGTGTTGTGTGCTATGTGTTGTGTGCTATGTGTTGTGTGCTATGTGCTCTGTGCTGTGTGCTCTGTGCTGTGTGCTCTGTGCTGTGTGCTCTGTGCTGTGTGCTATGTGCTATGTGTTGTGTGTTTGTGTTGTGTGCTATGTGCTGTGTGCTATGTGCTCTGTGCTGTGTGCTATGTGCTGTGTGCTATGTGCTGTGTGCTATGTGCTATGTGTTGTGTGCTATGTGTTGTGTGCTATGTGCTGTGTGCTATGTGCTCTGTGCTGTGTGCTATGTGCTGTGTGCTATGTGCTGTGTGCTATGTGTTATGTGTTGTGTGCTATGTGTTGTGTGCTGTGTGCTGGGAAGACAGAAAGAAAGGAACATCCAAAACTCGGTAGTTTGCAAGAGCAGGAGCTTTTCTGCAAAGCAAACCAGCACAGCACAGCACAGCACAGCACAGCACAGCACAGCACAGCACAGCACAGCACAGACCCCAGGCCAAAGACAGAAAACAACTGAGCTGAGCTACAGCCTGAAGTCTGGGGTCCAGTTCTAGTTGACTGAGTTGAGTTATTGTGGGTCCATGAATTTTTTTTCTTTTTCATATGTGTGTGTGTGTGCATGTGTGTGTTATGCACATTTGGATACAGAGGTGTGTGTGTGAGAGAGAGGATGCTTATACACATATGGGACATATGCATATCAGGGTCTAAGGCTGAGTTCCAGAATCATCCTGAATCACTCTTTCACTTTATTCATTGAGGCAGGCTCTCTCAATCAAACTCAGAGCTTTCCCATCATGTCGATTTCTCTCTGAACTTGCTCTGAGATCCCTATTTATTCTGTCTGAGGCTGGAATTACAGGCAGGCCCTCCATGGACACCTGGCATTTTCAAGATTTTAAGGATCCAAACTCTGGTCCTCATTCTTGGATCGTAAGTATTTAACTACTCCATCTCCCCTGCCCAAGCACAGGAGTTTTTAACTGGGCTACCCACCGCCTAGTTGCTAGATCAGTAACAGCAGTTACCAGCTCTGGGTATATGCGGTCCTGCCCCAACCACTCTAACTAGAAACCTGCCTCCCTTTATCCCTTCCCAGCACTCCCAATGCCCCTCTAATCCGGCATATACTTGACTGACTTTTCTGCAACTAATTGTCAATTTTCTCAGCGGGAATATAAATCCTCAAAGGTCCATTTTGCTGAATTATGCCTGGAACCTAGAGTGGGGCTTTGTTAGTAACTGGTGCTGAGCAAACACTAGCCAGAGGAACAAGTGCATAATGTTCACCAATGCAAGCAGTTCTCATACTTAAAGACCCGGGGTCCATCACAACAGCAGCAAACACAAAGCCACAGCAACGTGAAAACAGGAAAGGAACCAGTGGGACTCAGTCCTCTGCAAGGACATGTGACACCATAAGAGGAGCTGGAAAACAAAACCAAAGCCAGGGCAAGAGATGAAGGGGGAAAAAAAAATCCAGCCAGTCAACCAACCAATCAACCAACCAACCAACCAACCAACCAACCAACCAACCAACCAAATAAACAAACAAAATATCTACTGTGGTAGATATCAAAGGAAGTACTGTGGTATTATCCCAAAGTCACTTGCCTGGTAATCAGGAGACCCTGGTTGAGGTCTCAGCTTTGTATAGACTGTGCTTTGTGATCTTAGGCATTCACTATGCCTCTCTGTGCTACAGTCATCCATCTGAGTTAAGTGTGACTCAATTTGAATATCAAACGACTACTAGTTTCACCACATTAGTTTCAAAAGTGGCCAAACCTGACCTCATCCTGCATGATATTAAGATACTAAAACAGACTACTACCAAAGTTTGATCTTTAGTAGGAGAGAAATTAAAATTGCATGGCCTGGGCTAGCAAGATGTCTTAGCAGATAAAGACCCCCACTGCTCCACCCTGATGCCTGGAGAAGGACCGAGGGATCCACATGACAGAAGGAGAATTGTCTCCTGCAAGCTATACTCTCATCTCCAAAGTCCTGCTGTCCCTGTCACCTTCTCTCTCACATATACATACAAATAAATAAATCATAAATAAGCCTCCACTTCACCCTCCCCCTTTTCTAGTCACAGAGGGTTGTAGTCCCTGGGTGAACCACCTCCACTAAAATATCCTTATTCAGCAGAGCAGGCATTTAACCTAAAAGGTGGGGTAGTGGGAGCCTGCCTGCTGTAGAGGTCAGGTGTTGTGCCTCTAATAACCATGCCTGAGACCAGCAAATCAAGCAGCCATCTCACTAGCTTGGGAAATGAGCAAAATACCAATAGCTAAGGGCATATGGAACTGCTGAGCTGGGGGGGGGGGTGCGGATGCTACTTCAAATGGCTTAGGAAGCACTGCCTCAGTGTAAGTGGGTTACCACAGCCTCACAAAAGCACATCTGGAGGGGCTCTTCACCCCCATGCATCCTTGAATATTGAACCCAAAGAAGGAAATTGACAAGCTGTTTAATCCACTAGTCAATATGTACTCCTGTTGTATAGACTCAACTGAGTTAAAACTCAAGCCTCTGCCTCTGGCGAGAACAAACCAGCTCAGCTGTGCGGGCCTGGAAGCTGCATCGCCAGCAGTTTCCCCACTGATGGCCAGTGCTCCCAGATCAAAGTGGCTAATAAGTTTTTGATCTGACTTATTGAAGAGCTAGACCCAGGCTTGTGATCCTTTTGAATTATAATGGTCTTCTAATGAAATTTGGGTATTGGGAACCCCCACTTCCCATGCTGAAGACATTAGACCTTAGCTTCCTCATCCAAACAGAAAGGCTAAATTAAACACCCTCAGTGCTTAGAGAGTCACTTTCCCCACATCAAACCTAACTCAGTGCAGCCTGATGACCCGACTGTAGATAACTATCTATTCCTGACTACCTTACTACTGACAGAAAATGGGATAACTTAGCATAATTATCAATGAAATTATGTTTACTATATTTTTTTATTTTTTATTTTCTGTTTTTTTATTTACATTCCAAATCATTTCCCCTTTCCCATTTCCTCTCTCCCCAAAAGTCCCATAAGCCCCCTTCCCTCCCTCTTTTCCCCATTCAACCCCCTCTCGCTTCTCTGTCCTGGCATTCCCCTACATCCAGTCTTTCCAGGACCAGGGGTCTCTCCTTCCATCTTCTTGGAAATCTATTGATATGCGAATTGTGTCTAGGGTATTCTGAGATTCTGGTTTAATATCCCTTTATCAGTGACTGCATACCATGTGTGTTCTTTTGTGATTGGGTTACCTCACTAAGGATGATATTTTCCAGTTCTGACCATTTGCCTAGGAATTTCGTGAATTCATTGTTTTTAATTGCAGAGTAGTATTTCATTGTGTAAATATACCACATCTACTGAATCCATTCCTCCGTTGAGGGACATCTGTGTTCTTTCCAGCTTCTGGCTATTATAAATAAGGCTGCTATGAACATAGTGGTGCATGTGTCCTTATTGCATGCAGGGGAAGCCTCTGGGTATATGCCCAGGAGTGGTATAGCAGGATCCTCCGGGAGTGTCATGCCCAGTTTTCTGAGGAACCACCAGACTGCTTTCCAGAGTGGTTGTACCAGCTTGCTATTTTTTTTAAGTGTGTGTGTATATGCCAGTGCTTGTGTACATGTGTGTTTGTGGCATGGACCACGTTGAATGCCTTCTTCAGGTGCTGTCCATCTTACTTTTGAGACAGGGTCTCTCATCAGGGTCTTTCATCATGCATTGCTCTAGACTGGCTGGGGTCAAGGATCTTCGAGACTATAGGACTAAAATTACTAGCAGGCATCACAAAACCAGGCTGGTTTGCTCATGCTCTGCGTATCAAACTCAGGTCCTCGCTCTTGCACAACAATGTACAGAGAATTCTGTTTTCCTTAAAAATTCAGTTGCGTTAGATGAATATGTTTTTGGTTTAACCCCAGGGGTGGGTTTTGGTGCTGTTTCATATTGTTCACAGCGGCTAAGTATGGTTTGTCTTGTGCTCTGGCAGGGGCATAATTCTGCCAGCTGGAGATAGTTTATGTTAGAATTCTGGGGACTCTTGAGAGGGTATAAAAATGCCAAAGCCTTGAGAGGACAGGTAGCAGTGGCTATTCCTCCCCCAGCTGCTGCAGTTTGTCAAGGGGACCTGAGCAAAGGGACGAGGAGAAGAAGAAGTTGGAGATATCCTGTCCACAAAGATTAAACTTACCCGAAAGAACTCAATGCCCCTAATGAGGAGGAACTAGTCTAAAGAGATCTAAGAACCCCCCTCCCCATTCCCCTCTAACCTTCTTTCTTGCCTACCTTGTATTGGGGGGTTTGAAGGGATAAGAGTGGAGAAGGATAGTAGATACAAGAACCCAATAAAGTAACCAAAAAGCAATTATTACAAAAGATACTTTACCAGCTGAGCCATCTCCCCTGTCTTGAACATTCTCCAATGCTTTACACCCAAACCCTTCTGCCTTGCAGTCTCCAGTTTGACTTTCCTGGTAACTTAATGAAGGTCAAAGGGCCAAGAGCTGAGTTTTCTGAAAACCAATAGGTTTCTTTAGCCAAGGACAGAGTCTGCCGCCCCTAGCCCTTCTCACTTTGGAGTATAACTCCTACTTTCCCTGGCTATCCTGAATCTTCTTGCTTCTTGGTCCCTAGTCCAGGACATTATGAAGAACACCCTGCCCACAGATGGAAGGGTAGCCATGTTCAGAGCACTGAAGTCAATTTTACTCTGGGAGGAGGCTGATCTGGAAGTTTCCCTTTGAGTTTCAGGTTCAGGCATTGCCCAAAACTCAAAGTGAGAACAATACAGACTTAATAACAACTTCCAGAGAGGCCGTTTCAAGTTCAAAGTGGACTGTAAACATTAATTAATCAATTCCTCCTCTCAACACTGTGTGAGGTATACATTAGTTCCATTTTATAGATGGGAATGGTAGGTAAGGAGCTCACATTACTTACTTCAAGTACACATGTACTATAACCCGGAAAAACGTGAACAAGTTGGATTTCTATGTACATGAAGGGCTTATCTGGCTTCCCTAGTTCAGAAAAATTGATGAAAGTCCCATCACCTTTATAGGAACAGAAGTTAAACATCATTGTCTCCCTGCAGTGGTGAAGTATGCCCAACCAAACTTGAGTCCATTTCTATTCCATAGCCTTAGTTTTGGGGTCTCAAGGGATTGACTTCTTCCAAGGGAACCAAGAGGCGTGGCTCTGGATAGGTCATAGGAATGTCCAGACTTTCCTGCTGACTGACTGACACAAGTTCCTGAAAACACACCTGGGTTTTTACCAGCCTAAAAGGACTGACATCTGCAAACTTGGTCACTCACTGTCCATGTAACTGGATGGGGTGGTCAGGACTGTATAAGAGTGAAGGCTATTCTGTTCAAGTATCAAATGAGAACACACACACACACACACACACACACATACAGGAAGAGAGTGGGGAGATTAATAGGCCAACCTTTATTATACATTTTCATTATGTAACTTAGCTTGCTAGGGATAGGGAGAGAGATGACTTAATCAGAGTGCTCAGCACCTAAGCATGAGTGCCTGGGTTTGGATTCTGAGTACCCGCATAGAGAGCAGAGTGTGGTGGGCAGTATGTGATTATAATTCCAGTGCCAAATGGGTCTCTAAAGCCAGCCATCTTAGACAATCAGTGAACCTCAGATTGAGTGAGAGACCCTGTCTCAAAAATTAAGGTCGAACGTTGTAGTAAAGACAATTGACTCTGACCTCTGACTTCCATGAATGTGTACACATGTAAACAACCACTTAAATATATACCTAAAACATACACACATAAGGACAAAAATTTTAAAAAGTAAAATCAATTTACTAATATTAGTAATCTGTATCTCTTATAAAAGGCAAACTGCTGATCAGATTATAGTCAACTGTAGAAGGTGTTTTTGTTTGTTTTGTTTCGTTTTAGATAATTCTAGCCTTGGATCTTCCCATGATCTGGAAATGGTTCCACCTTTTCCCGGGAATTGCCTTACCCTGATAAGCCTGGGTATCCTTTCCATGGGTTGAAACGTCATGGCACGGTCAGTTGAGATCCAGTGGGTTGATCTTTGTGGCTTACTTGCACAGAGAGAGTGGCCTCAGCTGAAGTACTGTGACACTCAAATTTCAGCCTTTCCTCATCCGTAACAACTGGAAATGTGTTTTCCCAAATGCACCGGGGTTGCAAACAAATCTTTATATGTCCCAGGAATGGTACTCACACTTTGCGGAACACACCTGAAATGGTGTTAGGTGCAAAGGAAGACAGAAGGAGGGGGGAGCTTTAACTGAGAACATTAGGAATATAGAAGAATTTGTAGATAAACAGTGGGAGGAAGTCTGTCTTTCTGTTTTTATTGCATTGGGGAAGGAGGCGTGAAAAGTTTTAGCCTGGCAGACCTCAAGCCTAGCTGCTTATGACGATCACTTTGGAGAATTGGGAATCAAACAGTGATCTCCCCAGCACAGAGAAATCGAAACAGTGACAAGAAACCCTCAGGTCTGCACGTACTCACTGTATCTGTCTTCTCTAGAATCAGAGTGTCCAGCTGGGATGCTCAGACAGGCCTGGTAGCTGGGGGCTGAGGTCAGGGGCAGAGTGCAGAGGGTGGGAGGTAAATGTGTGAGATTCACCACAAGTCAGGATATGCACAAGAGAGATGGTCCCTTAAGAAGAACCAGGTTTGTTTCTCCCTGGCTTCCCAGGGAAAGTGCTGGAGTACGCATCGCTGTTCAATTAGGGATTACACTTTATTTGTGGTTTTCACATAAGAAACTATTTTAAAACAAGCTGTCTTCATTATCATTTTTATTGAAATGGACTCAAAGTAATTTGCTTGATGGATGAGCAGAAATGAGATAGATTGTGGACCTCAAAATAACTGAAAATGAGAAAAAAATTCAAACACAACAAAACAAAAATGATGCTGCTTTGTGGATTGTAAACTTCCAGGGAACATAGTCCATTCAGTGAGGTGACTTTGCTGAGGGAACTGCCAGCTGTCAATGATGCCAGACATTGCCCCTAAATGCAGATACCACTTGGCCTAGGTTAGAAAGGCTTAAGGGACAGGAAGAAAAAAATAAGAGATTTTTGATTTGCATCTAACACAGGTCATGTAATCCTGCAAAGGCTTTCTGAACTCACTGTACATCCCCCAATTTCCCCAATGTCTTATTAGTTTGGTTCTCTCATTATGATCATTTCATAGATGAAGAACTTTAGCCTGAAAAGGCTTGAGTCACTGGGAGCCAGGAAGATGGCCCAGTGGGTAAACTATTTCCCCACATAATCAAGAGAACCAGGAGAGTTCAGATCCCAGCACCCTTGTCAAAGATGGGCAGGAGTGGTGGGCCATCTGGTCAACCCAGGGCTGGGGAGTCAAAAACAGGGTGGTTTCCTCATCCCCCAAAACTTAGAGCTAGATTAGCCTGACCCAGGTTCAGTAAGGGGTCTGCTTTAGTAAAGAATGTAGAGAGTGATTGAGGAAGATTCTGGATAACATCGACCTCTGGCCTGCATGCATACACAGATCCACCCCTCCCCCATTGCAAACACACATATTCACAATGTGCAAGCATAAACAGAACAAGTCACAAAGTCAGTAAAGAGGACAGCTGGGTCTCTTGGATTCAGCAGGCCAAATTTACATCCCATCATGTTCTGGTGCTCAAGTGTATAGATGGTCTGGTGGTGAGGTGGGGGGGGCAGGGTGGTTGATCTGGATGTGGGGTTCTCAGGCTGGCCGGTTGTGCTGGAGTGTAATCAGGAGACGTGAACACAGCTTTTTCTTCGCCTAGATCAGCACTGTTCCAGATGTGTGTGAACGCAGCACGTTTGTAAAATTTGAGGTTGGGGGTCTCCCTTGAACTTACTTCTCCCAGCAGCCAGGGTAGCATTTCTAGCTAGCATCTTTAAAACCACACCCATGGGTGGTATAGGGGAGAGAAAAAAATAAGCAGTTCAGGTTTTGCATGCTTCAACTAGGGCTTAGGACTTCACTGGTACCTACGGAGCCCTTGGCTTGATTTTCCCCTCCCCTTACAGGAGGCAGGACTGTGCTTGGCTAGTTCCCCAGTGTTTCTAGGTGTTTCTACAGCTTGGAGAGGCCCACAGAGTCCAGTGTAGTGGATTTCGTGACTCGGGTCAACTGTCTTCTCGATGTGTTCCTCCCGGGCAAATGGAGGAAGGGAGAATGAAAGTAGCTTTCCACAGCTCAGTGGGCTGAGCAAGCCAGCGACTTGGCCATGGTGTCAAGTCAGTTATATAAGCTCTGGCTGCCTGCCTCCCTGGTGGGGGAGGGAATGGAGAGACACAGGAAAGGCCTTATTAGCATTGTGATAAGAAACTAGACAGAGAAAGCTTGCTGTCTTGAGAGCCTGGAGCCCAGCACTTCCTATTTCATTCCACAATTTTCAAGTCCTCTCTTACACCATAGGGGAAACCAGCAGAGGGAACCAGGCTGTGACTTCCAGGCTCTACTTTATTAAGACCTAAAATAAGTCCTTTTCTAGCAAAATGGTTAGGTTGGTGGAGTGTCTGCCCAGAATGTAGGGAACCCTGGGTTCCATACCCAGCATTACATAGAATGGGGCAGAGTGGTGGTCATAATACCAAGAGAGCAGAGGCAGGAGGATCAGACTTTTAAGGTCATCCTTAAACTACACAGCAGGTTTGAAGCCAGCCTTAGTTACGTGAAACCCTATCTCAAAACAAAACAAACTGAAACACCCCTACCCCTTCTGCATGTCTTCGGAAGACCAATGCTTAGGAACTTATGAAAGTCAAGATGAATGAAGTCCGGGATTGAAGACAGGCATCGTCATGCATTTTGCAGCCAGGCTTTGACATCGGAAGCCTCCCTGTGGATGACTGAAAGATGGAAGGACCTTGGCCCAAGATTCCTACCAGCTCCTTCTCAACCTTTCAATAAGGACAACAAAAACAATAACAAAGTGCCCTCAATGGGGTCTTTTATTTTGAAGGTCTGCCTCTTTGGGCCACAAGAGTGACAGTCATCTATTTGTTTTTAACTGGCAAGATGGCCATACAGATATCCCCTGTCACAGAAATCAATTTAAGCTGTTCAGTGGAGACTGTAGGCACTCCTCCACAGCTGCTATCCACCTTCTCTGCCAAGGTTTCCCTTCCTGCATCCGTCCCCACAAACATGGCCCTAAAACATTGCTCACGAATGGCCCTAGACGAGAGGACATGTGGGGAAATGTTCATTCCTGCTAGTAATAAAAATGAAAATTAACGCAATATCAAAGGTGACTTTTTATTTTTGTCTTACAAAATAATACCCTTGATGCTGGTCAGGCTGCACTGAACCTGAGAAGACTTAGGCTGGAAATCAGCATAATTCCTCACCAAAGAAACACCCGTGCTCTGTAACAGGAATCTGAAGATGTACTTCACCCTGACTCAGTAATCGCTCTCGAGGATTTATATAATGAAACCATCTGACAAGCAAAAAGCTACACAAACTGTAGTAGCGTTGCTACTGATCAGCTCTAACTTCCCTCTCTTCCTCTCTCCCTCCCCCTTTGTCTGTCTGACACTCTCTCTCTCTCTCTCTCTCTCTCTCTCTCTCTCCCTCTCTTCCTCTGTCCCTCTTACACACACACACACACACACACACACCCACACCCACACACACACACACACACACACACACACTCTGTTAGAAGGAGCCCAATGTTTAGTAGCTGGGGATGGCTTAGCAAATTACAACATATTGACAGTAGATGTTACACAGTCACCTAGACCCAGAAGACACAGGGAGCAAGTTTTAGACTATTGTCACCAGGATGATAGGATTTACATGAAAGAAAGAATGTCTTTCTTGGAGTGTTTTAACATGCAAAGAAACTATACGATAGAGAAGTAGCAGGAAGCTTTTGGGTGACTGCAGTCCTTCTATATTATCCAGTCAAGGGGTGTTTGTTTTCTTATTAATTTCCAAATCAATTTTTTTTAAATTGAGAATTAAAATTGTACATTTGTTTTATATCACACAATGCTTTGAAATACACACCCATTGTGGAACGGAGAGACTGAGCTAATTAACGCAGACAACATATCATATATGCATCATTTGTATGTGTGTGTGTGTGTATATGTGTACATGTGTGTGAAGGTTTACGTGAGAGTTGGGGTGCCTGTGATGACCAGAGGATGATCTTGGTTTTGTTTCTCAAGTGTCCTCTGTCACTTGTCATTCATTGACCTGGGACACTAGACTGGCTGGTGGGTGAGCCTCAGGAATCCTCTCACCTCTACCTCCCCAGCACTTGGATTACAAACCCAGGCCACCACTCCCAGCTAGTTGGGTTAGTTGTATTGTTTTAATATGGGTTCTGGAGAATCAACCTCATGTTCTCATGCTCGCACGAGAGGCACTTTACCAGCCAGAGCCATCTCCCCATTTTTGATGGTGAGAAGAGTTAATACAGTTAAGGGGTTTTCTCTGAGGTCCTTGGAGATGAAGAGAAGCTTGCCCAGATCGTGCAGGAAGGTGGAGGGGTCTCAGTCCCCTGCCCCTGACTATAGGTTGAGCCACCAGAATCTCAACTTTGGAGAGAAATACTTTCAGTTTTCCAAGTAGGATGACTTTTAGGGGTGCTGACAGAGACCCCACACTACCAGTCTTGCCAAACAAACTTCTGTCTACTGCTAGTGGGTCCTGATAAAACCCCCAATGCTAGGTTCCCAGAGCCTTCCAGATAGACAACCTGCCTGTTATCATCTTGAAGCTCAGAAACCCAAACTAGTCTGAAACAGATGACCAAAAAAGGAGATTTCTTTCTTTTCTTAAAACAGTATCTTTTTGTAAAAACATAATAGTGAGTATTTGAATTGATCAAAATATGCCATATACATACATGCATGACAATACATTACATACATACATGCATGAAAATACCATGCAGGAAGGGAGTTTTCATGTGTCACTCTAAACCCATTCCCAAATTGGTTTAGCTTATTATGTATAGTCAGACCAGTTGAAGCCATCCCATTTGAACCCCAGCAGTCTCCACTCATGGCCAATGAGGCCAGGGAACAGAGCAGTAGCTCCATGACTTATTTTTCATTGCTTTACCTCTTACTGGGGGAAGTAGGTAGCCAGGATGGCTTGATCAGGCTGAATATGTTCAAAAGCTAGCACAATGCCCTTTCTATTCTCTTGGTGTTAAAATTGCATCCTGTGAGGAAATGTTGGTAAAAAAGAAATTTGGTTATCTACTATTTTGTTATCACTACATGACAAAGCCCAGGAAACTTCAGCTGTCTCAGATGATTTTGAGGTCACATGGCTTCATTCAATACATTCACTGTCTCATAGGCAGGTGGAGGTTCAGGCCATTCCTCTTGGGTCACACCAGACAGTTCAGAGTATCTGAATACATCCTGGTTCTGCCATGTGACATGTTGATGTCATTGCTAGCCTTTCTGCTGTTCTAAATTCCCTCCTCCCATCCTTCTATTGGAAGCATCTTTCACAGCTCAGGTTAGCCTTTAATATGTAGCCAAGGATGACCTTGAACATGAGAGCCTCTTTCTTCTACCTCCCAGAATGCTAGGATTGCAGGTAGCCACCATCATGCCTTGTTCATATATTGCTGAGGATGAAGCCCAGGGTCTTTTGGATGCTAGACAAGCATCCTACCACCTCAGCTATATTGCTGGCACCTAATCCCTTTCTATACAGCAGAGAGCCATTTTTGGCTTCTGTAAATTAGAAACACCTCCTCTGCCTTGCACCAGCATCGGAGCTGTGTCCATTTCTGAAAGTGTCCATGTTTGTGCTTGTTTAATTCAGTCTTTTCCATCCTCTTCCCTAACTGCAGGCTCCTCAGACCTACGTGTTACCATGCTCCCAGTCCTGGCTAGAAGGGATCACCAGGCAAAGGCCAGATGCCCCAATTCAAAGAAGCAGAGGGCCAGAGGCCACTGTCAGCATGCTTCAGTTAGAGACGGAATCAAACACAAACAGCATCTGCTTGCTGTTTCCTTGTGATTATTGTGTTTGACAAGATAACCTGTACCCACATGTACATTCGCTACTGAGCTTCTGAAATGATTTGCCTTTGTCTGCTCAAGTGTAGGAACTTTAAATGAACAGTTTCAGTGTCTGGACTTAAGTATGTAAAAGCTAACAGCCTTGAGAGTGTTCTAACAGGCTAGATTCACAGCCTGGATAGTCTACTCAAGACTAGCAGAAAGACTCTAGTCCTTTCTTCCTAGAGTCACTGAAGCAGACAAAGGAGGGACTGTGGGTCTTCACTTGGCAATGAGAAATATTTTAAAGAAATGCAGAGGGGCTGGAGAGATGGCTTAGCGGTTAAGAGCACTGACTGCTCTTCTGAAGGTCCTGAGTTCAAATCCCAGCAACAACATGGTGGCTCACAACCATCCTTAATGAGATCTGATGCCCTCTTCTGGGGTGTCTGAAGACAGCTACAGCGTACTTACATATAATAAATAAATAAATCTTAAAAATAAATGCAGAGGTAAACAGAGAAGGGGTTTGAATTCTGATTGCTCCTAAGTGAAACAAAAGGAGGGGGAATGATTAGTCACTCCTAGGACAATCCCACACATTCTGTCAACAAACTCATCTGTTAATTGACGCCCAGAGAAAGGTCAGAGTTGTAGCCTGTGTTAGTCTAGGGGCCTCCAGGCAAGCCCGACACTAATTCTCAACTTCTTCCCCACTGCACTCTTTCCTGAGTTTCTGGACTCGTGACTACCTCATTCCTCAAATATGAAGCCCTCATCTTTCCAAGGAGCCTTTGAACCCAGCTTGGTACCAGCCATGTCGTCATGTCCCTGTGGTATTCCTTGTCCCCTCCTACTCTGAGGACTGTGATATTTTCAGGAATGTATCATTCAGTGAGTCGCTATTGTTATTTTACATTTCTTCTGTGACTGTTTGATGAACTCTGCCTCCCCCAGAAGACTGTAACATCCTTTTTACCTTATCCCAGCCCCTCACACGGCAGAGGCTGACACATTAATTGTTTAGCACTAAATGATCTGAGTGGCCACATCTCTGACAAATAATGTCATCAAAATGTCTGTGTTAAAAGTAACTCATATTTGCAAGAAACAATTGTGGAATACATAAAAAAAAATGGTCCCTGGGCCTCTGGAGTGATAGCAGCTAGAGCTATCTTACACACACACACACACACACACACACACACACACACACACACACACACACACACCCCACTGCTAAGGTGGAAAGTTAGGCTGTACTCAGCATCCATGAATCCAGCTATATTCTAGATGATAACATTGATTTGGGTTAGACACTAGAGTTCTCTGTTCCTCTATTTTCACATGTTATCCACATTGGTATGTTAGGGAATAAAAGCAGATAACAGAAACAGTACTGCTTTGAGAGAATCAATACAGGCCACACCTACCTACTTAGCTAACTCTATGGAATCCTGGCCTGGCTTGGTAAGATACAGCTTGCTCCCTAAGAACAGGTTGGGCTAAGTTACTGTCACATTGCTCTGTTAAATTTCCTGCCATTAGAACCACTTCAGGAAGACGATAAGTTAGATGGTTTCCCAGAATCAGAGACCCTGATCAAGTGAGTATCTATCAAACAGAGGCAAGGTATGGGGTGGTGGGGTGGGATGAGGGGGTGGATTCTACTGTGAAGCAGCATGTCAGGTGCCTTGAGCTCTGTGGCTTCTCTGATGATTTCTGAGCCCTTCTTACTTGTGATGGACAGACACAGGATGTCTCCTTTCTCCTTGAGACATAAATGTCATATCCATTTCATTGCCTAGTAGCAGTGCAAGTGAGGAAAGGTCTCCAGGAGGCTTAGCTGGTGATGAACACTCAGAAACCATTGGGGCAGAAGTGTGGAAAGTACATGGGAATGGGCCTAGGTTCCTACCTCCCCCAGGATGGGAGCAGCTACTCCAGATTCACTCAATAGAAGCCCTGAGAGCCTTGTTAGTACTATTTGATTTGTTTGCTTTTTAATTTTAAGTTAAAGTCTTTGGTAGCTCAGGTTGGCCTCCTGCCTCTGACTCGCTCAATGCCAAAATTGCAGGCTGAGGAGGAGAGTCAGAACCAGTATCTTTAACATGTCCCTTTTCAAGGGTGGGGGCCTCACAGCCTATACTGGTGGCTAAGCAGTTGTTTCTTTAAGAGAAATATCAATTAAAGAAAGGCTGGTCCTTTATGTCCTGACTAAGTCTACAGTCTGTGTTGAGCTCTTAAATAGGACATGCCTTGTGCAAAGTTCATAGAGAGTCGAAGTCAGTAAGAAGCTTTGACTCTTTCAAAGGGCTGTTTGCTTATTGGTTAAGAGGCACAATGGCCCTTGCACAGTCTTATCCATGCATACAAGAAGACTATCCATTTTATCTTCATGTGTGTGTGTAGGAGTGCAAGTATTCATACATATAAGTGTGTATGGTCATGTATGCATGTGCGCATGAGTGTCTATATTCATGCATGCATTGCATGTGAGTACATATGTGTGTATGAGTGCATGTGTTCACTCGTGCACATGTGTGCATGTGTATGAGTGCCTATGTTCATGCATGTGTATGTGCATGAGTGCATGTGATCATCTATGCAACTATACATGTGTATGTTTGTGTATGAGTAAATATGTTCATGCATTCATGTGTGTGTGTGTGTGTGTGTGTGTGTGTGTGTGTGTGTGTGCACATGTGTTCACTGGTGGGGAAAGTGAGAGAGGAAGAGAAAAGAGAGGGCAAGAGAGGAAAGCAGGAGCCGAGAGGCCAAGAGTGAGCCAGGAGACCAAAAGGACATAGAGCCACAATGGCTAGGTTTTATAGGGAAGAAAAGCTGGGGGAAGGGATGCCAAGCTCAGGGGCTGGAGAAGTTCAGGATAAGGGGCAGGTGGGGTGTGCCAGCTATGCTGACTCTGCAACAGGTACTTAGGGTGCTGAGAGCCTGGTGGCCAGGGTCCAATTCAATATGTGAAATAGGCACCCCAGTTAGCCATTTGTCCTGGGTTTCTTTGACACCCAACACCTTCCTCCTCCTCCTCCTCCTCTCTCTCTCTCTCTCTCTCTCTCTCTCTCTCTCTCTCTCTCTCTCTCTCTCGGTTCTTTGGTTCTTCCAGACCAAACTCAGCCCTCATGCTTGTAAGAGAATAATTTAAACGCCAAGGAACCTCTCAGCCCCATCAATTCATTCGGTCATTCATTGTTGTTCAACAAACACTATGAAGCATGGCCTATACTGCCCTTGCCAGGCACTGGGGTTACAGTGCAAAGCAGGACACTCCAGTCTCTGCCCTTGGGGGACTCACGGTTGAGTGGTAGGAAGACACGCACAGAGTTAGTCATACTTTTGGAAAGTCCTATAAAGGGAAAGTACAAGGTGTCTGAAGTGATGTGACCCAGGGAACTGATTTGGTCTGAAACGCAGACACAGCTTGGGTCGGTTTGTGGTACTGGAGCTGAGACAGAAGGATGCTCAGCAGTGGGTGAGGTCCAGGGGCTGGAAGCAAGGACAGGGAGGGCTTTCCAGTGAGGGAGCATTGTGCACATTCTACATTCCACTGGCATTCACGCAGGGCTGTGTGTGTTGGCACACTGTCAGCCCTGGGGCCCTCAGTGAAGTGGAAGACACACACTGGCCTCTGGGTACTTATAACTGTAGTGAGAAGGGTCTCGTTCATGACTGGGTAGGGGGTGCTTCCCTGTGAGAGGGAAAAGCATAGACAGCGGCTAAAGGAACAGCACTCCAGGTGTTTTGGATAGCGTTTCGGGGCTGCTCTGCCCTCTAGACTGACTGACATTCAGGATGGTACCTAGCCTTTCCTCTGGCTCCTCCTTACTCAGTCAAGAGTGAAAATCCTTTCTCTACCAATGGCTATGAGGTTGCAACCAAAAGGAAGCCACCTCAGCGAATGCTGACACACTCATTTTACAGTGAGCTGGAAGTGCCCTGCTGGGCCTGGCTGGGCTTGTACCTCCCTCACTTTCCCCAGGCAGGATCCAGTCATCAGAGGATGATTACTTGAGGAGCGTCTCTCTCCCCTGCCTCAGGGCTCTGAGCCTCCTCTTCCCTAGTTTCCCTAGCTTCCCCCTTCCATCTGAACTTGCTGTCTGAGGGTCAGAATGCCCCTTCCAGGAGAAAGCCCTCCCCCCCACCCACCACTTAATAGTACTCTCCCTCTGCCTGTCTAATTAACTCCGTCACTGTATCTGCAGTCAGATAAAATGCTCATTTCACAGCACATTAATTTTTATCAGCTGAACATTAAGCAACACAAAGCTATCTATGCTTGGTTTAATTTACATACTGACAGACCTACAAAGCATATTACCCACAGTGGCTGCGAAGCAAATAAGCAGAACCAGCATCAAACAAGGCTCTTCAAAATGAAATATTGATTTGCGAGGCTGACAGGAGAGGAGGGCTGGAGGGATGGCAGGAAGAAGCTGGCAACAGAGGGGTTGCTTCCCTTGAAGAACAATTATCGGTGTAGTCACTGCTAGATTTCTCCAGAGGTTGAGCAGAAGGTCTAGCTGGGATCTTCAGTCTAGAGGATCCTTGGGAACATAGTTCCCATTCTATATAGTTTCCTAGAAACGGCATCTCTACACCTGTCGTTAGCTGTTTTCCAAGTAGAAGAATGACCTCCCTACAAAGCACTACACAGGCACGCACTGCTGTGTTCATATACACACCACGAAGCAATGATGCATCTCACCTGATGCAAGTTCACTCTTACTGTTTCTCTAGAAGAACCTTCCTCCTCCCGAGTACATCAACAGCCTTAGGTGACTTTTCTTCCAGGCATTCTCTGATCACTTGGCTTCCTCAAAAGCATGCACTCAGAACACTGAGGGCCAGGGCTACAATGTGTCTACCACCCACACCCTTTAACAATCTATGCGCACGTGTCTTTCTTCAACTGGCTATGAGCTCACTGCAGGGGGAGAAAAATCTAGATTTGGGGTAGCAGAAGTTTTTTTAAGTAGAAGGAATTACATTAGGAAAAAAAGACTTGAGGGGCTGGGATGTAGCCCAGTAGACAAGGATGATGGCCTAGCATTAGGAAGCCCTGGGTTTAATTTCCAGCACCACGTAAACTGGATATAGTGGTACATGCCTGTTATACCAGCACTCAGGCTGAGGAACTCTAGAGGATCAGAATTTCAGGGCCATCCTCAGACAGATATGGAGTTCAAGACCAGGCTAAACTTTGTGAGACCTTGTCATGAAAAACATCTAACATTTTCATTATCAGCTTTGAAGTGTGTCCACTTTCAGTCTCTTGAGCAATAAACATGTATACATGTACACAACACACACACACATACACAATTATATGTGTAATTTGATAAATGTACATAGCATACATTGAATGGTAGATCAGGAACCGCTTCTGGGTCTGTAGTTGTGATGGGAACAGCAAAGATCTCTGACTGGGGAGTTTCCTGTAAGCATCTCACTGGTCCAGGTGATACAACAAATACACAGTAGTCAGAACTGATTTCCAGTTGAGCATCCCCATCTGAACACTTTTGACCCAAGAAAAAAAGTTACGACACCCCACCCCACCCCAGGCAAAATGACAAGTGGCTTGTGGAGGCCAGGCTGCATTCCTGAGCTTTGTGGCAGACCCGTTCTTGTGACCACCAATGGAGTGGAGCGTGTACACCTGCATTTTAAACTTGAGTTCCCAGCAGCAAACTTACTATGACCACACTCTGAGAGATTCTGTCGCAAGAGTCACTGCCAGTGTGCAAACGGGAACTTCCGCTGTGGAAGATGGTTGGAAGGGTACTGCAGTTTGAATATCAGGCTCTATTTGGGGAAGCTGTGGAGCCTAGCTAGTGGGAGTAGGCCATAGGGATAGGGTGTCCAAGGTTATGCCCTGCCTCTGTTTCTTGTCCCTTGCTCTCTGTTTTGCTGGCCCACTGTGATGTGAACAGTCTCAGTCACAGACTTCCACCTCCATAAAATCAGCTTCTCCTCCATGTGTTCCCTATCATGAGGGACTGAATACCTCTCAAAGTGTGAGCCAAAGTAAACCCATTTCCTTTTGAGTTGTCAGTCGGGTAGCAAATTAATTTATTTTCTGTTGCTGTGATAAAATACCTGGACAAAAAAACAAACAAACAAACAAAAACCTTAGAAGGGAGAGCTAACAGGCCCAGAGGCCTAGAGGGTAGCAAGGCAGTGAAGTCACGGTGGAAGCAGCCAGAAGCCAAATGGTCACATTTCACCCAAGCCCAAGAAGCAGAGAAGGAATAGTGACAATGGGGCCAGGCTATAAACCCCAATGCCCATCTGACAATGCCCCAATAACATGACAGACTTCCTCATGCAAGGACCTACCTCCTAAAGGTTCTATAACTCTCCCAAGCAGCACCATTCCACTGGGGACCAAGTTGTCAAACATTTGAACCTATGGGGACATTTGTCATTCTGACTCCAACAGGATTTAGGGTCACATCAGGGCAAAAGTAACTCACACAGAGGGTTGGTAGAAAGTTACTTTTCCTTTGAGAAGTTGGGCTACATCTTGAACTTGGTGTCGTATTGTGTCAATGGGGAGACTCTGCCATGCAAAGCAACCTGCTGGAGATAACAGGATATAAAGGAAGAACGGTTGTGAGGCTGAGAACAGTCCTCGTCCTTGTGAATCTTAACGCGTAGATCTCTGTACTGAGCCCTCTTGAGAGAGAGAGACAGAATATCCTCCCTAGCCTCAGCCAGTGCAGGCTGAGAGGTTTCCACTAAGCTAAGAATTTCGAATGGTAGCTCCTGGATGTCTAATATACTGGTTTCGTGTTCTCATTTTACATAGTGCCCTTTGAAAGAAACTCCAGGGCAGATTCAATTTCACAATAGTGCATGCTGGAGCATGCAGCTGGTTCCAGTGTTACCATCCGTGTTTCTCTTTCAATACCAGCTTTGCATGAGCTGTCTTCTGAGAGGCATCTGTGATCCTTGGAAATGGGTGAAAAAGTTTAAAAGTCAGGAGGCTAGGGAGAGGGTTCAGTGGATAAAGTGCTTGCTGCGTATATGAGAGGACCTGAGTTTAGATCTCTAGCAGCCACTTAGATGGTGGGTGGGTGTGGTGGCTCACCTGTAGTCTCAGAGCTCAGGAGGCAAGGGCATGCTGGCCATTTAGACTAGCCCAAGTGTTGAGCTCCAGGTTGAGGGAAAGATCCTGCCACATTACATAAAGTTACCATACAAAGAGAGACGTCTGATGTCAACCTCTGGCCTCCTCAGGATGCACATCCATATACTTGTGCCCGAGCATCCAGGTGTGACTACATTCATTCAAGTATGCATACTCACTTGCATACACATGCGAAAAAGCTTAAACAAAAGTTCATGAGCTAGAGCCATCTTCTGTTTGGTGGTCTTTTGTTTGTTTCATGGTGTGTGGTGGGAAGCCGATGCAACTGGAGCTTTGGTATTGAAAAAGTATGCTGCCTTTAGACTCAAAAGTTCATGGAGCTCATTGTGGAATTACATCCAGGCCGAAGTCAGGGGCTCTATGTCCAAGCCTGCTGGGTTTGGATAAGTCCCTGCATCTTTTTCCTCAAAGGTAATAAGATACTAAAATATTAGTTATACTTTCTCAGAACAGTGATAGAGACAACACATTTCAGTTTTATTTTTGAGACAGGGTCTTATATAGCCCAGGCTATCTCAGAACTCACCAGATAAGATGTCTTTCAACTTCTGATTCTCCTGCATCCAACTCCTATGTTCTGGAATTCAGCCTATAGTTTTGTGCATGCTAAGTAAAATATTTTCTGAGATGCATCCTATGTCAGTGTTTTGAAATTTTAAATCTAAATTTGAGGAGTATTAGTTTTGGTAACGTTCTTCTTGAGACTAACAGTTAAGGTACTGGTACAACAGGACTTTAAAAAATAGTTGAAAGCATTGAAATGTAACAAATACAAAGAGAAGCTGCAAGCATTGGATGGTGAAAGGAAGTGCCTCCACCAAGAACAATTAATCAATCAATTGATCAGGCAGTCTCTGACTCTCATACATTCTCCACTTGAATTTTGGTCCACATGAACTTGACTGTCAGAAGAAAAAGTCCAGGTTTGGTGGAGGATGATGAAAGTAAGGATTCTGATGACTCATTGGCCACATAGAAAACAGGTGGAGTTTGATTTCACACAGGTTAACATGCTACCAAAGCAAACCCTGTCTTCACTGGAACATAACAGAGGTGCTATGACAACCACCTGTGATACCTAGCGTCCAAGCAAGCCACTAAACATGCAAAAAGAGAGAGTGTGTATGAGTGGAAACTAAACCATTATACTCTGAGAATGCAGTTAACTGCTTAGGACCTTTAAAGAGTTGTTATAGACATGTTCCAGAAATTGAAGAACATGTACACATAGAAATGAAAAGGGTGTGGCCTTGGTAAGAGATAGAAACTTTAAAAATTAACCATGCAGATATCCTGTGGTATTATGAAACAATATGCTAAAAAAATCACTGTATGTTCTTAACAGCATATAGGAGATGGCAGAGGAGTCATCAGATTTGAATGGAAAGTGTTTAATCTTAACTAGGGAGGAAGATAGACACACACACACACACACACACATACACACACACGGGGCGGGGGGGAAGAAATGAACAAGACTAGTGTCCTGAGAATCCCAGGTTATAAAATGGTCTTGTTGCACAGAGCTGATGACCTGAGCTATATTCCTAGAACCTATATTAAAGTGGAAGAAGAGAACTGATTCTAAAGTTGTTCTCTGGCATCCACATGTATACCATGGCATATACACAATAACAATACGTAAAATTTTAAGAGAGAAGGGAATTAAAAATATACTTGAAGGAATGGCTGACAGTTTTCCAAATGTGGTGGAAAATATCAAATTACAGACTTGAGAAGCTCAACACACCCCAAATTGGGTAAATAAAAAAAATAATAAAACAAATGACGTCTAGGCACACCATAGCTAAGCGCTCCAAAATCTAAAGATAAAGAGAAAATCTTTGAAGAAACTAGAGAAGACAGGTTGAACACAAGAAAACATCAAATAGATCAAGAGTTGACATCTCTCTACTGTCAACAAAATCTGGGAGAGGACAAGATGGCATCACTAAAGTATAAACAAAAAATAAAACACTGTCAACACTGAATTTCCATCTTCAAAAATAAATGCAGAGTTCATTTCATATTATACTGTCTTAGTTGATTTTCATTGCCAGTTTGGCACAACCCAGAGTCCCATGAGAAGAGGGAACCTCAGTTGAATAACTTTCTTCATCAGATTGGCCTGAGACCATGTCCCTGAAGGATGGTTTTGATTGGTGATTAATGTGTGAGGTCTCAGTCCACTGTGGGCAGCACCATTCCCTAGGCAGATGGGTCTCAGCTATTTGGGAAAGCTATTTGAAAGCTAGTGAATCAGACAAAGAACGAGACTGAGAATGAGACAGAAAGCAGAGGTCTTCTATGGTTTGGACTTCAGGTTCATGCTTTGAGTTCCCTCAAGATGGATTGTGCTTTGAGAGAATATAAGATGAGAAGACCCTTTCCTCCCCAAGCTCCTTTTGGTCAGAATGTTTGATCACAGCTATAAAAAATTATCTAGAACACACACTAAAGAGATCTATATTAGGAGATAAGTTGAAGAAAGTTCATCCATTAGAAGGGCAAGGACATGGGATGGTGGCTCAGATGTCCAGGGAGGATGGAGGACTGCTGCAAAAATTACTTTTAAGAAGTTAGCTGTCATTAATTTTTTTCCCCAATGGGTAGTAACTTTATATAACATGGTCATATTTTTTCACCCTAGGCCAACTGATATCTTACCTTTGTAATGCAAATCCTAAACTTCAAAAAATAAAAAGAAAAGGAAGAAATCTTAAAAAAAGAAAACTTAGATTTATTTATGATCGGTGTGACTATGCACAAAAAGTTAACTTCTCTGTAGTTCTGTTATTCCATTTAAAATGGAAGGATATATTAGACATAAGTTCCCTTTGGCCCAAACATAACATGATCCTAAATATTTCATGACACTTCTTGGGAGATGGGCATATATGTGTCACAGTATATGTGTAGGGATCAAAGTCTATTTGCTTCTTCTACTATGTGTGTCCTGGGGTTTGAACTCATGTGATCAGGCTTGGCTGCAAGTGTTTTTAGTAATGGAGACATCTTGTTGGCCTACCTACTGTGAATCTATAGTAGCATTATGTTTAAAATAGTCTCCATTTATTTTATATTCTTCTTATTTTATTTATACTTATATATCAGACAAACACAAAAGCTCACCCAAGAGCTAGTAGAATCTCAGATGTGTCCTAGACCTACCCCTTATCCTTTTTTGCCTCACCTTTGGAAAATAACCCTTACTATACTCCCACAGTGAACATTATCCTGGGAGATGGACGTTAATGCCTGAACTTTTTGCCAAGCTCTATGTAGGGAAAGACGAAGTAGTTTTGTTATCTTATTCTCAAGCTGCTCTTCACATGTGTGATACACTGATGCTGGATGCTAGCTTCTTAGTCATCTCCAACACTGATGAACTGCACTACACCACATCAGAACACGCTTGGCCAAGTGCAAAAGTTCACTGACTGCATCCAGCCAAGTGAGAAGCATGCAAAGACGGAGCTGAAGCCCCCAGGACTGAGAGCAGTTCATTAGTTATTCTGTGTATGTGTGTTTTACCCTGGGGGAACCTCATGGACTCTTCAAAGAGCTTTCTGGTGATCTGCCACAGAGAGGGACTCATGCCAGGCTAGACCCTAAAGCATGTTGGCCACCAAGTTCTGCCAACTTGCCAGGGGTGGGGTGGCTATCCATAGCTCTGATGCTCTGTGACATTTCAATCATATAACCTTCCCCTCCAATTTCCCCTGCAACTCCATCGCACTCAGCATGCATTGGAGAGATTGGAGTTAGGATCTGCTGACGTAGCTCTGTGAGGACCTGAGCCCCAGCCACTTCTGTGAGGTGCTAGAGAAAATGGAGAAAGACTCACATTCTTCTGTAACAGAGGGTTCCCACAACTGCTACATGAGTTTCACAAGACATTGTCCATTCTGTAGAGGATACCTAAAAGGGGTTTAGGGTACAGCATAGCCAAGGACTGACATCCTTTAAGTAGAACCAAACATCTTCTGGTTCCCCCTTTGACCAGAGTGTGTGGTACAGGACTCAGAGCAGCTTCAATATGAAGCAATTGTCAGCCCCATCCATCCTTGTCTGTCATTCTCTATGTGAAGTCATGAGACGCAGGATGGACAAAGGCACCTATTTATACAAACAGGTCCCACCTAAGGTCCTAGCTTTTCCTAAGAGCTAGGCTGACCTCCTGGAGTGGTGCACTGAAGACATGAACATCATCCACAAGCCTGAAAAGAAACTAAGACAGGCATTATCATGTCTAAAGCCCTTGTGTCAGCCCAGAGAATGAGGAAGGTGGCTGACTTTTGGAGCTGGAAATCTACCTTTAAGAAGGGCTTGACAGAGTTAAAAAGGTTTTGCCCATTGTAACTCAACCAAGTTTAATACGTGAGCCCTAAGCAAAAAAACTGAGTTCTCAATCTCTATTCCCCACCTCTCTTCTCTTCTCTCTCTCTCTCTCTCTCTCTTTCACACATACACACACACACACACACACACACACACACACACACACACGTTTTGTGTGTACATGCATGTGCTTATTGCATGTATAGGGCAACTAGATCAACTTATCCAGGCAGTGGAGATGAGTCAGTTGGTAAAGTGGCTGCCACACAAGAATTAGGACCTGCATACTATCTCCAGAACACATGTGAGTCTGTAACTTCAGGGTTGAGGAGGTGGGGACAGGCCAGCCGGCTGAGCCAACCCAGTGAGTGTTAGGGCACTGAGAGACCCTGTCTCAAAAACACAAACCACAAAACAAACAAAAATACCCAAACCAAACAGAATGGCTCCTGAGAAAGGATATCTGAAGTTGATCTCTGGCCTCTACATACTTGTACACATAAGTGCACCCCTCCACACCATAACAACAACAGCAAAAGGTGAACACATACAGTGATTCTAAACATACATTGAATATTTTACTACTAAAGGACACTGAATAATTAATTTAAAAGTCAAAGCCTGATTGAGATGGGTCTCAAAGATGCAATTCTAAAACTTGTAAGAGCCCTTGTCACTCAGCTTCAAACCCACAAACTCATGGATTCATCCTTTCCTTTCCTTTCCTTTCCTTTCCTTTCCTTTCCTTTCCTTTCCTTTCCTTTCCTTTCCTCTCCTCTCCTCTCCTCTCCTCTCCTCTCCTCTCCTCTCCTCTCCTCTCCTCTCCTCTCCCTCTCCTCTCCTCTTTTCTCCTCTCCTCTCCTTTTTTTTTTTTGAGACAGGGTTTCATCAGGTAGTTGTGGCTGGCCTAGAACTTGCTAGGTTCATAATCTCTTTTAAGCAGGAGCCAGGTTGATCCACAACAATATGTGTGAGGAGGGAGACCCCACAGGCTGGGACTCTGCTGCAGCAAGGAAGACATGGCACCGAGCCTTGGCAGTCCCAAAGAGCAACTCCCATCCTAACAGGAGGCATGGCAGAATGGAGGGACGCAGGCTCAGTAGCTAGAGCCACCCAGGCTGTAGAACCACTTCCTGGCTATGAAATGCTGGGTAAGGGGTAAGCTACTTCCCACCTCTGAACCCTTGTTTTCTTCTACAAAGCAAGGGTCTATCTATCCAGGGTGGAACATACCTGCCTTGAAGGGTTGGTTATCCTTAACATGAAATAATTTATATAATGGACCAACAAAGATGCCTTCTTACTGCTCAATGGAAAAACTTTCTATGTACGTGTGTTTCTTTAAAGATCTGAAGATATCAGGGTCTTGAAGTGTGGTGGTGTATGTATGCTCACATGGAGACCCTTGAGCCATCTATAGAGAGTTGACATATAGCTGTGTTCTCAGAGAAGAGATAGCCTTCCCCCAACAAGATTCTTCACCATCCCTGACTGACTGCAGCTTCTTCTTCTCTCTGTGCCCTGGTTCCATCTCAGAAGCACATTCAAACCTTTCCACGTCCTTGAGGTTTACTTTCAGTTCATTCTCTCTGCATACTACATCTGAGAAACTAATTGTACTTTCAGACAAGGTGTCCTGTAGCACAGGCTGGTCTGAAGCTTCCTATTTAGCTGAGGATGGCCTTGAACTTCTGATCTTCCTGTCTCCACACTCAGAGTAACAGTATTAGTGGTGTGCAGCGCCATTCTGGTTTATGCAGTAGTGGGACGAGAACCTGGAGCTTCATGAGCCAAGACCCTGCCCTTGATATTTAATAACAGCCAGAGTTTTCCTGAACATGTATTAACCAGGACACTTCTGGGAACCAATAGACATTCCCTCACAAAGTCAACAAACCAGTAAGAATTTAGCATGGAGGAAGAGAGATTTCCTGGAGTTCTCTCCAAAATGCCTTATAAGCAGTCCCTTCTTGCTGGCCAGTCTGAAATGCTGTCCTTAGAAAACCCCAGGGCTCTACGATATTCTAAGCCTTAGAGTCTAAGGTAAGGGGTGGGGGTTCAGATCCTGTGTGTCTCTGTAGCAGTGAGAGGTTGCTTTATAGGCATTAAAAACAGTTCTCCTTCTGACCCACTAAAGTGGATTATCTGTGTGTGGGGTGTGTGGGTACATGTGTGTATTTGCACATATGTGCCTGTATATATGGAGGTCAGAGGTTAACTTCAACTGTCATTCCTCAGGCTCTGTTTACCGTGTGTTTGTGGCAGTGTCTCTCATTGGCCTGGAGCTCTTGCCAAGGGAGCCAGCCTGGTTGGTTAGAGACACCCAGTGATCCACCTTCTCTGCTTCTCTAGCTCCCCCACCCACCCACACCATGCTTGGCATTTTAAGGCAGTCTGTGGGGATCAAACTCAGTTCCCCACGCTTGCAAGGCAAGCACGTTACTGCCTAAGCCATCTCCCTAACCTTGGATTACTTATTTATATAATTTGTTTACCCTCAGCACTGGCCACAAAGTTCTGGGGGAGATAGGCCAGCTGCTAAGGGAAGATCAGGTGCCCAGAAGGTCCCACCGCTGAGACACAAAGCGTCTCACCGTGATTCACACTCAGACTGAGAGATAGCTGTCATTTCATTTTCCTTGTCTCATTTCCTCTGTAGTCTGATGTTCTCTGAAACCAACCCCCCCTCACCCACCTCTGTGCAGGGAGATTTTGAGAGCAAAGAGGTAGATAAGGAGGGAGGGGCAGAGGAAGAGACAGACATCTCAGTCTAGAACTGATCAACTCTTTGAGTCTCACCCTCTCTCTTCCATGCTTCTATCACTGGGGTCCTTTTCAAAACACTGCTAGGGTTGGATGGATGATATTTGATGCTGCCAGGAGGTAATGATCCTGAGACATTCTTAGGGATGCCACTATCTTAGAGCAGAACACCTTGTTTAAAGGCCTCTCTTATTCTTATTTATTTTAAAATGCTTATTGCATGTGTGTATGTATGTATGTATGTATGTATGTATGTATGTATGTGGAGGCCAGAGGTCGGCCCCAGGGATTTGTCCTTCAGGATGCTGGCTATTTAAAAACTAGATATTGTGTTTGTTACTTTTGGGGGAGGGGTGAGGGTGTGCCACAGTGCACACGTGGTGGTCAGAGGACAACTCCTGTGAAGTCAGTTCTCTCCATTTGCCTTTACATGAGTTCTGGGACTTGAACTCAGGTTGCCAGGCTCGGGTGGCAAGCATGTTTACCCATCTCATCAGCCCTGCCTTGGGTTTTTTTTTTCCTTTTCTTTTCTTTGTAACAAGGTTTCTTACTGGCCTGGAATTCAACAAGCAGGCTAGGTTGACTGGGCAGACAGTAAAACCTGGGGAACTGCTTGTCTCTGCCACCCCAGTGTTGGGATGACACGAATGTGCCACCACACCTGACTTTTTAAAGTGGGTTCTGGGGAACAAACTGAGGAATTCGTAGTAATACTTACTAACTGAGCAATGTTGCCTGCCCTTTTTCCTCTGGGAGAGTCAACACTAGCCAGGTGACACATACACAACATATTTGTTAAATCCACAACGGGAGAGAGAAGAGAGTTGCACTGAATTAAACCAGCTCTGACACCTCTCTGGCCCCAGCCCGGGATTAGCTGTGAAGTTCAGACAGCAGTGCCAGGAGAACCAACTTAAAACCAAATCTCTCTTTGGTAACACTGCCTCTGACTCAAGTCTGATGGAAAGTTATCAACTTTGGAAACCCTCAAGGAAGAGGCAAAAACATCACATCAGCTCTCGTTTCTTTTGATGTTCAAAAGAGAACTATCTTAAATGCCAGGACAGAGCAGAGGGAGGAAGGATGCCAGGCTCACTGGGCACAGTCACGTACGGTAGCTCCCCTCAGTGACCTCAGTGAGAGAGGAACTTTCTCTGAATCTGGGTTTCCTTTGCTGCAAACTAGAAGACGACACCTTCTTCTCTATCCCTCACAAGGCTCTCAAACTCCGATTCATCTTCTGAGACTCATTTGGATGCCCTCTCCCTGTGAGGTTCCCCCACCCTTCACTCCTCTCTCCCTCCCAGCATTCACCATATTGGGTCAGTTAACTTTTATTGATTTAATGCCTCCAGCTACTCTGAAGGGCAGATGTCTACATTTTCATTACTTTTAGGTGCTCGGTACCTAGTACTTGAGGGCTGAGGGCTTATAAAAGTGATCTGAGAAATGGGATGGGAAGGGTCTCTAAAACTGTGGCCAGCTACATATAATGTGGTTATTATGAAGGGCAAGACTTCACAGCAGGGTGGCAGCCTATTGACTACCCTGAGAAATAGGCTTCCAGGATGACAGGGATAGACCCTGTTAGCGCATTTAATCCATTAGCACTGGCTAAAATGAACTAAGCATCTGCAGGCTCAGGGGGAAGGAACCAATAGAAATCCAGCGTGTGTTCCTCTGAACAGCAAGTCTGCCTCTCCTCCTGTCAGTTGTGTCCCAACTGCTTGATCCAGGATTTCGAACCCTCCCTGCCCACAGGCTCTGAGGTAAGGCGATTATATAAGGGATGAATGCAGCCCTCGCTTGTTTTAATAAAAGAAACAGCCCATTTAAAGAAACATGGACTTCCGTGGCTTGGAGATCTCCGACTGAATGGGATCCAGAGACTGTGCAATACAAAACAGCTGTCTAGAGACTAGCTGGCTTTTCCTCTTTAAAACACTCTGGAAAATTTGCTCTGTCCCTGTGCCAAGGTGAAAAAATGAAAACCAGAAGGGCTGCTCAGAATGTTTCTTCATTTTACAGACTACTTTAATGCATAAGGCTATAAAGACAGAGGCTCTGGCGCTAGAAGGCCCTGAGCAGTCAGTGGAGAGGCTGGCCACCATGCGGGATTTTCAAGCAGACCCTAGGGGTGGGATGGGGGAAGGACTCTCCATCTGAGATAGATTTCAGAGCCGCCTGGCCTTAGGTTATAGGGGTTTCCTAAGAAAATACCAACAAACTGGCCTACTTTGGAAAACTCTTCCACTGTACAGCATATGGTTAATTTATCATATCTGATGAGGAGGAGGCTAATGTAGGTGGTGCTGGTGTTGAGAGTGATGATGGTGATTATGAGGGTGATGGTGGTGGTGGTAACTGTAGTGATAGTGTGCTGATTGTGAGTGTTGTCATTATGGAGGCAATGGTAATGATGGTGATAATGGCAATGGTAGTTCTAATACTGCTACAATGACTAGATAAGAAATTCATGACTGATGCTATACATGGGGGAGATGAAGGCTGACGGGGGCAGGCTAGCTTCAGGTTTAATACCTGGCCATGGATGTCAGGCACCTAACCACAAAGGGGCTTTAGGGTGGTAGCAGTGGGCTATAGTGGACAGGGAGGGGCAAGACTATAGGGAGAGAGGTTAGGAGAGGGCACAAGTGCTGGGGCCCCATGGATCACACTCTGCTCCTGCACAGATCACATGATCAAGGTCCATCACCGGTAGTTACAATAGTTCCTCATTATTTCAAACTTTACAGAGGGTCACCTACCCTGAGAAGGATTCAATCCATTTAGTCTCTATGATTTTGCCTGAGTGGGGATTCTCTCAAAATAGTACATGAGGCCCTCTTCTTTTCCCTCTGCAGGGACTTAACAAATGGCAATCAGCTGAAGCAGCTGACTTTGACATTCAGAAGAAGATCCTAAGCCTGATGAGGTATAAGGTGTGTGTGTCTGTATGTGTTTCTCTGTGTGTGTGTGTATGTATGTGTGCTTCTGTGTTTGTAGGCAGTGTGTGTATGTGTACATGTTTGTGCCTATGTGTATGTAGGCAAGGCATGTGTGTATGAGAGGATGGCTGTGTGTACAAAGACAGGTGACATGTGTCTGTTTGTGTGTTGTATGGTGTGTGTGTGTGTGTCTGTGCGCGTGCGTGCGCGCACCTGCATGTGAGTCATGAATCTGGTGGCAATTTCATTTGCTCTTTGCTTTTAAAACACCACTCACTTGCTGTTGACAAACCACCTTTGTCTTTCTTTTTAGATATTTCTGTGTCTACAGAGATGAAAATCTTTGCTCAGATTCAATAAGGCAGGAAATCAATGAAGGTTTTCATTTTCTGCTCAGCCCCCAAAGACAAGAGGCTGACAGAAGCCTAAGGAAAGGTGTGGAGAGATGCTTGCAAGCTTCTTTCTGAGTTCTGTTTTCTACAAGAACGAAAACAGGAGAGAAAGACCTTACCTGCTCTGTTGTACTATGTAAACCCAAAAGCTTTACCCTTGTTTTATGAAAACTTTTTAAAAACTCGTGGCATTCTGATTAATATGGACAACTTCAACAAAAGAAAGACACCTTAATCTTTTAAAGACAGCCCCTACCAAACCTAACAGTTTGGGTTTTAAATGGCTACATTGAAATATTTCTTTCTCTATTCATTTCCAAACCGAGGCCATAAATCACCCTTGCGAACACAATGGCCTGCGCCTGTGGCAATTTATCATTTGGATAATGTCACCTGGTCAGGTGTGCATTAATTTATGCCTCAAATTAGGAATCCAGTTGGCTGGAATCTTCCTTTTCCCCTGCACACCCAGAGCAGCAGCTCCTCAGGACCAAGAATGCATACGCAGGGCAGGAAGACACTACACCATTCTTTACTCTCCTAGAATCAGAGGAAAGAGTTGGAAAAAACCAGAGCCTACAAGCCAACTTCTGGTCAAGGATGCAGCCTATGATGGAATGCTTGCTGAAGTCAAACCAAAGAGGAAACACACAATACCTCCTCCTGTCTCTGTGCATGTGTGTTTGTAGTACATATTCATATTCACATGTGCATGTCAACCAGAGAATAACCTCAGGAGTCATTCCTTAGGTACTGCCTACCTTGGTCTCTTTTAAAGAAGGAGTTATTATTATTTTTTATACATGTGAATGTTTTGCCTACAGTATGCCTGTGCACCATACATATGCCTAGTGCCAACAAATTTCTGAAAGGGGTGTTGGATCTCCTGGAACTACAGTTAGAGATGGTGGAGAGCCACCATGTGGCTGCCAGGAACTGAACCTGGGTCCTCTGGAAGAGCATCAGGAGCTCTTAGCCATGGAGCCTCCTCTCCAGCCCCACCTTGCTTTTTGAAACAGTATCTCGCATAGGTCTGGAATTCAGCAAGTAGGCTAGGCTGCCCAGTCAGTAACCCCTCACTTCCAGGGATCCCCTGCGTCTCCACTTCCCTAGAATTGGTCTTACAACCTTGTGACAGTACACCCAGCCTTTTTGTGAGTTCTGAGGCTCAGACTTGGGTCCTCATACTTGGCAAGGCAAACATTTGGCTGGCTGGGCTATCTCCTCAGTCCACCTGTGTCTGATTCTTTAAGGAAAGACAAGAAGTTGAACAACAGTGAGAAAGAGGGACTTATTGTACTCAGGAGGCAACATCTCAGAGGGGAAGAGATGACGGGTGGCTGTGCTGAATTGGAGTCCTGCATTTTTTCTGTTAACTTCCTGTCACCTTGGTTAAGTAACAATACCTATCTGGGTCTCTGTTTCTTTGATGGTAAAAGACAAAGTACCCAAGATCTCCCTTCTCTAATATTCTACACCCTCCACTCAAGTGTTTGCTCATTAGTGTAGCTGGTTTACTTCAACATGCATCTGCTAATGATCAGTCATCGTATCACATTGCTTTAATACAATGCTCTCATTTAAGCACCCCTAGAACCTCTGCAGTCTACCTTAACCATGTCCACATAGAAAACAGGGGGTGGGGGTGGTAGAAGTTTCTAGGAGCGGGTATGTGCAAAGAAGTCATACTGGGAATGAAAGAATTTTTCTCTGTAGTAAGTATCCTCTAAAACTCCAAGGAGAGCTGGGTTCACACTGGTGAGTGGGTGAGCTCATGAATGGGGTTATTTCAACTCTGGCTACAGAGATCTAATTGTTCATCCATTGATTAAGATCTGTGATAAACTGAGAGGAGCTGGAAATATTTTTGAATTTCCACAAGCAAGGGGTGTGACTACAAAATTACATATGTGTGTAACTGAATGATGGACTTCAAGAGTCACTCATACAAATTAATCTCCTTACACTTACCTGGGGTACATGTGTTTGAATTGTGCAATCAGATGCCCTTTCACAGTTACTATGTCTGGGATCCTGACTCTAACAGTGTGCCTTCCTCCTCCTCCTCTTCCTCCTCCTTGGTTTCCTCTTTTCTCCTCCTCCTCCTCCTCTTCCTTCTCCCGCTTCTCTTTTAATATATCCATTGACTCCTTACAGGTGTATCTTCAAAATTGGTTATGTGCAGCCCAAGTCAATCTACAGGGAAAAGAGTTCCCAGGCATAGGTTTAAATCTTATGGTTTTGGTTTTTTTCAGGGTGTGAAGATGATAAAATCTCTTGGATCTGGTATGATGAATCACTGCTTCCTTCCATCAGTTTCTTTCGCAGTCTCTCTATCCCTTTAGCTCCACCCCAGATAGCCACCTCCTCTTACCATGATTCCACTCTCCTTCTGCCTGGCCAAAGAACAGACAGTGACTTCACCATGCCCGGTGACTCTGGCAACAGTCCGCAGAGAGGCCTGTCATTAAACGATGTTCCAACCAGGCTGGAGAACCCAAACAGAATCACAGCAAAGGGCAGAGAGTAAGAAAAGGGGCTGTTGTTGCAACTGAAAACCAGGGCTTCCACCCCTGGGCTTAGGAAGTGTATCTAGCCAGAGGAAGGAGTGGAGAACAGAAGGGACTGCTTTTACTGGGCAATCTTGAGAAGGTTATTTCACCTCTCTGCTATAATGTAGACCAACGATTAGTCTCAACTCATTGAGTTGTAAGAATTTTGAGTACTGATGTTAGATATATAGACATCTACTAACACTTAAGCTATGATAGCTTTATTAAATTGTGTTATTAGTATGGAATTATATGGCAAGTCTTGCACATTAGCAAGCATTCTAGAACTCAACAGACTTCTCTTACTCTGACCAGATGTATTGTAGTATTGTATATCATAGCAGTTTGTGTGTGTGTGTGTGTGTGTGTGCGCACGCCACAGCACATTTGTGGGAATCAGAGGACAATTTGTGGGACTTTTCTTCCACCTTTATGTGGGTCCTGGGGATTGAACTTAGGTTGTCAGGATTGTCTAGCAATCACCTTGGCTCTCTGAGCCACCTCATCATTAAGACAGACGTATATGAAGGGCTTGGATTCTAGCACTGATTCTGCCAGTGAGTGGATGAGGCAAATTAGATTCCCAAGAGTCAGCATATGATTCTGTCAAGTGTATGCATGGATGCTTTCTAAAAGCCCCTTGGTATCTCTTGCAGGACCCACTGTTCAAAACCAAAACGTTAACACAAGTGATGGAGGTTTGTGTTTCAGGGGTCTAGGAGCATTGTCCTTGGGAGCATCCTTCTTTCTCTCTAAGGCTCCTCTTCCTCCAGGACCAGCCAGGCAGGGTTGGGGACACGGGAGACTGTTGTAACACCTCCCTCTTGTGTGCTCCAGATAATTTCTCTGCATTTCTAATAAACATTTTGGGTGGTGACATGTTGCTTTGAAACTTACTTTCCAGTAGGGAAGTTGGATCCATCAGAAGTCATCTAATTCCACTGCTTTTGATTTTTTTTTTAGTAAGTGCCCAAGAGGGAAAAATAAGTGAGGGCTGAAAAAATTTCTGCAGAGCAGAAGAAAGCACACACTTGGTGGCTGGCAATGATCCTGAGTACAAGTGCCCGCTGCAGGCTTGACTCTGTGAGGAGCATGTCCTTCCACCCATGTGCAGCAGCACAGGACAGCAACTAAGCCAGGCCAGGATGGTGTGGACCAAACACTTCCAACGTGTTTTCTTAAAGGCCTCTTTCAACCCGACCCATAACACCCATCGGTGTCCCTCAATGGAAGTTTCTAAATGATGTTTCCTGTCTTGGCTCCCAGGGAGTTGGCATGACAATGAGAAGACCTTTAGTTATCTGGAGGTTATGAGTGACATATGTGGTTTCATCCGTATTCTTCCCTGTGAGTCCCATAACAATGTTGTAAAGGCACCATCAGGCCTATTTTACAGACGGGGAAACCACCATGCTTCTAGGGACCAGCAGGTGACAGCGGTGCTAGGCCCTGAGTGCATGCCTTGTCCCACAGCCTTCCTTATTCAGAGCATATCTCATGAGCTAAAGGAAGTTTAAATTGAAGGTATCAAGGAGAGAGTAGTCTCTGACTTTTGGATGGATTCTCTCCTCCCGGAGCTGTGAGGACTATAGACACACCACTTAACATCTAGTGAGTACTCCTTTAGCAACAGTGTGCCCAATGCCATTTCTGAATTCTGGAAATAATCCCAAACCTTGGAATGACAAAGCTAACCCAAGGTTTAGGTAGAAAATTGCCTGTACCAGTGGCCTAGGTGACTAGTACTTGTTGAAATGGGTATGGTTCCTCCTAGTTCTGTGCTTTTATTTTAATTACTAATTTTTGTGGCAAGGTCTGTGGTAGTCTAGGCAGGGCTGAGATTTGCTATGTAATGGAGGATGCTGTCCAACTCCTGATTCTCCTTCATCTACCTCCCAGATGCTGGGATTATAAATGTGAGCCACTGTGCTCTGATTTTACATTGCTGGATACCAAACCTAAGTCTTTGTGAATGCTAAGAAAACATTCTAGCAACAGAGATACCTCCCAAGTGGAATTTGCTTGCTCTCTCTCTCTCTCTCTCTCTCTCTCTCTCTCTCTCTCTCTCTCTCTCTTTCTGTGTGTGTGTGTGTGTGTGTGTGTGTGTGTGTGTGTGTACCTGAGTGTGCTGGAGGGATGCATTCATGTGTATGCATGGTGAATACTCATGTACTTGTGATATGGAGACCAGATATTGATATTGGCGATCTTCTTCAAAAGCTTTTTACCTTATTTTTTGAAATAGGGTCTCCCACTGAAGTAAATCAATTTGTCTATGTTGCCTGGCCAATCAGCTCCAGGGAATCAGCTTGTTTCCACCTCCCCAGTGCTGGGATTACAGATGTGTTCCACCATGCCCAGTTTTACATGGGTGCCAGAGATCTGGACACAGTCCTTATGTTTGCATAGCAAGGAAACACTTTACCAATTGAGCTATCTTCCCGAGCTTCAGTGCTTTTTAAAAATACCTTCAGTTTTCAAAGCCATAACCCCATGCTAATGTGAAGAGACAGTTCTACAAAGCTCTATAGACAACCTCACAGCCCTGGTCTGCATTTCCCAGGCCCCTAGGGCTAGCTCTTCCCCCTCCCCTCAGCAGCCACTCCTGCTATTTCCCTTCACATCTTTAAATAACAGGCTCTGGCAGCTACCTCTTGACTCTTCTGTTTTAGGAGTTGTCTACTGACCACCCCCAGTCTCTCTGTTAGATATTCCCACCTCTGTTAGATATTCAGTACTTAGATGGTCATTTCTGGCCCTCTTTCCTCCCTCCATATCCCACCAGTACAGCCCTGTCAGCCTTGTGGTTGGATCCACAGCTTACACTTCTGTCTTTATGGGAAGGTTAACACTATTCATGGCTGCATCCTGCTGCATACCACAAGTCTCACCAATACTGTACCTATTGCAATGCTTTGCCTGGACCTAATAACACACTGTTTTTTCTTGCTTTTTCCCCCCTATAGACTGATCATTTACTAATCCCACAAACTCCCTCTGAGCTGTGAAGTCTCTGTACATTCAAATGTATTGCATGTTCTAACTACTTAACCTTCTCAAAGCCCTGTCTGCAAGCCACTTTTTTCTCAATCTTTTCTAGTCTTAACTATTTTTTCTCTTTCTAGCTGTTGTGATTTCTCTGTTTCTAATCCTGGGGGCTCATCTGATTATGCTGTGTTGTCTTCCTAGTTTTGTTGTTTGCTTGTTTTCTGAGATTGTATTTATTTTTATTTTATGTGTATGGGCGTTTTGCCTGCATGCCTATCTGTACACCATGTGTACGTCTGGTGTCCATGGAGGCCAGAATAAGGCATCAGATATTCTGGAATGGCGTTACAGACAGTTGTGAGCTGCCAGGGAGACAGAGGCAAGTGGAGTTCTGAGTTTGAGCCCAGCCTGGTCTACAGAGTGAGTTCCAGGACAGCCAGGGCTATACAGGGAAACCCTGACTCAAAAAAAAAAAACACAAACAGACAAACAAACAGAACCCAAACAAACCACCACCAACAACAACAACAAAAACCAAAAAAAAAAAAACAACCCAAGATACTCTGGAAAAGCAGTCAGTGCTAGTTACTGCTGAGCCCATCTTTCTAGCTCCAACTTCCTAGGCTTATAGAGCCTCTCTTTTTCTTGACTTACATCATCTTGGAGAGTATGTCCTTTAGTAATCTTCTGAGAAGCTGTATGTGAGAAGTAAAACTTCGGATTTTTGTTCTAGCATCACATACCACAGACAGTTTTGTTGGGTATAGAAATCTGCACTGTCAATCATTTTCTCATAGGCCAATGGTGACCCTGCTTCTTGGTCCCTTCTCACAGTGCTCCTGAGAGGTCTCATGCCAGTCGCACTCTGGAACTTTCATATCAGCTTGCTATTGCTCTTTGGAATCTAAGGGTCTTCTTACCATTGGTGTTTGCAAATTGCATAATGATTCTGGCTTTCCATGCATCTACACTGGCCCTGTGAGATATTTTGCGAGAAAAATCTTTAATTTGGAGAAAGTGTCTGGAATTATCTCTTGACTTATTTTATCCTTTACACCTTCCACCCCTGGCTTTTCATTTATATTGTTAATATTTTTTAATTCACAACAGGTCTTTCTCTTTTTTGAGATAGGGTGTCATGTAGTAGCAGAGGCTAGCCTCTAACTCAATATGTAGCTTAGGATGACTTTGAGTATTGGTCCTCCATCCTCCAATCACCTGAGTGATGACATTACAGGTGTGTACCCCCACATCTTATAGAGTGCTGGAGATTGAACTCAGGGTTTAATGTATGCTAGGCAAACATTGAACCAATTGAGCTCCAGCCCCAGGCCTTCATTATTATTTCTGAATTGCCTTTTTAAAGGACACAAATCATCTTTTCTCATGACGTTCCTTGTCTTCCTGTGTTTGTTAAAGACCAGAAATTCCTCTCACCCCTCCCTGTCTCTTTCTTGTCAGAGTTTCCTTTAGTTTGCTGCCTTAAGCACGATACTCTTTGTAGTTCACATTCCATGCCAGCCATTCCTAGTTACTGAATCCTATTGAGGAGTGGGGTAGTAAGAAAATGGGTGATTTCTGGACACAAAAGAGGGGTCCCTACACTGATTAAGTCATTTCTTTGGGGTGTTCCATGACAAGGGTGTTGAGTATTTTATTTCTCTTGGACTGGTATTAAAAGATCTTTGCTCCTGGTTAGAAATACACATGTGGCTACTATTACGCTAAAGAAATGTCCAAGGAAGAGAGAAGGGAAGGGAGGATCCTCCAGTCAAACATCTGAACATATTCTTTTCATACTTGGTTGTTTTGAATCAACACTGTAGCTCATTAAGAATGAGGCTAACTATAGTGTGAATCTCTAGAGTTAACACACACACACACACACACACACACACACACACACACACTTTGTAAAGGGACAATATATAGACAAGACATAGTCCCTTTAAGGGTCTTTACAACTACCATGAAGACAAGGAACATACTGCAAGCATCACAGTTTTTATGGGTCCCAAGTCTAGATGCACAACTTGACACCGGCCAAAAGATAATTCTCCAGTTTAGGAGAGTATGGGGCAGTTTTACAATGGTGATTTGGGATCAAACTCCCACTGAAAACAGCCTCTGATGAATGGCCCTGAGCTTAACCCCCAGCACTGTATAAACCTGATATGGGGGCACATATCTGTAATCACAGCACTTCGGTTGGAGGCTGGAGGACCAACAACTCAGAGTCATCCTCAGCTACATAGTTGCATTCAAGGCTAGCCTTTGCTACTGCATAAGACTATGCAGTAGCAAAAAAAGAAAAAAAGAAAGAGGGGGTGCTATTTTATCCTCCCTACTCCTATGTCTTCTGAGGGAACAGGTGGTACAAGATCCTGAGCCTTTGGGGCAATATGTTCCATGCCTCAGCTTGCCCCAGTGCTGGCTTGAAACTCAGTCCTCTTGTCTCTGATAAACCTTTATATCATCAGCTTTTGAACTTCCAAGCTACTGTAGCTAGTGGAGTCTCTTGTATTCCCTTTTAACCTGGTGGAATTTTTGCTAAAAAATACCTTAGGACAGGATAAGACTGTATACTTATTTTTAATTCCTAGAAGTGGCGTAGTTACCATGATCTCTCATCTTAGAATGTCATGGCTCAGAAGACTGGCTCATCAGAGTCAAGATCAATCAGTGAGGTGGGTGCAGAAGTGGCCCTTGAGCTGAGTCTTTAGAATGTGTACTTGACTTTCACTTTTCCTGTAGATCGCTATAGCACATACTGGATATTCTGCTCTGCCCAGTTCCATGCTGGGGGAGGGTGGGGGGAACAAGTTCTTGAAACTTAAGTAACCTATAATCTATTTGGATTAGAAAGGCATGTTGTACTTTATAAAACAAACTGTGAAAATTATGAGAGAGTATATAATTAGGGATAAAGATAGCTCTTACAGTCCACAGGGGGAAATTCTAGGTAATGGAGAGCTAAGTTTTTAAATGGTACCTGAACTTTTACAATGTCAAGTGTCCCTGGCTACTCCTTCTGTGAAAAAAAAAATCTTTCTCTTAGTTCTCAGCCCAATAATTTTCTTTCTTATCCTGACAAAATGTTGCCCTTTCTGTAAAGGCTTTCTCAACTCACCAAGTATGATCTGTATTCATTCAAGAGATGGTTCTGCACATGTCCTTTCTGTCCCCGAACACAAATCCTGTGGTAAGGATTGGTTGAAGATGAGAGGGATGAAGAGAGATATATGATCTCATTATCTCCTCCAGCCTGCAGCTCCATGGCAGGAGCAAGGATCTTGACTCTGCTCTGCATCTCCCCTGTCCAGGGTTAGCTCCTTAAATACACGTAAAGGTTCATGCCATGAAAAAAATTAGGAGTGACAAGGAAGTATAGTGCATCGTGCTAGGGTAGTTCGCTAAGTGTCTCTTCCAACCCTGGTGTGTGTGTGTGGGAGACTGCAAGCATGTTTATGCCATACAGTGCACATGGAGGTCAGAGGACAGTCCCAGGTGTATGTTTAACCTTCTGACATCTATGAGGCAGGGTCTCTCTTTTGTTGTTTGCTCTTCTGTACACCAGGCTAGCAGTCCTCCAGCTCCTGAAGATCTCCTGTCTACATCCCTCTTGTCACTGGACCAACAGTGGAATTATGGATGTATGCTATACCACATACATGGCTTTTACGTCGCTTTGAGATATTCAAACTCAGGTTCTCATGCTTTCATAGCAAGCAGTTTACCAGTTTACTTACTTGATTATCTTCCCACCCTAATACTGGGAGGTGGGACATGAGAGGAAAAGAAAATGCAGAGGGCGATGGGGCTGGCACTGCATTAGTCTGTGCTTAGGAATTACTGGGGTTTATGCTACTGCATCAGAAAAGGGGACCTCGGGTTGGAGAGATGGCTCAGTGGTTAAGAATACTGACTGCTCTTCCAGGGCTCCTGAGTTCAAATCCCAGCAACCACGTGTTTACTCATAACCATCTAAAATGGGATCTGATGCCCTCTTTTGGTGTGCATGAAGACAGCATACATATATACAATTTGTATATCTATAAAATCTTTTTTTTTAAAAAAGAATAGAGGACCTTAAAGAAAGTGGCATCTTTGTTTTCCTCCCATTGCCATCCTGCTTAGATGAATGGACCATTTTCCTATCAAGCTGTGATATGTACCAATTCTTTGGTTGAGAGCAGGGCCACATTCTGTACACATTCTCCATGTGAATCATCTTCTCCAAGTTCTTGCCCCAGATTGAGGAAGGAAGGATCTGGATCTCTCGTATTTCCCACAATGGATATTCATTCTTACTTAGGTAATGGGACTGGATCCACAGAGGTACAGATGTCCCCAGACTTCTTTCCCACAGTTTGACCTTAAGAATATAACTTGCCCACCTCAGTCCGGGGTTCTTCCTCTATAAAAGCAAATCTAACGATGCTTTGCCCAACTCACTGAGGAGTGGTGAGGCTTAATTAACCAAGGCTCATTTCTCTCGGCACTTTGGATGTCCTCCATGGGCACAAAATTATGTTATTACTTGGAATAATAATAATAGTTTCCACTAATAATTCTGTGTTATTACTGCACTTAAGGAATTGTATTAGAGGCCTTCTGGAGCAAGTTTAATACCCATAAATGTCTCTCGCTGGTAAAACAAGAGAGCATCGCATAGTGATTATGGTTTGTCTTACGTTTCAAACTATCGACTAAAACCCTCTGCAGAGTCCTTGAGCATCGCCTGGCCTAGGGGACCTCTTTTCATCTCGTTTATTCTCAGGCCCACTGAAATCACGACATTTTAGCAGAGTGGTTCGTTTTCAAGGCTTGAGTCGGAGTAACTCCACAGGCCCAGGGTGTGAGCATGAAAGACATTCACACAGGAATAAGAGAAGCCAACCTCTTGCAGCCAGAGCAAAGTGCCCATGTCACAGAATCCAGGTCCACCCAAGTTTTCATGTCTTTATAAACACATTGTTCTCAGCCTGACAAAGTCCTCTCATCTTTGCCCCTAGTATCTCTTTCCAAATTGAAGAATTTGGACTGAGGCTACTCCTAGGGGTCTTATGTTCCAAACCCTGACAGAGAAAACCAAATCCATTTGAATCTTTTTGGTCTGCCTATGTGCCTCTGCCCACTGGAAAACTGTGCCAACACCATGCTCCAGGGTGGCACACAGTAGGGTTCTTCTCCAGTATTTGTTGAATGAATAAATAGGGTGTCCTCCCTGTCCTTATTATTCACTTATATTCCACCTTCCAGCCTGAACACTAAACGGTAAGGAGCTGTGGTCATCACCCCCCATCGCTGTTGACTGAAATAAATGAAGGAGGGAGAAAAGAAAGCAGCAGATTCTCGAAAGGATAGAGATTCTGTGGGCAAAGGGGATTAGGAATAAGGTTCAGTAAGAGAGGAGGAAGCATCTGGGGAAAGGGTAGCTCTGAAACAAAATCCAGGAACAGGGCGTTTCTTATGAGATTCTGAAAATAAAGCCATTCTCGATTCAGTTTTAAAGGAAATGGTCTACACAGAAGGAAAGGTATGGGAAGGGAACATCTGTTCTCATTCTCTCCAAGCACTGCCTCCTCTGTTCCCTCCACTCTCTCCACACAACAGAGTCAGAAAGGAAAAAAATCAGGACTATTAAATCAGGACTATTAACCCCCTGCGACCCATCCTCCAGCCAAGGCTCTGCCCCTTGAAGGCTCTGTAATGCCTCTAAACATTGACACTAACTGGGTACTAAGTATTCAGACATGTGAACCTATGGGGGTTTTCTCCATTCAAACTATGCACTGTCCATTAAGTAGCATGGTGGAATGTCATTCTTTTGGGACTCTGGAGCTCTTAAAACTCCCCTCTTCATGCTGGACAGGCAGTTAAACTGGTAGAATGCTTACTTCACACACAAGAAGCCTTGGGCTTCCTATGTCCAGCACCACATAAAGCTGTATATCTTGTGGTACATGTTTGTAATCCCAGGACTTGGGAGGTGGAGGCAGAAGGATCAGAAATCCAAAGCAACATCCTCTTTTACACACCCAAGGCTAGCCTGGTTTATAGAAGAACCTTGTCTCACCCATTGCTCTTGAGTTCTTGTGAGCCAGGCAAGAAAGGGGCATATCTAATAAGCAGGAACAATGAGACCTTAGCAGCCAGTGAGGCATTAAGAAAGCTTAACAGCAGCTTGTTGCTTTTGTATGAAAAAAAAAATCCCACATCATCAGAAGGAAAACAAATTGAGCAGATTTTCCTTGGCTCTTGGTTCCGCTTTCCTAAGATTAGGTGTGTGTCTCGGAGTCTGTCTGTGTACATAGCCCCAGCAAGAAGGCTGCTAAGTCCTTGTCCCTGCAAGATTTTCCACCCAGTCTGGGTCAGCCAGGCAGACAGAACTGTACTTAAGGACTTTTGCAAACCTGTCTAACCAAGGACACGAGGCACTCTGAAGAGCATCTCTCCACCCTCATAGGCCTTCTGTACAGACTTCAGAGAGTCCACCAGTCCCTATAGCTCCTGATATAGGAACAGTCTCACTCTCTGACCTCCTAGTTCCAAATTCTTCTTTCCTATGGGATATGGGATTTTAAATAAGACTTTGGAGCAGAGCAAGCAACAGCCTCATCTTTGATTTTCAAGATCTCTGTAAACTATCTTCCCCATAGCAATTCCATCTTCTCCATAACAAGGAATAGGGAGAGTGCTAACAAAAATAAATCCTTCACAACTAACTTCCGAAGCTCTCGGACTTTTTTTCTCTCAAATGTTGTTGTACAAGAAGGAGAGCAGGAAGAGAGTTACTGTCATGTCACACAATGCACACCCAACCACAGTGTAATTAGTTAAGGTGTAGGAACACCTCGAGAGTCATGTGAGACAAGCAGCAGTATTATGGTTGTCTCGCAAACACCAGGTAACTTCAGGTTTTCTTCATCCCAGAGCCTGTCTTTGTAAAAGGAAGAGAGAGAACTCAAATCTCTCCCCGATTCAATCAGAAAATGCAAATGAGGTCAAGTTTCTTACAGGCTTGTCAGATTTCCCTAGAGAAATTTCCATAGAGTCTCGACTGTGACTGGTGCCCTTTAGAGGCTGAGACTTGTCTGTGGAGTCCAGGGAGCTCTGTGCAAGTTCTTTCCTCTCTTGCCTTGACTCTCCAGCTGGATGGGCAGTTGAATTCCATTAAAGGGCTCCCTGAAAATACCAGTCAAGGACTAACTTCAAATATGCACGCATGCATGCAAACACTCGCACACACCATCTGCATGCAGACGGAATCTGCAGCCAGCCTCTCTGCCCAAAGTGTCCTGTGTCAATATTAGGCCACAAGAGCCTTAAATTCTTCAGGGAATGCTTGCCTGCTTCTAGGACTAACAATTCCACTCCTTCCATTTGAAATGAAAGGACTCCCATTCAGGAAACCCTTCAGTCTCACTGTCCAGTGGAAACGTGAATGGGTGGGAGGTTGGGGTTTCCTGGGGGTCACACATGCAGGTCTTCTAGTGGGCCACTTATGTTTAAAGCCTTCCTTACTAGCTTCCCATTGGGAAACCAGATGTTAGAGACAGGCTGACAAAGATACTGCAAGCCAGCACACCCAACTCCACCTCCCAGCCACCCGAGGGTGCTTCCCAGAATTTATAAGGTTTCTCTTGATCCTCACAGGTTCTAGCATGTGCTTCAAAAGTCACCTTTTAATTTTTTTTTCCACCAAGAGACAGATAAATTCTGCTAATCAAAGCTCCCTGGCAGTTCCTTTCCATAGGAAAAGACTGAAAAGGGTGAGGGCTTAGCTTTCCAAGGGTGGAAAGGAAGAAGGAAGACAGAACTTCCCTCTTCTGTCTCTCTGTCTCTGTTTCTGTCTCTGTCTCTCTCTCTCTGTCTCTCTGTCTCTGTCTCTGTCTCTCTCTCTCTCTCTCTCAAACACACACACACACACATACACACACACACACACACACACATACACACACACACACACACACACACACACACACCACTGCTGTCAGGAGGGCTTTTAGAAAACAGATGACTGTAGACTTGATTTAACATCACACACATGGGAGAGGGCTGATGGGAACACAGTTTGCATCCGCTCAAAGTGGGTGAAGATGTAATGAAGGCACTCTCTTTCCTGTAAGAACTGTACGAATTCCCTTTAAGTCGAATCTTCACCTGTTAGCCGGGTAACTTTCACCCGGTAAGATGGTGGGGGTGGGGGCAGCAGGTGAATGAGACTTACAAGAAACTTTTACGATAGTGACACAAATTTCCCCTAAGCTCTCAACACGGATGGTCTGGAGGTTCCACCTTGGTTACTAAATGACTGAATCTACACACACACACACACACACACACACACACACACACACACTTTCCATTTCTTTCCTCCCTTCCTATTTTCTTTATAAAGCCCAGGCTATAGCCCAGGCTATCCTGAACTCATTATATAGTTGAGAATGACCTTGATCTCTTGCTCCTCTTCCCCCACCCTCAGAACGATGAGACTATGCATGTATACCACCATGTCTGGTTTATGCAGAGCTGAGAATCAAAACCTGAGGCTTATGTGTGCTAGGTAAGCTACCAGCTGAGCTACACCCCCAGCTCCCATATCTGTTTTTAAGCAAGTTTCCTTCTCCCACAGTCTTACAACATGAAGCCACTCACTGCAGGTACTGGAGTTACAGGGAAGCTTGCTGGAATGCAGGTTCCCAAGCTCTGACCTGAAGGAGGGAGGATGCCACTCGAATCTTTGAAGCCCTCCCCCTCCCCACCCCAGCTCTGCTATTCTATGGAAGATAGTATCAGCTACTATTGTGGCTGCCCCACTGGCAGGGTGTGCCTCGCCTCTACCAAGCCTCACCATTACCTATTAACTGGCTACAGGGCCTAGGACCTCAGCCAGGCCTTGGATCCTTCTGCTTGTAGGCAAGGCCAATTAGCAATGTCAGGGGCCCGCCTTCTGCCCTCCAGGCACCGAGATCACTAGTATGTATATGCAGTTCTTCCAGCCAAGTCCCTCCCCATTTTTGGCAACCTTTGCCTGTCACTACACTGGCCTTCCACCCCTTTCAAGGCCCAACTATGGCCTCCTTGACTTCATTGAGTGTATCTGTTCTCTGTGCTGGTATTTTGCAGTCTTCCAGAAGGCGAGGTTCCCATGAAAATAGTCACCTTCTATTCCTTACTCTTCCCACTCTAGATGCTTCTCCTTGAGTGTACCTGAGGAACTGGCAACTCACCTAACTTTATGGCCTGCCCCTTGAAGAACAACTCCCTCCTTTCTATGCCCCAAAGGCTTGGAACACACTTCTGTGAGTTCAGATCCAATTTAATGACTTGCACCCACCTCTCCACCCTGCCTAAGTTATAAGCTCTATGACGCCAAGGTCTATGTCTTACTCATATTAGTATCCCTAGCAACCAGTGTGGGGCCTGGCGATACCAGCATAAACATTGATGGAGGGCCTACTGTTTGGCAGGCACCAAGCTGGGGCAGTATGCCACGTTTATGCAATAAGTACCATGTCACGTTATCCTCATAAGAGCTCTACACAATGCACACTATTATCAGTTCAATTTGAATAAAGGAGGCCAGAGGAGGAAGGTGCAGGGCTTAGGGAACTTGACCGAAATGACACAGTTAGTAAGTCATCAGGAAAAGTGAGGAATCCAAGGCAGGCAGATTCCCAAGACTGTAGGTTTGCTGAGTGAATAAAACAAACATAGACCGGTGAATGGTTAGCGACATCTATAGAAGTGCAGCAAGCAGAGAACAGTTGGTATGGATCATGATCTGAGTGCTGGGGAAACTGAGGGCTTGATTACTGAGTGGAGTGAGGAGCAGTCAATAGTACTGCTGGCATAAGTCCCAGATTAGAAGACATGTCCAAGGTTAAAAATAAAAGTTTGCCCACTGCCTGGGTGAGCCAGGCGGGTCCTTTACCCTCTTCCTTGCTTGGTTTCCTCGCCTCCTAAACTAGAGATGATGGCAATAGAATTGATCATGTTGTTCTACTGTTGGATTAAATAAGATCATAGGAGGCGCATGGAAGAGTTCCCTGTGTGTAGCAACTACTCTCTAAATGCTTGGGTGACCCGTAGACTCATGAACCCAGGGGCTGAAAATAGTCTCAGAGATCTCCAGTCTTATTTTACTCCAGAGGAAGAAACTGGAGTATTGTTTTCATATTGATTTTCATAACTGGAATGGCTAGAATGTGATCCTGAAAAAGCAGCTCACCCAACCTCTCAGTCAGTCAACATTCTCCTTTTTCCCAATGCGGAAGGCTCAGTCCAAAGAGTTGGGCCCCTCCCTGCCTCAGCAACACTGAGAGTGGCTCTCTAGACTTCAGCTGTGCCAGCACAGGTCTGCTGGTCCCTGACCCTTATGCCCTGGGCGTCCCAGCTAGGAATACAGCCTAGCTCTCTGCGATTTAAGTTCAGCAGAGGCATTCCTCGCTGGAGCTCAAATTCAAGGCATGCAGGTCCATCAAGATGCAGTGCTCTCAGGTGACAGGTGGGTAGAATTACAGGATCGCCTTGCAGCTGGGGATCCAGGAGATCCACCCCGGAAGAAGGCAGGACTCCCCCTACCAGACTGATTGCAGGAGCAGTGAATCAGCACTTGGGTGAGTCTTCACCCCTAGGTCTGTACACAGCAGCGCTCGGAGATCAACACCGTCCTCCCAGGCATATCTGGCTTCCATATCTGTAGTTATCTTACCCCCCCCCCAAACACTGAGATTATTAAGTACCTTTAGAAATGTTGAGGACACGGCCCAAAAAAACTAAGCCTTGAGTCTCTGGTCAGGCAACAACATTCTAATTTCTGAGGTGATTGTGACCCACCAAGCAAGTGTACTGTCTTACATCCTAAGAACCCTCACATAGACAATGGTTGAAATGCCAAATTCTCTACCAGCGTTGTTTTTTCTTAAGAGCACTCTTTTGTGAGTCTCCATGAAAAAAGGCAGATACCTTTGTTCATTTAGTGTCCTTTGCCCTCCTTCTGGATTGCTTTTGGTGCTGGTTATAGGTACTGTGACCAAAGGCAACTCGAGGAAGGAAGGATTCTCAGCTTCACTTCCACAGTACACTCTATCTATCACTGAGAGATGTCAGGGCAGGAACTCATGCAAGAGCAAAGGCAGGAACCATGGAGGACCCAGCTTACTGACTCATCCAGCTTCCCTTCTTAAACAGTCCAGGCCTATCTGCCTCGGGATGGTATAGCCCACAGTGGGTCAGGCGCTCTCACATTAATCAGCAATCGAGCAAAAGCTGCACAAGTATGTTGACAGGCCAGTCCGATGGAGACATACCCTCTTCCCAGGTAGGTCTAGGTTTGTGTCAGGTTGACAAGAACAGTGACAGCCCCTCCATCATTTTAGCCTCAGATGAAAAGCACCTGAATGCAGACCATTTCTTCCGGAGGCTCAGAGCGCCACAGGCCTGAAATGGAATGGAAACTCAATGAATGTATTCAAGAAGTGAACAGTGCATGCAAATCTGAATCAAGAGGGGTAGAAGTTTCACTTTTCAGAATTCATTGTGGTAGCCTAATAGAGATGGGATGAGCATACATAAGCCATGTTTTATCTTCTCCAGAAATAAGAAAATCTAACTTATGGTAGTAAGTAAGTAAATCAATAAGTAAGTTAACAAGCAAACAGAGTAGATACTGACAAGCCAACAAACAAACAAAAAACAAAAAACAAAAAACCCAAAAAACAAAACAAAACAAAAAAAACAGTTAACAACTTTGCCCAAAAGAGTACATTTGCCTAAATTATGATTGTTTCTTTAGGCCAGAATCCTAAAAATTTATTAAATGCATGGGGGTGTGGCTGCATATTAATAATATTTTTGTGAGAAACAGTGAAGTTTATGACAAGGTTTTCTGGCTTTGAATTTATTGGGAAAACAGAACTTGGCTCAATGGCAAGGAATCACAGGGTCTGCTAAGTAAGACATGAGGGGTCGGTTGTCTCTGATATGCAGACATGTCCAATGCTTGGGTCAATGGGTGCTTGCCAAATCAGCTCCAAAGATACGCAAGGAAGAAATTGAAAAGGAAAAGAGTATTGTAGGTTCGCAGAATCAGGATGGGGAGAAACTATTCTCTCAAGTAGGCTTTGGGGAATTAATTCAGCCAATAGTTTCCCTTAGTACTGGTATGGAGAACAGCCCTCATCTATGAAGTCAAGACAAACTTTGTTCTTGGATATCTTTTGGGGGGTTCAAATGAGGAGACACAATTATCTCTGTGAACTCTAAACACAGCTTTGCTGACAGAGGCCAACTGGCTCATTTTACAGACATCTTCCCTTGTAAAAAGAACCCCACCATGCCAGCAACCAGGGTGTTACATTCAATAATAAAATTCATGTTAAAACACTCTGTGTTAGCAAGCATATGTTGTAGTCATTAGACCAGACGAGTGAGATTTAGTCCAACTCTGCCATTTAATAGCTCCATGAACTTTGGCAAATGACATCATGAGGTGTAGCTCTGTTTCCCAATCTGAGCAATGGAACACATAGGAACACCTCCATCACACATAGTATTGTGTCTGTGAAGATTAAGTCATAGAACTGGTAAAGTGTCATAACAAACAATCCATGAGAAGGCATAGCTAGTAAGCTTTATCTAGAAACCAAGACTTTTCATTACTGGGCATTTAATTTATTTTTTCTTATTATCAATTATGTGTATCTGTGCATGTTGGGGTATGTGCATGTTGGGGTATGTGCATGTTGGGGTATGTGCATGTTGATATAGAAGCCTGTAGAGTCATTAGAGATAAAGATATAGGCCATTATGCGGCGCCTAACATGGGTGCTGGGAACCAAGCTTGGATCCCCTGAAAGAGCAGCACACTCTCTTAACCGCTGACCCAAGTCTCCATACCCCAAGTAATATGTTTTTTATTCAAGAGATACTGCAAATAAATTATTACTGCTAAAGGACAGAATAGCAGCTGACGAGAAGAAAAATGATTTTATGCCTACGGAAAATGTCATGGTAATGTCCTCAGAATTGGAGTGTAAAATATGAAGTCAGTCTACATGGTGCTAAAGGAACGCTAGGTAGCCAGGAACTTGGGGATCTGATTAGTGCTAATGCCTGAGCATTAATTAGCTTGGGTGATTAGAACTGGATTCTTAAGAAAGTTCAGAGGTCAACCTATTTTGAAATTGATCTCCCTCCAGTGGCATGGCATCAGGCACATGTCGTTAAGTTTTCCACACTGTCACCAGGCCGAATTGGAAGAAGTCTTGTGGAGATGGCTGTTCACGACCCACGCTGTGAAACATATACTAAGTAGCGCTATATCCATCCATACTGCCTGTGCTTGGACACAGGGTTGATGTGGCTGACAGAGGGAACAGGGTAAAGTGTAACTTTGCTGTGGAAGTCAAAGTGACATTAATAACTGTGTTGATGATTCATTAGAGGCTGAGATTGAACCACAGTAAAGCTCTTTCAAAGTCTCATTCAGGACGTTTCTCTGAATCACTGACATTCCATGGGGGCTTTGATTCAAGGTGGCCTCATTTAGGAAGCACAAAGCGAGGAGCCAGAGGCTCGACAGTGAAATCCCCGCTGGATCTGTAGGCACTAAGCAGCAGGCTACCTCCCTGTCCTAAGACTCCGTTAAGAAAGGGGTGTGTGCTGCTCTCAGGGACCAGGGGTTGGCAAGCAGGAAACACAGTAGATAGGACCCCACGGCGTGAACTTCCAGGATTTACTCTTGTGTGAGAATATGAGAATTGGATTAACTAGTTTCTGAGGGCTTATCCATGTCTAGATTTTGGAATCAATGATTATCTCTGAGAGAGGTGTAATTTAAACGGAACCTGTCTGATTCTTGGGCAAAATAAACAACTGCCACACAAGGTAACACAAGGGCTCACCTCATTCTATTGTGTTCCTGAAAATTTACCATTATGGACATAGCTCCCTGGGTTTCAAAGCCTTTGAATTCTTACAAGGAATATTCATTTCTCATGCACACAAGTCTCTCTCTCTCTCTCTCTCTCTCTCTCTCTCTCTCTCTCTCTCTCTCTCTCTCTCTGTGTGTGTGTGTGTGTACTCGCATGTAGGTCGGACATGTGAATTCAGGTTCCTGAGGAGACTAGAGGCATCATATCCTCCTCAAGTTGAAGTTACAAGCAATTGAAGTCCATCAACATGGGTGCTAGGAACCAAACTCAGGTTCCCTGAAAGAATAGCACACGCTCTTAACTGCTGAGCCATTTGTCTATCCTGACCTTCACATTCTTAAGAGTATTTTATTGAAAGGCAGACAGTTCTGGAACCTCTACTTGCTTTTATCTTGGAGGCAAGTAAGTGGTAGTATGGGCATATGGCTTATGATCCTATAAATCCTGGAGTACCTGAGCGGAGCGGGGCATATCTTATTCACTTGCACAAATCCTGTCCCAGTCTAGGTGTGGCCTGATGTGTCTAAACATTGTTTCTAGATAGAAAACACCTCTAACCTGGTCACTGTGCCCGCAAGGGCAGTGTCTGAACTTGGGTTCCAGGGGCTGAAGGCTGAAAGCAAGCTCCTGTTCTCCAGAGGACGGTCTCTAACCCTGTTGCTGCTTCCCTCTGACAGTCAGAGGACCCTGGGCTGCCACTGAGGACCACTGAGGGGCCACAGCAGTGCTGCCGGACTGCATGTAGGCAGCCCTGCTGCAAGGCTGACACTGCACCAGTTCCAAGCTTTATGCTTTTTTTAAGTGCTTGATTTAAATGAAGAAAGAAATTGGCTTATATTTTTAGCAGCTCCTGCTACTAAAACTCATTTGACAAAAGTGCCAAAGGGACAGTTAAGTCTGACTATGATTTTTTTTTCCCATGGAGGAGGAGGAGGAGGGTATAATTTATCTGAAAATGGCTGGTACTTTCCTGGCCTGGGGACATTATCCTACCTGCTCCTCCCCCCCTCTTTTTTTTTTGCTAAAGATGTAGTCTTTTTCTCCCTCCCAATTAAACTTCAAACTTAAGATATTTATTGTCCTTAGTTTTAGTTTTCAAGTACTTATCTAACCCCGGAATGGAAATCTCAGCACGGAATCTCCACCAGCTTCAACTATACTGTGAAAGAAAAGGTACTTAATTGAGTAGATGGACTGCATCCCCCTCCCATGAACTAGTGTAGAGAGAGTACTTTGTAAGGATGTAACTGTGAATCTGATTCAAAGCCAATCTAACAGTATTATTACCATGAATTGAACCTCAAACTTAAGAGTGTGGCTTCAGAGTGCCTGGCCTGCCCTCCACCCAAATCTTTCCTTCCTTCCTTCCTTCCTTCCTTCCTTCCTTCCTTCCTTCCTTCCTTCCTTCCTTCCTTTCTTTCTTTCTTTCTTTCTTTCTTTCTTTCTTTCTTTCTTTCTTTCTTTCTTTGTTGTTGTTGTTGAGACATTGTCAACATTGGCAGCACTGCCTGGCCTTGAACTTTCTGTGTATAGGAGGAAGATGACCTCCTCCATCCTTCCTCCTCCACTTCCTGAGTGTTGGGATTACACATGTGCACCACCGCGCTGGGTTCACCCAGTGCAGATATTCGGATACCTAACGTTTCTATTATAGGGTTACCTGAGTATTTACCTGAGATACCCTCCTGGAGAGAATTATTTTTTGTTTGGTTGTTGTTAAAGGTTTAGATATTTATCGACCAGAGGACTCTGATAACATATATTAGTAATGGACATGGCTTATATTAATACATGATGTTACATTAATTATATGTTACTTAGGAAAGTAACATATGATGCCAACACTGTTATTGACATGAAAGGCTTCAGCTTGTACAAGTAAAATACTGAATGGGAGTTTGGAGGGTTTAGGGGCTGTTGGGAAAATGTGTCATGTAGGGATGGGGGTGTACCTCAGTGGGTAAAGTGCTTGCCTAGCATTTGGGAAGTCCTGGGTCTGACCCCTGGACTCATAAAGCCGTGCAAGGCGCTGCACACCTTAATCCTGGCACTTGGGTGGAGGAACAAGGAGGATCAGAAGTTCAAGGTCATCTTCGGCTATGCATTGAGTTGGAGGTCCAGCCTAGAATGTAAGAGAGGCTCTGTCTGACAATGTCTACCTGCTGCTTGGAAGTTTTCTCCTAGAAGTGCAAGACTACAAAAGATGATTGTGTTGCCCTTAGACTAATTCTAAAGGCTGTGCATGGCTAGGCTTCTGGGAGTAGCACGATATATGTCTATCAGACCATCTTCTCCTTGTAGTAACATGGGGACTTGTAGCCTCTGGGAAGAAAAAGGGTCCCAAGGAATTGAGTCAGGTCCACTGGGAGAGGCCAGGTCCTGGTATGGATGTTTTCTCCCCACGAGCCTAGGGTTTAACCAGTTGTTTATCTTAGCGGCTCAGTCAGTCAGCGTTCTTAAAGACTTCTCCATAGAAGTCAGAGCACTAATACTATTACTGTTGTATATGTTTTATTGGCAGCCAGATACAAAATCCCTGGTACTGTGACTGGCATGCACTACACATTCACTTCATACTGGAGGAATTAAGGCAGATTTATGTCCATTCAAAAAATCATACTGAGTTGTCTTTGTCTTTCTTTTTATTTAAGATTTGTATGATTTATTTTTAGGGCTTTTTTTTATGTGTATGAGCATTTGCCTGCATGTATGTATGTGCCCCACATATGTACCTGATGCTCAAAGAGGTCAGAAGAGAGGACCCAGGAGCTGGAGTTACATGAAGTTATGAGCCACCTGACATGGGTTTTGGGAATCAGAACCAAAGATTTCCCCTGCTTGCAAGTAGCCACTAGGTTGGCAGGAGCTCCTTCTCTCCTGCTGCCTCTCTACCTACCCACTGCAGGCAGCTGCCTGGAGTCAGAGCTGGTGGAGAGGAAGCGCAGCCCTTAGCCACTGAGCTGTCTCTCTAGGCTCACCAATACAAGTCTGATCTGGGATTTCATGGTGCAGATTTTCAAGGGTGAGGAATGGGTGGTACCCAGGAGTGGTAGAGAATGAACAGGGAGCTCTGCGAAGGAGGTCTGAGGATAAGGGAGGTCAGTCTGAGACAGCACATTGGATGGGTAGCCTGTAGGGGATGTGCAGGGGATGCTGTTTGAGGAGAGTCAAGCTCAGGAGAGGTTCAGTCCCATCAGCTGTGACTCCAGGCATCTGCCTGCAGTGGGCAGGTAGAGAGACATCAGGAGAGGAAGTGTTCCTGCCAACCAAATAGCCACTTGCAAGTAGGGAGAAATCTTTGGTTTGGTTACAGACATGTAGACAGTTCTAGAATGAGAGTCTAAGGTGGGGAGGGGAGGAGAGATGAGGGCAATGCTAGGCCGTGCCACAGTAATTGGTCTGTTTTCTTCCCTAGGCAGCTGAAGGACACTGGGTACTAAGTACCCTGCAGAGACTGCATGGGTGAACCTTTACTCTGGGCCCAGTCCCTTGGAGCTGTGGTCCTGGAAGAGAAGCTCCCAGGAGGCCAGTGGCAGAAACCATCAGAGACTTGATTACAAGCCCAGGAAGGCAGTGATGAAAGAGAGGTCTCTCTTAATAGCTGCTTTAAGGACCACTTTACATTTCCCCTCCCTGTCTCCTTCCCGATTCCCATTGATTATGATTCCCTCTCATATTCTGACAACCCTTGCCACCAGCAGTTGCTCTAGACCCCCCTAACCTGTGGAAAGGTCCAGAATTCATTTGCATTCATTATGGTCTTGAGGCAACTCATTTACTTTCATCTTGCAGTATCCAAATGGTTACTCATTTATTTAGCTCATTCAAAGGTTTCCAGGAGTCCTGCAAAGAAGGCAATAGCCCCCTCACATCTGTCTGACACCAAAATCCTATAACCCTGTGGGGGTGGGGTGGGGATTTAGTACAATGGAGAGTAAGGCCTAGCACTTAGGAACCTCCCAGGAGGAAAATGTCATTCCTCTGGTCCAACTTGGTCCAGGCCTCACCTTCACAGATGCCCACTTAGATTATTGCCAGGGTGGGGTTGAAGAGCTTCCCCAGGGACTTATAGCATGGAGTCTTCATCTCCCCTGGCATGGATCCATGCCTTAGAGCAAATGGAATTCAGTAGGGCACTGTTTCTGGGGCCCTGGCCTCTGCGTCTCCCTCTCCCTCTCCCTCCCCCTCTCCCTCCCCCTTTCCTCCCCCTCTCTCTCCCTCTCCCTCTACCTTCCTTTCTACCTCCCCTTCCCCTTTACCTCCCCCTCCCCTCCCTCCTCTCTCTCTCATTTGGGGAAGGATTTCTTCAGCTAGGTCCTCTGTCAGGGAGCAAAGGATAGTGGGAGTAAGCGCAGCTATCTCTGGCTCTGCAGATCACACCTCACAGGTGCAGAGAGCTTTTTGTGTCTCAGGCTCTGTGCTTTTCAATGCAGCCAAGCCAGAATGGAAAACACAGTGAGGCTTTAGACGGACGACTTTGCAGAGAATGTGTGCATACTTAGTCTTGGGTCATTATTCCCTTTACAATACAGTAGAACTGTTTACACAGCATTTATCTTACATCAGATATTAGACATGATTGAGAGTTGAGTTAAAGCACATGGGATCATGTGTGTAGATCATATACAAATGGGACTGTTTTATATGAGGGACTCAAGTGTGAAGGGATTTGTGTTCTCATTCAATATGACTCAGATACCAAGAAATGAGGATATGAACTTCTACCTCCCCATGGGTCTATTTTACCAACAAAGAATTCTGATCTCCTCAGAGTCCTGAAAGTGTAAGGATGAAAATGGAAAGATATCACAAATCTAAAGTTCTCTAAATGTGACTCTTTTCAGAGTCATCCGATTCTAACGAAGCCCAAGCAGCCCAGGACAACACATGGAAATATGCTGTAAGTTCTTCCATGATCTGTTGTCATTTATGAGGCAATCAACCAAAAGGGCAGGGCCTGGACACTGGAGATGCTTGCCATGGGACTCTGCTGACATTTTATTTTTTTTTAAAAGGGTTTATTTTATTTAAAATTTTGCCTACATACAGTGTATGTCTATGTGTGAGAATGTGCACATGTGAATGCAATGCCCATGGAGGCCAGAAGAGGGCGTGAGATCCCCTTTAGCTAGAGATAACAGGTGGTTGTGAATTGCCTGATGCAGGTACTGGAATCGAAATTTGAGTTTTCAGCCAGAGTAGTTTATGCTCTGAATGGATATGCCATGATTTCTCAAGCCCCTTTACTATCATTTTAGATTTCCTTCTAGTCTTTTTTTCCCTTTATCCAGAAATTGGTAGAATTGCAATTATTCTATCCATGTGGTTTTAGATCTTTATTTTCCCACTTAACTCTGCATCAAGAACAGTTTATTATGTCCTCAAGTAATCTTTTAAAACATTATTCTGATGGCTATGTATACTATATTATAGCTCTTTACTTCTTAATTGGTGCAAATATATTGTCTTTCATACCTCCCCAACCACTGCCTAGCCACCAGAGCTCCCAGGCTTTTGTGCCTGTCTTAGTGGCTGAGGCAGACAGAAAGCCTTCATGACTTGATACATCCTTCCAGGCAAGTAAAGCTGTCGCCTGGGCGAGTGCATCTCATTCCTATCTTTTCTCTCCTCAGAGCCCTGAAATTCACACGAGCAGACTAATGCCTCTGGAATGTTTATTTTCTGAAAGCTGGAAGCTCCAGGGTACACAAGAAAACAGCACAAAATGTGATGGGAAACACATGGCAAGTGTCTAGTTGATTCACGAAAAATTCAAGATTTACTTGGGTATGAGGGACAATACCTCAGATTTTCTCATAGTGAAGAATGAGTTGCCAAACATTGCCATATTTGATTCTCCTCCTGGAATCTCATCCTGCCCTGATCTGATCTTCGTCCTGAAACTAGAACATCAACAGGGTAGATGTGGTTCATCTGATTTGGGGTGTTTCGTATGGGGAAGCCACTCTAGCACGGACTACAGCTCGATAGCGTGTCTACAGGGCAGGGTTAGATGTACTTATGCCTCCTCCAGTATCCATTAGTTCATCCCTTCTGATACGCCAGTTGGACTGTGGACATTTCCTCCCCATCGACCAGGACACAAAGCAGATTTTCCCCTATAAATGACTTCTGGAATTCTCATTAGCTAGTTAAATTAGGGCAAGATTGGCCCAGCTCAAGTTTTCTATAGTGGAGTTTTCTAGAGCCCATAGTCAAATATCTCTAATAATATTTAAATATAAAATTTCTGATCTGGAGAGTTATCTTATTTGGTATTTAGGGAGAGAGACTCTCCAGCCTCTAGATGAAGCTCCATAACTCTTGAACTCAAAGTCATCTGGCAATCTGCTAAGGCACATCTGCATTTCCATGTCTGGCCACGATGGTATGTTGCAACCAACAGTTGGGGTGTCGCAAGATATCCCTGTGCTATTTGATACGTTTCAAAATGAAACTAACGGTGTTCAAGGCTGTCTGCAACAAATACTACTCTCAAATGTGCCTACTGAATTGGGAAAAGAGAGACCTTGCATCTAGTACAGTAGAAAATATACATATCCTGGCTTTTTGGAATGTATTTGAATAGCTTCTATGCCTGACATAAGTGGTAAAAGATGTTCTTTTTCACCAAATATTTGAATATTATTAAAAACAGTTATGGCCAAATATGTTTTGTCCCATTATTCCATAGGAAGAATGACTTTAAGTGGGCACATGCCAAAATTATATATCATATTATATAATTATATTATATATTATATTTTCCAGCCTCCCTTGCAGCTAGATGTGACCTTATGAGCAAGTTATAACAAACAGGATATATGATTGTTCAGTTCACCTAGAACTTAGACGAAAGTTGATCCCCAGCTCCACTGGTATGTGGGGGACTTTCCTGATTTTTCCATTGAAAGTTTCACACACTGGGAATTCTCCTAGTTCTGAGCAAAAATGTGATGTTGTTTACCTATTTCTCTACTTTCCTTTTTCTTTAGTCTAGTTCCTGGGACATGAGCCATCTTGAACAGATGAGGGTAAAGACCAGGAATGACAGAAGGAAACTGGAACCACATCTTGCCCATACAGCATGGCTATCATAGCAGCTCAAACTTATGATTGCTGATTAACTTCTGTTTTGTTTAGGGACTAGTTGTTAAAGTTTCCAGTATATCCTGAGATTGCTGAACCCTAATATATCTAATTTCATTCATTTATCTCTCTACTGAAGATAAAAGTACAGGAGGCAGAGTTCTCATATTTCGATTTTATTGGGGTAGAAATCTACTAATCATTCACCAGGTTGCATAAAGTGGGAAAATCAGATTAAAGTTCAGATCCTTACCTATATCCCCCCTCTCACTTTGTCTACCCTATGTTTCCTGCCCTTCAGCCTTCTCTTGCATTCTGACTTTGTCTTTCTATTTCTTGACTGTAGATGGCTGAGTCTTTCTCTTTGTTCTTCTTTAGCTATAGGTCTATCCTCTAACTGTAAGTCTATCATCTAGATGTATAGGTCTGCAATTTCTCTTGAAGTGCCAAACCCACCAAGCACTACCTCTTTTACTGGTTTAGGCCTCTTCTAAATTCTGACGACATGTGTATACATTTGACATTTAATTACGTGTGTGTGTGTGTGTGTGTGTGTGTGTGTGTGTGTGTGAGAGAGAGAGAGAGAGAGAGAGAGAGAGAGAGAGAAACCCATCATGTGCTTAAGTCTTGAATCTCTGGGAAGGCTGTAATATACAGGGAGGGAGGCAGAATGTTTGAGAGAACATGGTGTATGTAGGACTTAAAGAATCCACATTCAAGACCAAGTTCTAACATACGTTACTTGGGTGGCCTTGAACATTGGTGTCCTCCTTTATACACTGGAGCAATGACAACATCTCCTCTGGAATTCTGTGATAATAAGATGCCATGAAAGAAGCCACGGGCCACTAAGCACCACAGCCAGGATAATGGCTTTGAGGAATATATACTTTTTCTAATACACCTAGCTTGCTCACTACTGTGCCAGGGATGGCTTCATGACTCTGCAGAGTATGTAAATAAGAAAAGAAAACACAACCCCCTCCCCATATGAAGAATTTGTAATGAGTTTGGTGCTGTCTGGACATCTCTACAATGCAAAGAAGGTCCATGTTAGAGAAGATATGTCACCTCAAGATATCATAATTCAGTTTCTTCTTAGGAGTGGCTTTTAGATCTAGGGTAGTAATTACTGTGTAGCCATAAGATTTGTCCATTGTGCTAGACATGCATGGCCAGTCCTTAAGAACAGGGCCACTACCCTTCTCAGTGTCAACTCTGCATGTGCCTGACCTTTTCTGGAATATGACTAGAAATCACAAAGGCTCTACATATGTTTTCTGTCAGGAAAGAAATGGCTTCTACTCAGCAAACTGCAAGGAGACTTGCTATTTTCAGGAGCTCTAGATTTTTAGCAGATCACCAAGGTGATGACATTCAGCTTAAGACCACCTATCAACGGAAGGATGTAGGCAAGTCATTTCCTGAGTCCCTTGGGAAGGCTCCATTTTCAGAACAAAGGCCAGGGAGGGAATGGGGCAGGTGTATGAGTCCGACAAGAGCCCCATCTACAGAGTAACACCCAGCCACAGAGGAAGGCCATCTTTTCATTGCCTAGGGGGAACAGCAGCATAGTGTTTTGACATAACTGCCCCCTGGCCATGCTCTGAGCAAACCTAACATTTCATGTCCCTCTTCCTTGTTGCCTCCCCATCCCCTTACAAGTGCATGATTTCACTGATAGAATTCCTTTTTTTGCCCAGGAACAGCAACCAATATGCTCACCATCCTTGAGGTAGAAAAGGTTGGTACTTAATATTTTCAGAAAGTTAGAGTTTCCAAAAAAAAGTTTCCAACCTAGGGAATGGTGATATAATTGTGGAAGTCAACTGTCTCTACAGACAGGATGGAAACTGTATCCTGAAGGGAAACCACACCATAGGGGCTGAGGACCAGAGGTAACTTCAGAATAACATCAGTTGGCTCCTGGTTTCACAGTATCCTCACAGAGGGGAACCAGAATCCTGCACACAAATTGCTCTGATCAAATTTAGGGGCCCTAAAGGAGATTAGGCTTGGCTTAAAAGCTCTTGGGCTACAAGTTAATAAGAATTTTAATAAAAACGGAAAGTATAGCCCTGGGCCTGCTGCAGTAGCTCTCTAGGTTGCTGGTATTCTATCAGTCAATCGTATAATCTTCTTTGGTGTTAGTTAGGGTAAGTGAAAATCACGTGGGCCAGAGAAAGTTTCAAAGACAGAACCTGTGAGATCATCACCTGTTCTCCAAGAGGCCTCCAGGACTTCAGAAAGACCAGAATATGAGGTCTTTCAGTACCAATAACATATGTGCCACCCACTTCACATGGCAACCCCATTGTTACATGCACGTTACATACATGTTAACAGTCATGACAACCAGGGATTTCAGGTTACTGGAACCCCTGTTTTACAGATGAGAAGCCTGAGACTAATGAGTAAGAAGGGTGAAGCAGGGTCTCCCAATTCCCACTGCAAACACCCCAGAAGCTTATTTACACACTCTGAAACCACATTATCTGTTCAGCCACTGTGACTGAACCACCCTCAGATCCAACATGGTAGGTGGCCAGTCTGCACTATTAGAATCCCCCCTAAAGACTGGGAAAAGTCATGAAAACATCTTTCCTTTCAAAATTTCAAGGGCTGGAGAGATGCATCAGTCTGTAAAGTGATTACCATGTGTGGAAGAAGACCTGAGCCTGATTCCCAAAATCCACACTGCACTTGTGATTCCAAGGCTAGGGAAGCAGAGACAGGTAGATCTTTGGAGCTCACTGGTCATTCAGCCTAGCCTTCTTAGCAAATTTTGTCAGTGAGAGACCCTACCTTTCCTGGCCTATATTTACCAGGAAGACTCAAATTCTGTGAGAGTCAAAAAAGCAACACCAAGAATGATACCAAGTGCTTACTTCCTCCCTCGCTGATCTCTTTGAAAATGGCCAGGGATGGAGGATGACTAGGGATAGGCCTGTTTTCATAGTTATCTCTAATGACCACAGTCTATGCTTGTTTGTTTTCTCCAAAGACATGACATTCAACTGAAAACATGCTCTACAATGGTGATGTTCCTTTTAACCAGCATACACTGGTGTAAATGCCACCCGTGGGAAGTGGTTGTCCCCTGTCCAGAACACCAGCAGGGCTTGGAGGATCACTGAATGGTTGGTTCCCACTAGAACACAGTACTTCTAGCATGGAGCAAAGGAAGAGGAACCTCATCCTTGACCCTCACTTCCCTATCACAAAATGAGAAGAGATCTGAAGTGTGACCCTGGCTGTACTAACCTCTCTGGTCATTCTTTGTGCCATGGTCTCCTCTTCCCCACATGGCCCTGAAGTGATTGCCATACTGGCTGCCTTGATCAACAGGCTGGACTTCCACAGTCCCTGCTTTCGGTGGCACTAAGCACATTCTCTAGAGCAAAGCTCTCCTCTGGTTCTGTCCTCATTCTCTAAGGTCTCCCTAAAGACTTCTTCACACAAGTCCAGTGGGGACTCCAGATGTACCAGTTTTAGAATCAAACTCATAACCCTATTGCATATACTACTTGCTCCTTACTCTCCACCTCAGCTCAAGACAACCCCCATTTCATCTAGGCAGGAAATCTGTCCGGGGGGGCGGATCTCTCCACAGGCTGTCTTGATATGACATGAATATGGTTTGTATTTATTGGTCATGGAGTTATCCAAGGTTCATGTGCTAATGATATCCCCATCAGTTCTACCAACTTCAGTCTTTCCCCCCAAGCCATCCTGGGTCAGACTCTATGTGTCTCAGTTAGCGAAGGCAACAGCTACACATTTAGGGATCACTGTAGCTAGTGACAGTTCTAAAAATTGAATCTGATCTAGCCTCTCTTACCGAAAAATCCATTAGTGGTTCTCTGTCCGCATGCTCATGCACAAAGTCCCAGCCTTGACTTCTAAAGATAACCAATAGTCTCATCTTCCCCTCTTTAGCTCTCTAGATGGAGACCAGGGTAGAGCATAGGCACAGCATATTAGCAGCAGATCTTAGCATTCTTGTTTTGCCTTTTTGTTTTTGGTATTTTATTTTCAGTTCTGTATATGTATGTGGTCTGTGTGTGGGTATGTGCATCTGAGTCTAGGTGCTCATGAAGGCCAGAAGAGGGCATCAGATCCCCAGAGTTGGACTTACGGGTGGCTATGGCCAGCCAATATGTGTGCTGAGAACCTAACTTGGGTTCTCTGGAAGAGCAGTAAAGGCTCTTTCCCCTTGTTCTTATTTTCCTATCAGAGCACCTGTCCCTAAAACTCATTCCTGATACTTTCCTAGCCCATATCAACAGCTGTCAATTTGTCATCATCAGAAAAAACTGACTAAGGAAAAAGAGAAGAGCAAGCTATGATTAAGGTGATTCCAGATATGGGATGGGGCTTGGCAAACACAAGCTCCTTCCCAGGTGGGGCCCCAGCAATCACCATGCCAAATGGATGCACATATATCAATCAATACGCCATACATGCTGCCAGCCTCACCCCTCCTTGTACACACCAATGTAGGCTTGGCAAAAGGTACTGCACGTTCAACACTTGGAAAACAAAAGCCAAGAAAATCAGCGCCGCCTTCTGGTCCTTCCATGGATGCCTGCTCCAAACAGAGAGATGTGCCCATCCCACATCATGTCTCATCCTGGCCTGTAGCCTTGCCCTTGGCTCCCCTGTTAACCACAAGTGATAGTGTGCCCCTCTAGATAGCTGGCTGGAGGTATAGTCTTCATCATTTCCATTTGCTTTGAAGTCAGGCAGGGCCCAACTGAACTAGTCAATATCTCATCATTTTTGTCTTGATTCCAAAACCTCTGAGTTTCAGACGTCTGTGGGAGTAACTGAGATGTTGGTTTCCTACAAAGAACAAGGCATTGTGAAGTAAGCTTCAGCAGCAAGCAAGAAAAGGAGCTTTCCTCTGCACTCCTGGGTTTCTCCCTAATCTCACTCTACAGCTGACCCAGCTTAAACTCATCTTCCAAGGTGACCATAAGCCCCTCAGAACACATTAGGCACGTACATGGAGCCTTCCTTTACCCACCTCCCAAGTTCAGAAGCCTTGAGGAATCAAAGCTATAAGATGGATCTGTGGCAGTCACAGCTGCCTCAAGCCAACAGTGTGTCATCTGACTTTGCCTTAGGGAGGTGCTGTGTTCTTGTTCTCTCTCCCTTCTCCTCTCTCTCTCTCTCTCTCTCTCTCTCTCTCTCTCTCTCTCTCTCTCTCTCTCTCTCTCTCTCTTTCTCTCTCTCTCTCTCTCTCTCTCTCCCCCCTCCTCCTCCTCTTCCTTTTCCTCATCCTTCCCCCTCCTCCTCCTCTTCCTCCTCCTTCCCCTCCTCCTCCTCCTCCTCCTCCTCCTCCTCCTCCTCCTCCTCCTCCTCCTCCTCCTCCTCTTCTTCTTCTTCTTCTTCTTCTTCTTCTTCTTCTTCTTCTTCTTCTCTTCCTCTCTCTCTCTCTCTCTCTCTCTCTCTCCCCTCCTCCTCCTCTTCCTTTTCCTCATCCTTCCCCCCTCCTCCTCCTCTTCCTCATCCTTCCCCTCCTCCTCCTCCTCTTCTTCTTCTTCTTCTTCTTTTCTTCCTCTCTCTCTCTCTCTCTCTCTCTCTCTCTCTCTCTCTCTCTCTCTCTCTCTCTCTCTCTCTCTCTCTCTCTCTCCTTTCTGAGGTAGTTTTAGTTCTGAAGAAGGAAACACTTGCCTTTCCTTCTGACATTACGAAGAAAATTAAAAATATCTCTGAAAAGTACTCTAAAGTATTTTGGGGTTTAAAAAAAAAAAAAGAACAACTCTGGTCCCTTCTGGAGAGACTTCCATTAGAAAGGAAGTGGATTGCAAAGGATGGACTTAATCCCAAAACTATGAATGGACTTTAGACTAACATAACCTCCTCCATTAGGTCATTTTCTAGACTCATTTTTAGCTTAACACTGCTTATTAGCCCATTTCTACTTAGAAGGAAAGTATAAAACATCTACCATGCTGCCACAGGGCTGAAGCTAACTCTAATATACCTTTGGGAGAAAAGCCAGGGAAGGTACCAAGTAGCAACTTAGAGATGAGAGTCAAGAGCCAGCATGGTTATTGTGCTGTCCTGCCCCTCCCTCACACTTCATTAGCCTGAGGCATGTCACCATAGCCATGCCTCCAGAGCACAGATTTGGTTCCTCCTTCCTCCTTTGTGGTGGCCAAGCCGAGCAGCCAACCACTGCTCAGCAGCTGCCTTCGGATCTGTTTTTTTCATCCTGCTCCTTCCACCATCTCCCCAGGTCCTGAGTCTACTTGCCTTGGACACTGACCCAGCTTCCTCGCCAACATTCCATCTTTATGCCAACGCTTCTCCAAGTGATGACAGGTGACAGTTTCCCCAAACGCCAATTTCTTCAGTGCCATTCCCTTCTGGAATATCTACGGTTGGAGGAGAAAGTCCAAATATCTAGCTTGGCAGACAGGAACGCCTATATTTCCACTGTAACTTACTTTTCTAGACATTAAACATAATAAGACACCTTGTAAGCTACTATTTACAGGCCCCTGGCTCCACACCAGGCTATGACGGCAGGGGGTCGGGAGGGTTGGGTGTTGCTTTTCAGAGAAGTCCTGGGAGTTTAGGCTCATTGTACTTCACAGGCAGGGCAGTGAGGCCTGCAGAGAGGGAATGACTACAGAAGTACACAGCAAGTTGTAGACAGTGGAAAGCTGAGATCTCACATCATCAAAAGCACTGCTACCCACTAGCCTTCTTCCTTGCTTTTCCTATCTAGCCTGGGCTGCTATGAATAACTCTCCTCCAAAACCCACCTTGTCGCCCAGTGTGAAAGATGATTCCCTAGGAAACCTCAAAACATAGTAGACAGCATGCTGCTCAGTTCTTACTGCCAACTTGAGCACCCGAGAAGGGAACCTCAATTGACAATTAATTGTCCAGGTCAGGTTGGCCTGTGGAGGCTGAGGTTGATTGCAAAGTGCGGTGGACAATCGCACCCTGAACTCAGCAGTATCAACTCTTAGGCTGGGCCCTGAGCTGTGTAAGATGAAGAAGACATACTAAGCACAGCAGCGGGCAGGAGGCATGGGTGGACTCTTCTCTCTCTGTGTTTGACCGTGGATGGGATGCTCTAAGCTCCTGCCTTGATTTCCCCCACACTAGTGCACTGGAACCTGGAACTGCAAGTCAAATAAGCCCCTCTCTTCCCTCAGCTGCTTTTTGTCAGGACATTCATCACAGCCACAGAAAGCAAAGTAGGACAGGTGACAATCCTGTCCCCCTCCTTCTGCCCCAGCTAGAAACCTAGTGAACAAAGAAGACACAGCTGGGGCTCTTCCTAAGGACCGGCAGGAACAGCAGGCCCTCTGCACTTGCCAGGCCACAGTGGGAGGCAGATGGCTTTGAGTTGGCTGCTCATTTGAGATGTAGGTCCATGACCACTTCCTGCGACAGCTCCAGCTCTGTGTACCCCTTCATCTATCTGCACCCCACATGAAACTTCATTCTTAGGTCGAGATCACCAAATGTCCAAACCCAAGAACAACTCAGCCCAGAGCTCAGTCCTGATTTCCTTTCCCTGTTCTTTGTGTCTAAGTTGTAAGGAGACAGGGAAACGACCATGATCATTTAACTCCCTCAGGATTTTTTTTCTTCCTTATTTAAGGCACATTTAAAAAAATCCCAGTATTCTTATGTTAAGGTGAGGTATTTATTTTATTCTCATTGACTCTGGTGCTCATGCACGGAAGAGGCAAGGGTAATGCAGATAAAGTAGCAGAGATGCCAGAAACCATCACATCAGGTGCCTGCATCCTATAAGAGGAAATGAGAGGCTAGAAAGAAATAGGTGTCCATGGAGAAGATGGCTAGTTGGTCAAGACTATAAGTTCTATGTCCCCAAGCAGAGAATTATTTCCCCTTCTTGGCCTTGCAGTTTCAGCCATTCCAACCCATGTTCTACCACAGATGACCTTGTCAAGAGTCTATGAGTTTCTCAAGGGGTTTGAGAGGGGCCCTGTCACCCTGTTCATGTGTGTATTTTTGTTTTGTTTTGTTTTCTTCCCCAGTGGGTAGAGGTTAAGGATACATTTATGATTAATACTGTGGGGTGGAGAACGGGCAGGATTGAATGCTGTGTGAAGGGAAAGACATGTCAGTACAGTGGAACAGTGGCCAGGCTGAACAAAGCTCCCTCAAATCTCCTTTGGATGTTCTGGGGTCTCTGATGAGCTCACTGGATTAATTTTTTTAAAGCACACACCAAGTGCTAACACCTCAGGAAAATACACAAATTCCCAGGCCACAGGAGCCAGTGAGCTTTGCGAAGTTTGATCCTGGGCCTGCTGTTCTGCTTGGGACATACAAACAACCCACATTGTTCATATGCTTCTTCTGGTCTTTTCTGGGAACATTTTTTTTCTGTTTTTGAAGTGGTGAGCTTGTTCTTGACTTTGAAGATGGGCTTGAAATGACTCTTCTCACAGAGTATCTTCTGGTCCTCGTTTGTCTTCCCACAGAACTCAGATCCTGGTATCTCCTTGGCTCTTCCTGAATTAGATTCTAGATATTTGTCATCTCTCCTTCCTCCCTCCCCCACCTTTCTGCCACACTCCTTCCAGTGAGGGGTGTGTGTGTGTGTGTGTGTGTGTGTGTGTGTGTGTGTGTATGTGTGTGTGTGTGTGTGAGAGAGAGAGAGAGAGAGAGAGAGAGAGAGAGAGAGACTATATTGAGAGTCTCCTAAGACCAGTTGCTCCATTGTAGTCCCCTTTGTACTCTGAGTGGTTAGTTCCCAGAATAGAGAGAGAACAAAGGAATTACCAGGTTTGAAACTTAGAAAAACTATATCTAACCTAGGCAAATTTCAAGAGAAAAAGTCAGGTACACTTGACTTTCTAAGCACAGCAGCAGAGGTCCCCAACTGACCAGTTCCCATTATAGATTAATGACTAAGGCACCCCCAGGTGAGCAGCTACTTTGAGTAAGCCCCCACACATGCCCAGTGCCCATGTTTGCATGGGCATGCATACACAAAAGCTAGAAGGAGCTTGGAGTGTCATGCAGAGGTGCAACCCATAAGATAAGATCACTGTGCTGCAGAAAGAAGTGAATCACGTGACGATGTGGGTAACCCCAGGCACAGATGACACCCTCAGCAAGGCCCCACTCAAATCTAACCACATCATCTCTCCATGAAGCAAACATGAAAAAAAGCACCACTCCAACAATTACCAAGAGGGTGGTTTCATGCTTACCAGCCTCGATGGTATCAACACTACTAACTCCAGGGCTACACTTGGGGAAGTAATTCTCTGAGATAAGGAGATGAACTATCTGCTCAAGAGAATGTGCAGGAAGTGAAGGGAGCCAGGCAACACATAACGAAACAGTTTGTGGCCGATGAGCCATCTAAATAAAAGTGTCCCCGGGCGGCATCAGTTGTGTAAGCAGAGGAAACCAAGACACCCTATCTCCGAGTGAACATGCTGTGGGTGCCAGAGTGCGTGTGTATCCACGGAGCATCATGGCTAAAATGAAATTCACAGCTTCCCTAGCTGTGGCTGACACCTGCATAGGGCAGAAAAGTTGCAAAGGTGAGGTGGCTTCCCGAGCGGTAGCCTTGAAGACCCTTACTGAGTGGCTCTGTCTGCTGTGTGAAACCACTGGCTGAATGGCCATCGCAGTGTCATACGGAGAGAAGGGGCAGTGATGGTTCAGTACAGCCTGGAAAGAGAGGCTGCACTTAGCTTCCTAGTACTTTGACATAGTTGCGTGATCAGCTCTGAGCCACCAGTGATGGCGTTTTGCTTTCAGAAGCTTTGCTCCTGTCTCTTCCATGTTTTTTGCACTGTGACGTCCCTCATCCTTTCTGCCCCTTTTTACTCAAGCAATCTTTTCGGCTTAAGCAGGACTTGGGAGCTTTTATCATCGTCGTTAATACACTTTTTTATTTAGTGTCTGTGCGCCTGCCTTAGTGTGCATGTGAAGCTTGCACACTCCGACTTGTAGGAGTCATTGGTTCTTTCCTTCCACCTTACGGGTCCTGGGGATTGAACTCAAGTCATTTTGGCTTGGTAGTAGGTGTCTTTACCCACTGAGCTACCTTGCCAGCTCCCCTTAAGCAATCTTTATATGAGTCTTCAAGGCCCTAGAACACTACAGTATGATAACCAGGATGCGCTTTAGAGGCATAGATCCCATACTGCCCTGGTGCTTGGATTACCAGCTCTGGCATTAGTCAATGGTCTTTCAATTTGGTTAAGCCACTTAACCTAAGTTTCAAGCCATCTCCATTAAGTTTGATGTAGACATAGGAGTTCCCTTCTGTCAGTCAAGTCCTTAGCAAGATCCACACAGACCTCACTGTATGGTCAGACCTCACTATATGGAGCTACTGTGATGAACAATGAATGGATCACAGAAAATCCTGAGGTCCAGAGAGTGTAAGTACTTTGTCCTAAGCAAAGGAGTCTTGAGTGGTCAGTAGTTATCAAATCTAGTAGACAATGACTGAATCACAGATGTCAGTACTCATTACTGGTTGAATTCATGGTAGAACTCATTCTTGGGACAGAGCTTGACCCACTACATTACAATGATATTAGTCACTGCACATACACACACACACACACACACACACACACACACGCACACACGATCTATTCTACTGAAAAGTGGAGTTTGGTACTTCCTAGGTCTCCTAAAAAGAGTGTAGCACCCAAAGAATGGAAATTTCTGTTTAATCTGCTATTTTCCAAAGCTATATGATTCTGTTCCACAGCTGCCAAATCACCATGCCTCTACTGTTCTGGAAAACTCACCCAGGAAGGTCTCAACCTGACACATCACCTGAGGGAAACATTCCTTTTTTTACAATGTAGATAAAGACTGTTCCAGAATGCTGGGATGCTAATTAGTCACTGGTAATTTGAATGAATTCAAAGCCTCAAGGCATTCACAGAAGGTTCCTCTGTCCCTATATTCTAGAGCTTCACACTGCCTCTTGTTCTTCTTTGGTGTGTGTGTGTGTGTGTGTGTGTGTGTGTGTGTGTGTGTGTGTGTGTGTATGTGTTAGGTCAACACTGGGTGTCTTCCTTCATCATTCTCTAAATGACCTTAGTTTTAGTTTTTGACACAGGGTTGGCTATGTTGGTTAGTCAATATGCTTCCAGGATCTGCTCATTTTCACTCTAACCCAACAAAGTACTTGGGTTACAGGCATGTGCTGCCATGCCTGGATTTTTCTGTGAGTTCTGGGAATCCAAACTCAGGCCCTTATGCTTGAACAGCAAAAGCAACTGGAGGGAGCCACCCCTCATTCACTGTGCTTCTGTTTGTGTATGCACATGTACCCAGAAGCCAGAAGCCAACCCGGGGAATTGTTTCTCAGGATTCATTCACATTTTAAAGTTTAAGATAAGGTCTCTATTAGACTAGAATTTCCCAAGTATGCTTCTTATTGTTTTTTATGTGGGTTCTGGGGCTCTGTGTTTGCAAGACAAGCAGATTACTGAGTGAGCCATCTCTGCAGCCCAAGCTGACTTTTGGCAGTGGTATCTCAATGACAGGGCTGAGACACCAGGCACTCTAATCCATTATCTGAAGGATGCTCCGTGCTAGACTTTCTTCCGGAAGGCGCCTGTGTTGCCAAACTCATGACACCTCTATATAGGATATTCCAATAAACCCAGTGTTGTTTTTACTGCTGTGTACAGTACTGAATATACTTCTCATAAAACAGCCTTTATGTAAACTACCATGACCTGGATTCAGATCTTTATTTTCTATTTCGTAAGCTCTTCTAATATCACTGTGAAATCAGAATGGATGTACACTATGTTCTCTCAGCACTGAGCTTTGGGGACTAAACTCTGTGCTTAATATTAGGGTCACAGCAAGAGCTCAGGAAAGCATGGATACAAATATACACACAAACACACACACACACACACACACACACACACTTAATACACACACGCACACACGGAGCTGCCAGGATATATATTCTTCTTACTCTACAATTGGTACCCTCTCAATGTCTCATAGTTTTTGGTTATTAGTATAATGGCCTGAATAATTTGTCCTGACTACAAAGAGTTGAGAAGAGTCAGGCTGTGGCCATACCCCCTTAGAAGAATTACAGTGTGAAAGACAGAGGTGAACATAAAGATCCACCAGAAAGACAGAGGTGGTGGTTTCGCTTGTTTGTTTCTTGCTTTGATATTCCTGCAAGGCAAGGGACTGTCTGGCCAGGGTCGGAAATGGAGCCCTGTTCACCTTGGCAGAAGACATCCTTTCTTTGAATCTGCTTGTTTTCTACTTCTGTGACCTAAGTCAAAGCTCCTGGGGAGAGTGGTTAATGATGGGGACAGATGGCCCATATACTCTGGGACACCCCACTGCCAATAGCTTCTTCAAACACTTCCTTAATAGATTCTTTACAGGATGCTGAGAACAGAGTCTAGACTTGGGGTGTCCAAAAAGGTAGCTTCCATGCACATACGGCTATTGAGCAGGTGAGGGCTACTTAAACTGAAGTGTGCTTGAGATGTGAGATGGATGTTGATGGTATTAAAAAAAAAAGATAAAACATCCTTTTTAACTATTGTAGAAATGAATACAATTTATATACATTGGATTAAGTAAAACAGTATGTTGAGACTTATACCACCTGTTCAGCTTTTTAAAATGTAGTTGCCAGAACATCTATATATCTATAAATTGATCTATCTATCTCTAGCATCTATCCATCCATCTATCATTTATCTATCTCTAAATCAGTTGTCTATCTTTTCATTTATCATTGCTTTTTTTTTTTTTGAGACAGGGTTTCATGTAGCCCAGGCTGGCTTAAACTTGCTATATAGCCAAGGATGACCTTAAATTTCTGATCTTTCTCCCTCAACCCTCCAACTGCTGAGATTACAGACCCATGTCACCATGCCTGGTTTGTGAATAAATATATTTGTGCACATCAGGCAAGCACTCTAGCAGTTGAACCACATTCCCCATCTCCTTGAACATCTAAAATGACACAGGTAGCTTATATTATACTTCGACTAGACAGTACTGAACGGCATGGTGAGTAAACAATTACCTGAAAGATCACTTCCATCCCAGTATGGACTAATCATGGAAAAGACAACTCTGGATGCCCCTGAGCATCCCAGCACACTAAACATGAAATCTAGACTCCTCCTCTGGCTCCTGAATGCTAAGAGGCATGGGTCCTTCCTCATCTCAGCCCCTCTGCTCACTCACTCTAATTATAGTCCCTCTCCCCAGAGTCTCTAGGCTTGCCCAAGCCCAGCATTTTTGTAGACCAGTCTCCTCATTTAGGTTTCATTTCCAATGTCATCTTTTCTGAGATGCCTGCCATTGCTTTCTGAGATGGACAGAACAATGGCACTCCAAAGAAGACTACTCCCCAGTCCCTGGAACCTGGGGTTGTGTGATCTTACACAGAGGAAGAGACTTTCCAAGAATGAGTCAGTATTTTGAGACATGAAGACAATCCTTGATCATCAAAGTGACCCCAAAATAACAGCAGGGAAAAGAAGGAGGTGGGAGAATCAGAACCAGGGATGGAGATGTCACAATGGAGCAGAGGTTGGAGAAATGCAGAACCACAAAGCCAAGACATTCAAGTGACCTCCAGGATAGAAAAGGCGAGGGCATGGAATCGCCCCTGAAGCCTGAGAAATCCCAGCAATCCACTTTAGACTCCTGATCTGCAGAACGGTAAGATAATACACAAGGTATGCTTCTAGGCCACACACTTAGGGTACTTTTTTATAGCAAAAGAGTAAAATAACATATCTTCCAATCTGAACGAAAACAACGCCATCACCAAGCCCTCTTCTATTCCACCCTCCACAGTTGCTTTTTTTTTGCAGTCCATTTCTGCTACTATACAGTATCTAATCGGGTTGTTTGTGTAATCATTATTTCCTGTCTCCCCCAATTAGAATGTAAACTTCCTGATGCAGAGGCCTCCTCAGTTGTGTGTCTCCCTGTATTCTGCTTTATCACTTGATGTAGTCATTGCTTATTGGTATGAAGCGATGGTTGGGTGGACAGATGGAACTGGCTACTTGAAACATTCATTTTGGTCTAATTGGCTATCATCTGAAAACTGCTGACAGAAACCAGAATACTTATTGTGTATGATGTGTCTTGGGGGTGCTGCTGAGATAAAAAGAAATTTAGACACGAGTTTAGCTCTTCAGCACCCATGTACCAACCAGGCACGATGGTGTACATCTTAATCCTAGTGTTAGAGGGCAGAGACACATGGAACTCTGGAGCTCAGTGGACAGCTGGTTTTAGGTTCAATGAGAAATTCAGTCTTGAAAATAAGGTAGAGAGTGATCGAGGCTGATACATGGCACTGACCTCCAGCCTCCACCATGCCCACACAGGTGAGTGGTCCCTCACATATAGTGCACACATGCACACGAACATGAGTACACATAAAGAACTGATTATCTTTATATAGTCAACACAGACAGACACGCATGAGTAGATGATACAATGGTGGCCACTGTGGGGTCAGACGAGTGATGGTGGAATGTTGGGGCTTAGCAGCGATGTATTCACAACTCAGCTCTCAGAACAAAAGCAAGGACCTGGCCATAGGCTTTGTACATTCCTGTGGTGTAGATATTCCTGAAATGATGGATTCCAAGCTCCCATCATGAGAATTGTGAAGGTGGAGTTAGCAAAAGATACACATAGCAAGTGTGATCGTTTATCTTTATCATCAGCTCACTGTATTTAGAATCTCTATGGCAACACATGCCTTGGTATCTTTAAGAGACTGTTCCCAGAAAGGTTTAATGGAGAAACCAAAACTCACCATGAATGAAGATGGTACCATTCTAAGGGATAAGGTTCTGGACTGAATAAAAGACAAAGTGTGAGCTACACAACAGCATTGGTCTCGCTCTGCCTCTGACTACATATGTAATGTGACCAGTAGCCTCATACTTTTGCTGCCATGTCTTCCCAAGCCATGATGGACAGTACCCTCAGACTGTGAGCCACAATAAACCTTCCCCTTTTTAGGTTGTTCATATCGGATATTTTGCCACAGCAATGAGAAAGTTACTCATACAACAGAGCCTTCCTGATGAAGTGGGTTTTAGATGGATCTAGATAAGTTAGAAAGCCATGGATGGCTGAAGGAGAGTGGGGAAGAGTGGAAGGGATCAGTTTCTTGAGGGCTGATAAGATGAGGTCATGATAGTCCTTATCATTTGGGCTTCCTGTCATTGAGTTAGGCAAAAATAAGCCACTATACAGAAGTCAGTTTGAGGGGATGCTTTGAGAGATGAAGAAGCAGAGAGTCTGATGGCCAGAAGGACATTGAAGGTTTTCAATATACTGCTCATCTTAGAAAGCCTGGATTATGGCTAGGAGCTGCAGTCATAAGAGCCCACAGAGGAGCTGTGACCAGTCTGCTTTCTTTAACCACAGGCCCACGCTGTTGTCTTCACTCAATCTGCTTCTCATACATTTGGTTGGGTACCACATTCTAATCACCATCAATCCACTACCAAGATAAGCCATAGGTAAACTGGGTATGAACTTCAGAATATCTTCCCTGAAGTCTCCCCTTCTTACCCACAAGCTATTCTACTAATGCCTGAGACATTTAATCCCAATTTTCTAAGAGTGGCCTTCAAGACTTCATTGTGATATTCAAAGGGTGGCAAAGATCAAATGGTTCCTGTGTTCAAACTCCCGATGCTTCTACCACTTCCTAGATGACTGGAGAGATATTTGATCTCTCTAGGGTTTGGATCTCATAGCTTTAAAATGGGAACATAATGCTAATCTCAGAGGGGTTTGAGACTATATATATATATATATATATATATATATATATATATATATATATGATGTCCAGCAATATGTTTGTCATATAGTACATGTCCAGTCCACGTGAGCAGGGATGGTGATGACAGTGTTAGCCTTCTTTTTCTCTCCTTGGGGTCTTGTCAGACAGAAGGAAGACTAATTTCCCAGCAAGCCATTTCCTGTTATTTATAGTCACCTATCCATTGTCTTGTTCTGAGCAGGAAGCCCTCCAGATACTTGGTTCAACCTTCTTTCTGGCCCACGCTACTCCTGTTGATCACTTCAAGAGCACACATTAATTTGTGTGTGGAGGTAAGCTATTTTCCTCACACTGGGTGTGTTTCAATGAAGGACAAGGATGAAGCCATTATGTGGACACAGCCACAACAATGGAAACAAGAGTGCTTTCTGAAAAGCACCAAAGGAAAAAAATAAAAAATAAAAAATAAAAAGAGCTTTATTTTGTCTGAATGGCCATTATTTTTCATTCTTTTCTCTCCACACAGAGCACCAGAGCACATCTCATTCAGTCGGGTACTGAGCGAGTGGGTGTGGAGATGCGTACAAACAAAGGCAGTAACACATTGCACTTGGCAGATCCCTTGTGAAGCACTCTGAGAGGTGGACCAAGCTCCCCTGCTCACGCCGCCCGAATCATTGCAGAACAACATTGTGGGTAGATACACAAACATAAAACCGTGCATGACCCTTGGCATGGTTATATAGCAACATATGAGCACAAACTGGAGCTCAAGTTGGTGGAAGATAAATCCATAGCTTTCTTTTAAGACCATGGCATTTTATTGGTCCCTTCTACAATCTTAGGTACTAGTAGCCCTGCCTTAGAGACAGGGTTCTGTCTGACCCCCTGAAAGGAAGGCCTGATTGCTCTATTCTGCCAGCACATTATGGTTGTCAAGAACATGTGTAAAAGGCTCAGCTGAACATGTTGCTAGCTGAAGACCAGGTGGGTATCTGGGGTACTGGGATACCCTAGGTCACAGATCAGAGCATCTGAAAGTTGGAGGTACTCAAATACTCTATATATCAGAACTACCAAGTCACATGACTTAAAGTGAAAAGCATCATCTTCTACTATGGGTTTTCTGAAGATTAAAAACCAATCCTGAAGATGGGAACAGAGTCAATATCAGCATTCTGCAAATTGTCTTTCATTAAGAACAATTAGGTGGTTTGGGTTTACTGGAGAGAAAGAGAGACAGAGAGAGAGAGAGAGAGAGAGAGAGAGAGAGAGAAAATGTATATATGTGTGGTGCATTTATTTTGCTATAATTGATTTCTTCCTTCCAGCTTTTGTTAGCATGATCTCCATGCCAAGTGGATGCAGATTCTGAGAATGTCCTTTCTGGACCATCAGGCTATTCTGAGGAAGAAGGAAGTACTTCATGATGAGGCTTCAGCTCCCTTGGGGCCAGGACGTGACTACCACACTCCTTGGAGAGTGTCCCCGCTGAGCTTGCTTGAAACTCACAGTCCAGATGGTTTCTTCAGTGAGCTGAGGAATGTGCAGTGGGGTTGTGGTGATTTCCCAATCCCAACCCCTGTAAGTGCTTGTCACAGTCCTGCCCCGACCATGCCATTGTTTTGAATCTCACTTTGATGACCCCATATGACACAGCCAGCAGAGAGTCATGCTCAAGAACACCCCAAGAGCGATCCACTGGACACCCAGTGTGTTTCCTGCCCTAGGAAACAAGTGATTCAGGCTAACCATGATCTGCATTTGGGGTTCCAGGAGTCTCTTTATCCTTCATTATGTACATCATCAATATTAGCCTGTCTTCTTCCTTACTCAATAGCCAGGTCTGACCCTTGATTTGACCCTAGGTCTGGGAAATGACTATAAGGTTAAACTTGCAGATTTGTTGTGAGAATGAAGTAAAGCAATATGAAAAACATTTACCTCGGGCCCAGTGTGCCTTAGTTCCTTATGAAACATATTTGGATATTTCACTATTTGGATATTGGTTAGCTCTGTTTGCATCTTTGGAGTAGGCTAGCCATGACAGCAGCAGAGAATGGAAGGGAGGATGCTGAGAGAGTCTGTAACAAGTAATATCACAATAGATGTGGAGGAAATGGCTTCCAGGGCTGTGGGCTCCTTTTAGACAGCAATAAAACATGCCATGAGCCACACAGGACAAAGGCTTGCTTCTGTTACCTGCATTTCCCCTGAAGGTATTCAGTCATATCCTTTGTGTCTGTAACTGGCAATTAATAATGACCCCCAGCTTAGTGTGGAGAGCATTCCTTTATGACAAGAGCCAGTCACATACAACCTTTTTACTCAGGAGTTCTGGGTGGGGGAGAACCAGGCAGACTCACACCACACACTTGATTCCAATTAAAAATACAGAGAGAGGCAAAGCTGAATGACTGTCACAGAAAAGAAAGTGCTGCCACCCACTCTTGGCCTAAAGGTCACCATGCCACAGCCTTGGTCATTATCCCCCAGTTGCAAAGGTCAGGGGCTGTCTCTATGTCTAGGGAGTATGTAGGCTTTCATGAGGCCTCAAAATGACTATCGCTGTGACACCCAAATCGGTGACAAGCTCTTCTTGGTGGAGAACGATAATAGAGAAACCGAGGAACTGTAACCTTTTCTACCATCTCTCTTGTCGGCTCTATGAAACAGAGTCACAAGCATAAAACGAGAAGTTTCCACATTCTACAAAAGACTACAAGACGGCTAACTTAATTGGGCACATAACAAATGGCTAGACTGTCGCCAACAAGAAGACATCAAAGAGAAAGGAGAAAGTAGTGATTAAAACATCTCAGGACAGCACCTTGGGCTTGGAACTTGGTTCACAATACACCTGGGCCAGCACTGATTTAAAATCGTGGGGAACTCGCCATGTGATTACATGACTCTTCCAATCATCATGGCCCCAGCAAGGGGAACCACTTTGTTATCTCAGCTGTGGAATTTCAAGGCAGTTACAATGTAGAAAAGGCCGAGAATAAAAGTGGTCATCAAGCCAGCCTTTGATGAAGGAGCTCAGGTCTCCTTCATGTATGTGACTGTCTGTGTTTTGGGAAATGTAATGATTTTAGGTTATAGTTATTTATTCATTTGTGTGTATGTGAGTAGGGTCCATGGAGCATGCGTAGACATCAGAGGGAAATTTTGGGGAATCAAAAATTCTCTTCCACCATGTGGTTCTGGGGGATCAAGCTCAGGTCATCAAGCTGGATGGCAAGTTCATTAACCTGCTGAGTTATTTCACTGGCTCAAGGAAAATGAATAATTCTAATACCTACTGCATACCATCTACTGAAGATTAGATGTGAGAAAAGATGTAAGAGGCTTTTACAAAGAATCTGGCCCAAGAGAAATACAAACCTGAAATATAACATTATTATCAGCCAGTAATAATATGGACTTTAAGACAATCTCTACCATTTCCAACTCTGAGGCAGTATTGTTCTTCCTAAAAACTTTCAAGAGGGGCCAGCGAGATGGCTTGGTGGGTAAAGGCACTGGTCTCCAAACTTTAAGACTTGACCTTGGTCACTGAAATGTGATAAAGTGGAAGGAGAGAACCAATTCTACAAAACTGTCCTCTGACCTCCACACACATCCTCTAGTGTGATCTCTCTGTCTTTTTCTGTCTGCTGTCTGTCTGTCTGTCTGTCTGTCTGTCTGTCTGTCTGCCTGCCTGCCTGCCTGTCTGTCTGTCTGTCTGTTTTTCTGTCTGCCTACCTGCCTGCCTGTCTATCTCTTTCTCTACTCCCTTTCATCTCTCTCTCATATGTATACACAATGGTAAGAAAATTAAAATTTTAAAAAAAAACTTTCAAAGAAGATTTTTTTGCTGTTGATAATAATTATAGTTTACAAAATGCTATACACAAAACAATTTAGGTGGGATGACACATCAAACATAACAAAAAAAAATCTATCCCAACAACAAGAACTACCATGTGTGCATAAACATATGGCTGAATATGGCCTTGGGTGGGTATCAGAAACAAAATTAGCAATTTATAACAAATCGGCTATGCTGCCTAGCAACAGAAACACATAAATAACAAATACCTAAGATGATTATTCCTGAAAAACACTGCAGCATTAGGCTATATCAGTTCCTCCAAGCATGTTATAGGCATTTGGAATTTTCTAGTTATTTAAGTAATGGGGAGTTTGATGTTTAAATCTGCCATGTAGAAAAGATAGTACATTGGGCTGGATAGATTGCTCTGTGGTTAAGACCACTAACTGCTTTTCCAGAGCTTGGGTTAGATTCCCAGAACCCACATAGTGACTTGGAACATATGTAACTCCAGTTCCACGGGATCCAACACCCTCTTTTGGCTTCTCCATGCCTCAGGAGCACAATACACAGATATACATGTAGGCAAAACACCCACCCGTACACATAAAATCTAAAAAGTAAAAAATTATAAATTTTTTTTAAAAGATAATGAAAGAATAATCCTTTGGCAGTTCAAAGTATGCATATGTTGGTTAATTTTTTTTTTTGTCAACTTGATAGATACAAGCTAGAGTTATCTGGGAAAAGGGAATCTCAAAATAAGAAAATGTTTCTATCTGATTAACCTGTAGGTAAGACTGAAGGGCATTTTCTTGGTTAATTTATGCGGAAGAATCTAACTCACTGTGGGCAGTGTCATTCCACAATAGATAGTCCTGGGATATATAGGAAAGCAAACTGAGCAAGGCAGGAGGAATAAGCCCATAAGCAGCACTTCTCTGTGGCTTCTGTTTCAGTTCCTGCCTCCAGGTTCCTGCCCTCCTTAAGTTCATGACTCTGCTTCCCTCCATTGATAGGTTGTAATTTTGAAGTACAAGTCAAATAAACCCTTTCCTCCCCTCATTGCTTTTCGGCCCTGGTCTTTATCACAGCAATAGGAAGCAAAGGAAGACAATTTATTTACTATCCTCTGGAAGGAAACTAAGTACAGCATCAGTGACCCTTCCAAACTGAGAATCACCAAATGTAGCACTCAGCTCCATATCTGACCCTGGTAGACAGGCCTGGACATGATGTTGGTAGCAATCTGAATATCATGCAATAACCTAGAGAGGCTGACTCAGGCGTGGAGTCTGGGGGCGAGCTGAAGATTATGTTTTTCTCTGTGGCTGACCACAAGGATGGTGCACTTGACCCTGTCTGCTTTATTAGTCTGCACTTATCTTACTGCTAGGCACAGCTATGGGGTAAGATGCAGAGGAGCCATAGACTTTCAAGTTTCCCAGAGCATCCCATATCAAAGGAGTGAGATGTCTCCTGACTTTTCAGGTTGTAAACCAGAGAGAGTTGCTTTAGCAGGGCAGCTCAAGCTTAGAATCACCTTTTATGGTCATATGGAAACCACAAGACAGACTGTATAGGCGCCTACAGAACCTCTGATTCACTCCCCTGTCTGCTATTCTCTGTGGCTATGAAGCTGTGCTGAGCACATGGGAGAGCCTTTTCCTATGGCATCTAGGGACCCCTACCTCTTCTCTTCTCAAAGCTGTCCATTAATGGGATTCACACTGTCTTGCTGCTGTGAGATTTAGCAAGGGGTCATTGCCCAGAAAGTTAAGAATCTCACCTAGTCAAACTGGTCAGAGATAGTATCATACAAGGGAGGCTGACAGCAGACCCAGGAGCAGTTATATTCTCTTTCATTTCCTTTACTCCATTGTACAGAGAGAATTTGTTTCTGATTCAGGGGAATCGCATGGATGCTGTGTTATGCTTTATTGTTTAAAATTAAATAAAAAAAAATCTGGGCATGGTAGTGCATGGCTGTAATCTAGTCCTTGGAAGCCTGGGACAGGATGATATATTGCAAGCTCAAAACCAACCGGGGCTACACGTAGAGACCCTCTGTCAAAAACAAACCAGCCAGAACTAAGAGATAACTTTGTGGTTAAGACAGAGTACTACTCTTCCAGGGGATCAGAGTTCAGTTCTAGCATCCATATTGGGTAGCTCACAACTGCCTATAATTCCAGCTCCAGAGGGATATGATGCCTCTGGTCTCCAAGGATACCTACACTTATGTGCATATGCCCAGATTCAGATACATACACCTACACATTAATTAAAAAATAAAAAAATAAATCCTAAAGAGATACTAGCCAACCAACCAACCAAAAATCATTTTTGTACTAAACTGAACTAAGTCCACACCAAGGGCAGCTTTTGGGAGCAATTCTTTATATAGCCAATTGGTAAGTGTGATAAAGAGCCTGGAGTTACAAGTTTTAGCAACAATGGATGGTTCTCTACTGTTTGTTAAGAGGGCAAATGGGTCTTGGCTGGTTGGTCCCCACCAGCTTTTGATAGGTTTGAAAAGCATTGATTAAAGATAGGACTAAGATGAAGTCAGTAGATAAATAAATAGTGAGAAACCACCTTCTTGACATTCATCTGAGGCCATGGCTACTGTTACCATGCACCTTGTGTCTCAAGGGGAAAGCCTTCCAATACCTCCTACTACTCAAGGGCTTCTTCTCCCTCATCTGTGACACTCAATGCTGCCCTGTTCAGGCCTGCCTTAGATCAGCCAGTCACCCGATATGATTTGAGGTCTGGGATCAGATTTCCTGAACAGAATTTCCTGAGAGGTGGGTAGCATCTATCACTGATTTAGAGAATCAATGATCTATCTATCTATCTATCTTTCTTTCTTTCTTTCTTTCTTTCTTTCTTTCTTTCTTTCTTTCTTTCTTTCTTTCAAGTAGAAAAGTGTTTAGTTATCATCAAAATAGTTAGCAGGACAAACCTGGGTTTAGAAAAGTCCCTGATGCAGGTTTGAACATCTATGTAGAACTGGATGATATAAGGGCTAAGTTTAAAGACCACAAATCCTGGAAACTACTTTTTACTTCAAACAGGGCAGGCAAGAAAGTACTGACTCTTTTCCAGCCAGAGGTCACTTCCTGGACAACCAGCATTCTAGATTGGTTTCCCCAAGAAGAACCTGGCTCAGTCTAAGAATGTGGGAATACAGACAGAGAGGGGGAAGGGGATGTGTTCTGGGTACAGACTAGCCCTGAGGTGCAAGTCTACAAAACAAAGGAAGAGGAGGCACAGAGAACATGAAAAAGATGAAGACAATTTTGCTCCCAACTTACAGAGAGGAAGCTAGAAGACCGAGTAAACGGAGATCCATCATTACTTGATCTGTTCATCCATTCTTTGACAAACATTTTTAGAGGAAGGAATGATACATGACTAGAGCCTTCGAGGGGATTACAGATTTTGATGGGCCAGCCAGAGAAACACTGAGACACTCTCATTATGATAGGACAGGGCCACCAGCAGAAGAAATTGAGAGACAAATGAGAAAAGCATGAGTGCAGACAGGTAATGTCATGGACATGTGATGTCCCAGAAGGTATCTTAGGTCACATGGCACTTTCTGAAGCTTGAAGAGTAATAAGGAGTAGGCATCTAGGCCACAGAGAAATATTCCAAAGGGGAAGCTACCATAGGGAAGGAACTTATCTCAGGTCATGCAGCCCAGACAAAAATACAGCAGCCTCCATACATGTGGGTTCCACATCTAAGAAGCCACAACACTATTTAAAATATTACATATGCAGTGAACACGTATAGACATTTTATCTGGTTATCATTCCCTAAGCCAACACAGTATAACAACTATTTAGATAGCATTTGGGTTACATGAAGCATTATAAGTAGTCTTACAGATGATTTAAATTATTAGGGATTTGTGCTTATTATCATTATTAGACCTACTAACACAAGAGATTTGAGCATCCTCAGATGTTAGTGCTGTGTTGGTCCTGAAACCCTGCCCCACAGACAACTCTAATGCATCATAGATGTATCAGTGCTTTTCACCTTCCAATCTCCTCTGCACAAGGTGCCAGGCTTTGACACATGACCAGAAACATACATTCAGCCAAAGGTTACTGATGTCAGTGTCTAGGGATCTGGTGTTGAAGGTATGCCGGTTTTGTGCCTGTATAAATAGAGGAATTGGTATCAAGATAAACTATTGTAACCTGTAGCTAAGTTACACAGTCCACCTGGCTGTGCACATTGCCCTGCAGAATGGCAAACAGGTGCTCTCCCTCAGCTCACCCCACTGTGGTAGAACACACTAAAGTGTCTTGTGAAGAACATTGACAACTACAGTGAGACATGAGGTTCGGCATAATTAAACCCGGTGCTGAGTACTGACTAGATGCTAGAAACAAAGTACTTTGGTTTCTGGGGCAAAGTGGCAGCATCCAAGGCTCTCGGAACTCGGAGGAGGATTGGCAGATCACAGATACTCACCTGTGCTTCACAAGTGAGAAAACAGGCTACAGGAGGAGTAAAGCAGAAGGACAGACAAGGCCTCTGAGATCACACACACTGGGTTTGCACTGCCAGTTTAGAATTGACTGACCTCAGGAATTTGCTTTACCTATTGGGCCTCTGTGTCCTCTTTGGGCTGAAGCCTATTGCTGGACCTGCCACTGGTCACTAATGTCACCATATGGAGACTTGCTGAAGTCCTTTGGTCTTCAGTTGTTCCATTTTCACATGGGAATCAAATGGAAGCGCCTGCTCCAGAAGCTTCTTAGGACGGGCAGAGGGTAAGAGCTAGACCAAATTCTCAGAGAGCCGATACTCAAAAGAAGGTCTGCTCTAGGTATTTCTACTTGTTTCTCTGGGTGGAAGGAGCAACAGGATGGAATGAAGCAACCTGAGGAAAGGAAGAAAGCTGGTGGGAGATTGACCAGCTGACTGGACTCATTCTCTCTCGTCGAGGAGAGAAAATACACCAGGGGAATACATGCAGAGCAGAAACCCGAACCCCATTCTGGTCAATGGGTAAGAAACAGAAGACCAGGCTCTAAGAAAAGCCAACATGACAGCATGGAGCTTTTCATGGCTTCATCTGGCTCCCAACGCCCTCATCTCAGAGCATCACACACTCCGATCTCCAACTCTCTAATTACATTACACAGCAGAAAGAAAGCCCAGTGCCCTTGAATGGGAGCGGTTACTTTATTGCTACAGGAATGTGTTGTACTTTCCTATGATTCATCATTATCATTGTTATTTTTGCTGGGGGCTTGGGGATGAGTGGGTGATTTGTCAGGTATCTGCTCCCACAGGAAACATGTTCAGGTTGTATGTGTTCTCTTTTACCTAGGCCCTGGATTCTGCCCGAGACATTTTTTGCTCATTTTCTTTCCTCCTCACCTGCTTCTCATCTCTAAAGCCTACCCCAGGCCTCTCCCCAGGTTCATCCCCCTCCGATTCACCATGCGTCCCTGTGGAATGGCTACTGTTGGAGTGTCTGTCTTTTAAGAGTGATGAGTTCTTCTTCATCATTAGTACAGCTTATATTAATGTCACTGTACCCCATTTTTTGCCCCTGGGGTCTTGCTGTTCAGAATGTGGCTACAGCAACCAGTATCAGTGCCACTGGGGCCTTATGACAGCTACAGAATCTCAAGGTAATCCAGATCTAGTATACTGAACCTTCCATGTAATACAGTTCCTAGGTGACTGAAGATTGCATAGCTGTATGGACCTCTAGTCTGGGCAGGTGATTCAGTCAGGAAAACACTTCCCTTGCAAAGGTAAGGACCCGAGTTTGGGTCTCATGTAAGAAGACAGGTGCAATGGTGCGCACTTGTGACCTCATTGCTTGGAGCTCGCTGGCAACTAGCCTAGTACATGCTGAAGTTCCAGGCCCATGAGAGATGCTGTCTCAAATAAAAAGTGGAAGGGACCTGAGGAATGCACTGAAGTCCATATGCACCTCAAATACAAACATGAATGCACACACACACACACACACACACACACACAATGTGAGCCTCCCTGGAATAGGCTGGGAGTGGGAGGACATGATTAGCATTTGTGTACCTCACTTAGTAGATCCAGTGACTTCTGCTGAATCCTCCTGAACAGGGTGAAGTTTGAGGAAATGCAAATGTCACACTTCTGTTCTTAGTCCTGTCATGGATTCCAGGCACAGAGTTCCCATAGCTCAAGAGTGTTTCCATGTACCTACCACCCACGTCTACACTTTCAAAGAAACCTCAGCTGGACCTGGAACACAACTGTCTATGCCAATGCACCTGAGGGTGTTTCATCCACATGGGCTGGCCCTCATGGGAACTTGGCATGACCAGAAATGTCTCAAGTCTTTCCCCTGGAGTGTTCCAGCTTAGTGTTGTAAATTCAGTGAGAAGGGGGGCAGGGATGGGTGGGAAGTGGAGTTCCCATAACCACCAAACCTTCTTACAGGGACAGAAGAAGCAATCTGTGTCCAAACCGTTCCAAACCTGATGATTGTTGACTGTCATTGGTCATTGTCTTGGTTAAACAACCAAGAGAGTACAGTCATTTCTGTCAGAGCAGGCACACACTTTGCTCATCAGTGGAAAGTCTAAGTCTGCATGCTAAGACCAAAGGTTATGAGAAACTTCCCTGAGGCTGTGCCAATCCTCTGTCTTCCAGTAACAAAGCATATCAGTCAAACCTTTGGATGAAAACACAGGGTAGTTGTCCCCATGTCTGTCAAAATAGGTATGCCGTGAGCTGGCCCATTAAGATGGTGTGTGTGTGTGTGTGTGTGTGTGTCTGTGTATCTGTGTGTGTCTGTGTGTGTAGGCCAAACAACTTTTGGGAATCAGTGCTCTCCTTTAACCATGTGGCTTCCAGGGACAAAACTCTTCAGACTTAGCAACCTTCACCCGTTGAGCTATCTCATTGGCTCATACAATGGCTGTGTTCTCTGCTAGTGGAGGAGAGAAAGTCATATCCTGAGTAATGGTTCTGCTCTAGAGGACTGCAGCGCAACTCTGAAACAGCCATCTACAGTCATGGCCCGAAGAGGTTTAAGGATATCATTGACACCCAAAGGGGAAAAGAAAGCAAATTCCTTTGTTTTCTATGCTCAGCCTGGGTTCTTAAAATTTTCCCCCTTTGTGTAGCAGCAGGACACTTAGCAGCAATGGAGGACAGCCGGCCCCAGGGACCTTTCCTTCTATGGGGCAAACTTCTGTTTGATGTTTTTGTCTTTTGTTCTTGTTTTGTTTTGTTTTTTAATAAAATTGTCCATGTGAGCATTACAGAAAACAAAACAAAACAAAACTTTTCCCACTCATGACCCCTTTGCATCTGAGAAATTGTTACAAAACCCTGGATTTGCAAGAATAGAAAGTAAGTATACAAATCAAAGGTTTACAGATAATAAACCATAAGCTTATTATAAAAGTAATTCTTTCATGTATATACTGTTTATTAAAGATGAAAGCTAATTTTTATACTAATGGGATGAATGTGTTTGTTTTTGCATAGAGAATAATTGTGGCTGAATATTTGATGCCACAAGGCAGAGTATCTTTAATGCTTTTCAGAGGTGATCATTATTTTGATTTTATAATCAATACTGAGAACATTACTTCTCATAAAAAGGTAATAGGGAACGATGAAAGGATGTTCAAGGCTATTTCAAAAGCTGTGAGAAATTCTGTCCTATTCTCAAGCCAAAATTTACTCGATAATTTTTTAAATGAAATTCAAGTCAGCAATTCAAACAACAGTTTTTAAAATCAAACACTGTAACCTATTGCAGTTCAAAGATATATTTAACCTGATACTTGGATGTTGAGGAAAAACGATAGAAAAATATTATGATCTTTGCTTTCTGCAATTCAATCATTATCTTTCTTTAGGGGAGAGAACTCTGTAAAGTAAAAACCTGCCAATTCCCAACATGCAGAAGTTTTGAGTCTGAGCTGAGGTATTCCAGGCAGTGTTTGCTGGCATTGCATGGTGGTACGGGAGGGCCAACACAGGAACCAAGGCTGCAGTGGGGTTATGTGTTGAAATACAGTGCACTCTGTAGAGGGACCTTGGCGTCATTATATGATGGTTTGGGACTTGGCTCAAATTGTATTCAGAAACCTTTCACTGTTGCCAGTTTGTTTGTTTGTTTATTCATTCATTTTATTTATTTATTTATTTTTACAATTCCCACATTCAATTACCAGACTTCATATGTTGGGTGAGAAGTTACCCAAGCTGTGGTGTAAGCGAGTATCTGCCATTGATCACAGTATTGTCTGAGAATAAACTTCTTGTAGACCTTTCTAAGCCCAGTGTGACCTTGAACTTGCTGTCTTGCTGAGACTAGACTTGAAATAGACCTGTTCTTTCTGCCTCTACCTTCCAAGTACAGGGATTGCAGTCACCATGATTTGCCTAGAAATCATTCTTTTTACGTGTGTGTGTGTGTGTGTGTGTGTGTGTCTGTACTGTCACATATGTGCAGATTGCCATGGAGGTCAGATGAGGACATTGAATCCCTTTGAGCTGGAGTTACTGAAAGTTATAAGCTTCCTGGGGTGGATGCTGGGAACCAAATTTGGGTCCTCAGTAAGAGTAACAACCATTCCTAACTACTGAGTCTTCTCTAATGTTCCTTAAGAATCAAATCTTAAAAAAATCTGCAACCTACTTCTTTAGCCACTGCACATGATGCAGTCACTTACTGTGTGCTAGGGTAAGTTTAGGGCAGTGAGGATTTGGTGTGAATTGCCATTATTTTCCATCGTTGCCTTTTTTAAATATTTAGTCACCCTCTACTATGTCCCAGAAGTATTCCCTGGAGCCCCTGAAGTCCCCACAGGAACTGACAGACAGAAACATGAACCAGAAGCATGGTGAGAGAGATCACTTAGCATACTGTAGAGGCACCTTTGTGGATCATGTCTCAACTTCATCACTGACATAGACTCTTGACTGTTACTGAGGATGCCAACAATAGGACCAGACCCCAGAGATATGATTCATATGCACATCCTTATTGGATTTGAAAACACACAAGGGAATCGCATGCAGATCACAGCCGATAAAGTGCACCTGTCTATTAAGCAAGCAAGATAGCAGAGCTAGCTTAATGTCAGTCAAAACTCTCGCGATTTTTGGAAATCAAATCCCACCAGCAGGATCTAGGCGCGTTTGTATGCCCACCTAGTTGCTTTGGTCAATGTTCTGCCCTTTGGGTTCTTAGTCATTTTGGAGGTTGTCAGAGCCTTTCAGGGGACAGGACAGGTGTGTAGAGTTGAGATGAGGACTTTTCTATGTCTCATGCTCTGGGTCCAACAAAAGGCCACCATTTTTTCACTTTTAAAGTGTTAAAAATACTTTTTTGAAATTCCAAGAGGGGAGGAGGCCTCTCTCTAAACTGACTTTCTCTTTATGTAATGTGACTTTCAGTCTCCTGGTGTGATGGGTTCTCTTCCATCTAAGTGTCCCCTGCGGAAAGCTGTGCCACTCAGATGTGAGGGGACAGTGGATCTAAAGGAATTCCAGGTCATCACGCTCTCCTAGGTAGCTGTGTCAAACTGCCCTCAAAATGGGCCCTTTGTTTAGAAAGGAAGGAAAAAGAATTCATGGAGGTGGTCAACTTCAAGTTCAAATCATATGCACTGGGAGTTTTATCTGGGCTCCTGCTGATGAATATTGTGACTTTCATTAGCATCAAGGGGACCAGCATGTGATAGGAAGCGGGCACTTTGACTATATGCTGTGTACAAATATTTGACCGCCTTCACCCCTCTCTTTAGAATCTCTCTAACCCAGTGGACTCTCCATTATTCAAAGGCAACCTTTGATATTTTTCACTCCTCCTCCCAAGGTTACCTCCTGTGGGCAATAGCATCCCCCTTCTCTGTGAAGGTCAAGGCAACAGGAAAGACAAAGAACTCACAGCAACTCAGAACTGTTTGTCTGCTGGAATTCTCGGCTTGGAGATTACACTGATATGCACGTGTATATATAGGCCAGGAAAATACTTCAGTGTGTGCACAAATATTCCTGTGTGTGCAGAATGACAAGTGTGAGAATGCATGTGTGTGAAGAGTTGTGTACATGTATGTGCACATACATGTGGATAAAGGCCAGAGCACCAACTCTGGTGTTGCTTTTCAGTTGCTGTCTATGCTTCTCTTGAGACAGAGTCTCTCACTGGCCTGGAACTAGCCAAACGAGCTAGGCTGCTTGACCCAAGTGCCCCATGGATCCACCTGTCTCTGCCTTCCTAGTGCTGGGAATTATGCGTATATGTGTCATGGAATGGACCCCACTTTAGGTTCTATGTATTAAACACGGGTCCCCATGCTTACAAAGCAAGCACTTCAGTGATGGAGCCACCTTCTCAGCCCTCAAGCATTTCATTTCATTTATTTAATCATTAAGGAAGCCAGTTAACCAACAGGGAGAGAACTTAGCTCAGAAGAGCAGATGACAGTGTCAGACCCAGCGCATTGTGGGCCAAGGTGATGGTGGAGGGTGTTGTATAAAAGGGGTTACAACAATGTAGTAGATGGCAGTATTGGCAGTCCATTATATCCCCTCTTGCCAAACCCCAGAAACTAAAGGGTAGATGTAGTTAGGGGATGTATATTGCAAGAGAAACGTGAAGAGACGATTGCATGCTATTCCCTGTTGGTCTAGTAGAGTCCTAACAGGCCAGTATGTCTCCCCAGAGCTCTCCCAAAGCAGCTATTTAAAGGGAGAGGGAGGACTGCACAGGCTTTTACTAGATTCTGAGGTCGGAGCCTTAATTAGAGTCACGATCATCTCATATGTCTATTTGTGTAACTGTTCAATTAGGAGGATGATAGCTGGGACACAGATCTTAACGAGCTCCTAGTGCCACAGAGCTTCACAACGGCCTGGTATCCCCCTCTGCTGTCCAATTACCCAGGGCTCCCTTCTGACAGGTTGAGAGCAAGACGAAGTCTTTGAGTATCAGATCTTAGGCATCCCAACAAGCCACGTTTCCTTACTCTCTTCAGGATCAGTGTGTAAACAGTTCGTAGTCTCAATGCTGGGATCAATCCATCCCTGTGAATTCTGGATTCTTCGGACCATTGTCTTACAACAGACTGTCTGAAAGATGGAGTGATTGACTCAATGCAGCATAAGAGTGACAGAGCTGGGGTTGACAACAGGTATTCTGATCTTCCTGAAGCAGGACTCTCAGAACAGTCATATATGGTAAAGTCAACATAACAGCAGAAGGAGGACCAGGAGCCTAACTAGACTGATGATTAAAATTAAGAATAAAAAACAGGGCTGGAGACATAGGTAACTACCTGTTTTGCAAGCATGAGGGCTCCAGTTTGAATCTCCAGTGCTCACATGACAAGCCAGATGTGGCCACATGCAAACAGCCCTGTGACCCCATTCCTGTGGATTACTTGGGCTTGCTACATGTTGCTTGTCTGGTTCCATGTTCAGGGAGACACCTTTTCCAAGGAGAAGATGAATAGAGACAGAGAAAAATGCCCGACAACCTCCCATGCATACATACATACATACATACATGTGTATGTATGCCATGCACACATACACTACACACATATATACACTCAGGAGCACACATACCATATACCGAACATTCGCCCTCAAGGGCATATACTTAATCTCAATTAAAGAGGTTTTCCACTTCATTTTTCTACCCTTCATCCCTTAGATATGGGTACCGTTAAAGGTAATATTTACTTCCGGTGTTATATAAAAGGAATAGTACATTTTGATGAATTATAAAACCTGTAATTGTGAGCCTTACTCAATGCTGGCTGTTTCTCTGCTCTGGAAAACTGGTCTTCCCTCAGTTTCCTCATATGCAAAATAACTCTAACAGAGGCATTCCCCTTACAGGATTTGTCGGAAAGATTAAATGAAATAATCCAGCTAAACTCCTGTGTGTAGTATTTGGCAGAGTCAGCCTCCAATACCAACTGCTTTTGTCTTCATCCCTCTCATTATCCTAAAGGACTGCCAGTGGTTCCCATGCACCAGCCAGACGGAATCGCTTCTGTGTTTTTACAGCAAGAGCGAAGAGGTTCGGGTAGCGTGTAGGGGTGCTGTAAGTGTTAGTGTTCTGAGATGATTAAAAAGAAGAAGAAAAATTAGCGTCAATGCTGAGGAAAATGTTGGGACAAAACAAGTATTCTATTATAAATTAATAACACAATTCATTTATGATATTGAGTGTCAAATATTCCTTTCCAAACCCATTTCTCTCTCAGGATAGATTTAAGGGTAGTGTCATGTTTTGAAAAATGTTGTTTTATTGGCTGTAATTTTTCTTGATTCCACTGGGGATCTAGTGACAGCCTAACATAGCAAATGTCCTTCATGTTGCCACCCCCACCCTATTTTTTTTTCATCCAAGTCAAACTATCCTGGGACTACTGGAAATGTGATTTATTTGTCCTATGGCCGGAAGGTCCCATGTAGGTGAAAATGAAGGATTCAGCTAGCTGAAGAGAAATAGAAATGAGTCCTGAAGGCTGACCAACTTTAGCAGTGGAGGTGGTAATGGTAAGTAATTATTGTTCTACATGTAGAATGCATGGAATTCTGGGTGATTGCTGTCCCTTAAAGACACAGACTCAACAAGGCATCTATCAGCAAGGATAAAGACAGGTACAATATAGGAGAACAAAGCATGCTGGGTCCTCCTAGGGCCAGGCTTAGAGCTACAGGCAGTAGGACCCTGTGTCTACCAGTCCTGTATGCATGGGTTCTGCTCCCGGAGATTTAATGAACTGAAGCTGAAAAACTATTTAGGAACAAATACATCTATATTGATGAACATTCTCCTCCTTATCATAATTCCTTAAACAATACAACATATCATGTTTACATAACATCCATACCGTATTGGAAACTATAATCAGGTTAGAGCTGATGTACAGAGGAAAAGAAGGCACATGTAGGTTACTGTTGAACAACATGCTAATTTATAAAAGGGCTTTGAGAACCTTCAGATTTTGGCATCTGTGGGATTCTTGGAGGCAGTCTTTCAGAAATCCTCAAGGGAGGCTGTGCTTCGTTGTTTGTTTTATTTATTATTCATGTAGCTATTGCAACAGTCTAGTAAGGTGTGGCTTCTGTGAGTTCTGTAAACATGTGCAGAGTCAGAGAGCACCAAGGATCATCATCACTGGGATCTGGTCCAAGTTGGAGCTGATTCAAAAGGAGAACGGTGCTGCTACCATAGCAGAGATCGTTTTATCCTGTCTTTTCCTTTGCAGAACAAGGCCAGGTATCCACTTTCACAAGCAAGTGGATGCTATCCTGATGAATGAGAGGCCAGAGACATTGGAGAGAGACCAGTGAAGTTTAAATCCAAGTTCTTTCATTGGCTCACTTGATAGTCTCTCTCCCTCTTAGGAGGCACTCGGAAGGTGAAGAAAGCAGACACTGTGGATGGACCTTCTATAGGCTGGCTGGCTGGGATCCCAGGTTCTGGACCTGCCTGTGGATCTAGCACTGTACATCTGACTCTCGGTTCTGTTGTGCCTCCATTTCCTTGCTTCTCCAGTGAGACTCTTGGACTGAAAGAACCTAAGGTCCATTTCAGCTTGAAGATGCCATGGTGCTATTATCTGTGTGCTCTGATAAGTAGGAGCATATAGTCTTGGACTTATTACTATTAACCGGGGCAAATGAGTGAAATTAGCTTAGGAAAATAGCCCCATGGTATTGTTTTTGCTTGGAGCTGAATGTGTCTTAGGAGACTCCCTTTGAACATCAGTAATGGAATTGCTTGTAGAGCCTCGGTCATAACATAAGAACACCCTGCCAGTACACTTCCTCTTAGGGACCAAGAATGTGTCTCCTCCACAGATACAGGAAATGGAGGCGCAACACACTTCCAAAGAAAGGAACAAACCATCTCAGCCATGTTTTGCCTGACATCTTTCATCCAGCCTTTTCCAGGACTTGTTCAGTCCAGCTACGCTTAAAGGCCCATTCTTACCAAATAAGGGCCCCTTTAAGTCTCAGTCAAAGGGATGCGCTGGTTCTCTAGACCACAGAGGAGACTCTGTTGTCCAGTCATTCTGTGCAGCCCTTAGTATCTGCCTCAGTTCCAGGGGCTCTAATGAAGATCCTTTCTGACAACATTAATGTTTTATGTTACTCTGGGAACTGGTATGGTAATAATAAACATGTATATTAAAATAAGAAATGATATACTATATTGGGTAACTAATAACATATATATTTGGTTCTCATTCATTCCTGGCATCAGGAATTTCTAAAACCTTTGGTTTCCTAAGTAGTAAGAGTAATAGAGCTGAGAGGAGAGCATGCTTGGTTACTGTGGCAAGCCGGGTCTTCCTACTCCAGGATTCCTGCTAATGGGTTGACTAGTGGAAAACCTCGAGGGCTTAGGCACTAGTTGCCAGGGGAACAGACCAAGTGATGCAGGGTTAAACCACCTAGCATCATCCCTGATCTCATGGAGGGATGTGGGGTTGGAAGTTGAAGTAATCCCCAATGGTCAAGTTTATGTGATGAAGAATTCCCCCCCCCCAAAAAAAAAACCCCAAAGGGCAGTAATCTTCCAGGCTGCCAAATACAGATGCAGGAAAGGTGACCTGCCAGAAAAGGCATGGGGATCTTGGGCCTCTTTCTCTACATCTTGCAGTCCACATACCTTCACTCCAGCTGTTCCTGGGTAGTTCCCTTCTGCAGCACACCAGCCTTCTACAATGCAGTTTATTCTCTTTTTAAGTTCTTGAGATATTCTAGCTAATATAGGTATAACTCAAGGAGGGAGTTGGGCAAAGCCTGGGTTTTCAGATGGTCAGACGGAGAGGCATGTGACAGTCTGGGCTTGGATTTGTATCAGAATCAGATCATGTGGGTCTCAGAGGCCAAACTCAGGTGCAAGCTCTTTTGCCAACTGAGCTGTCTCACCAGCCCTGGATAGTTTAATTTTAATTTGATCATTAGAGTTCTCAACTTGATCCATAATTTCTGTAATTCTAGTTTTGTGGTATTAATTATATTTTACTATTATAGCATATTAAAAGTTTTCTCGTATTTGTCCTAAATATTTCTAAAAATAAGACACAACGTTACACGAATAAAGCTCACTAGGTCTTTGAAAGGCATAGTGTTCTTCGCTACCCAGCTTTGACTCACAGAATCTGCCTCCTCATATACTAAAGCATGTTATCTTCTAAGTCAAGTCTCGCGGACCTTATCTGTGGAGGCGTCTAGGGATAAACCGAAGGGACGCCTTGGCTGCCTTACTTAAACCCAGGTTTCTTTGCCCGTGAAAAGGGAGTCATGGGATTGCCCTTTGAAATTCTTGTGGATTATGTAAGTCAGCATGTGTCATGTAGCTAAGCCCTTAGCACAGCAAGACTTTAAGTGAGCAACTGAAGAAAGCAGCTATTTTTATTAAAGAGGACTATTTGTTTATTAAATATTAATTATGCATTGGATGTTGTTTTATTAGCTTAAGTTCACTTCAAACCTGGCTGCTCTCTTTTGTTAGCAAGCATTCAGTCATTAAGAGAATCACAGACTTGTCTGTGGACTAACGCTGCCTGTGTGGTTGCTGTGCTGCAGATTTAAATCACAGAGAAAAAACTCAACTACATAAACGTGTGCTTCAATGCGCTTCCCAAAATCATGATACTTTGCTTTCCCACCCACTGTAGGTGGAATATGTCTCCATTAGAACTAGGAGCTTGGGATTCATTCCTTCGTGCAATCCTGTTGAGAAGGGGGGACCTTAAACGGGGGACTGGGGTAGGAGGCTCTGCCCTCACTAAAACAGTGCTATTAGCACAGGAGTAGACTAGTTGCCATGGAGGTGAGCTTCCGACCCAGAGAGAAGGTATACTCACCACCCCACCCCCTGACCCTCACTACCCCGGGCTCTCATTCTCTTGACTATCTTCTTCTGCCATGAGAGGAGGCAACGTGGTTCTCCTCTTCTTGGGCTTCTCAACTTCCAGAAGCACGAGGAATACATTTTTGTTTATCACTATACGGCACCCGGTTCCAGGTGTTTTATTATGACAACACAAAACACAAGACAAAATCCCTCCAATTGGAGGGAGCAAACATGCAGCAGGGTGACAAGAGAATGAAGCTAAGGAATCTAAGATTATCTCTTCTTTCTTCTCTTCTTTCACATGTGCATATCACTTGGGACCTTGTCCATAGGAGAGTAAAGGATATTCCAGGGGGAAACACATAGAAAGAAGATAATATAGAAAGTATCTAAGCACACTTCACACCTAGTCTATAGATGAGTAAAGAGCTACTTTCACTGTGGCTTGCCAAACACAGTTTGGCAACCTGATTATACCCATTAAGGTGAAGGTGGCAGACTTCAAACAAGGAGGTCACCAGCACACACAGAACACTTGAGGACTTTTTTTTTTTAAACTGTCAACCTCAAACAGAATCATTTCAGGATCCCCTACCTTGGTGGTGTCCTTCAGAAGATAGGATGTCTGAAAATGAGAACATACAATCTCCCTATATTTTGCCTAGAATGACTATAAAATTGTAAATTTCTGTTCTAGTTTCATTTCTGTTACCATAATAAAATACCCAGACCAAAACCAAACCAAACAAAACCAAAACAACAACAGCAACAGAAATAACAGGAACAACAAAAAACAACGTAAGAGGAAAGGAGTAATCTGACTTACAATCCCAGCTTACAGTTAGTCATTTCAGGGAGGTGAAGACAAGCTCAAGCAGCTAGTCACATCATATCCACAGTCAAGAACAAAGAGAGAATAAATGCATCAATGCTGTCTACTTACTTCCTTGATAGCTTTCCTCACTCTCAATTCAGTGACCAGCCTAGGGAATGGCGTTGCCCATAATGGTCTGGGTAATATCAGTTAAAAAGTCAAGATATCTCCCCCTGTCCCCAGCATGCTCACAGGTTATCTAGGTGATTCCTCATTAAATCTGTCTTCCCAGGTTATTCTAGGTTGTGTCAAGGTGATAGTTGAAATTAACCAGGACAGTCCCATCATAACAATGGTGAGGACATTTTTTCAGTGCCCTTAGTCTAAAAAATGATCAGACACCAGAATAGAGTTGAGTGAAAAGGTAGGAAATGTCCCAAAGATGGAGAACCCACCAGAGAATCAGGTGATTTGTGAGGATAGGCTTTTATTACTATGAAAATTCCAGGAGTGTTACCCACACAACCAATAATATGGAATATCCTGAGTTATCCCATCGGAGAACAAATAATCCTCTCAATAATATGCTTTCGACTTATGCTTAGAGTTCAGTCAGTACTTGCTAGGATCATGACTGACAAGCTTGTTTACAAAGTCTCTCAAAAGGTGGTTGAGCAGCTCAGGTATCATGCAGTGTCCGGCACATAGCCAGCCACATATTAAGTACTATAAATATTTGCTCAAAGTTTCAAGTTACCTCAGCTGTTCCTGGGTCATGGTTTTCTCAAAGCCTTTAAATAAGAGGTGTCTCTGACTTCCAGGAAATCAAAAGTGACTAGTGGTGACTGTAGGTGGCTTTTCCCCTTGGAAAACCATTAAATGGACAAGACATTATATAAATAATGGCAACTCTGAAGATAACTCTGCCCAGACCACTGTTTCTTTCTGCTTTTTGGGTCCTTCTGAATTTTTAGGGTGTTATTTGTTTTTATCTGTCCTCCACACTTAGATCCAAGAAAGAGGATCTAAGTAACCAAGAGCTTAGGTGGAACAAGAAGTTCATAGCGATGTCAAGGGAATGAGATTTGGAATTCTCTGCCTTTCTGGGTTGTCTGCCTGGCTTCCCTCCCTCACTGTTGAAGGCTAATCAGGGTTGATTAGGTCAAAGAAAAGATCTCCATAAAGTGGTCTTTGTGATGATGGTATCAGGATTTAATCAGTCTTCTCACCAGGCCTTCCTAATATTCATGAAATGATAATAAGCGAGGCTAGGCTTATTCTTTCATGGGCTACAATTGGCTACGGATACCAGGTGCTATTGATTGAACTATCTACTATCCACTGCTATGTCCAGAGTACCTGGCCAAATACTATGGTGATTTTTGAAAGGTAAAATAAACATGTGTTCAGTGCACAAACTAATTATGCTATATGAGAGGGGAGATAATAAAAGGGCAAGTGCATCTGAGAGAGAATGGTATTTTGGAGAGACCAGTAATATCCTTGTTCTTTAGGCTTCAGCTGAAGGGGTAGTTCATAGGCTAACCCGTGATAGATGTGATGGGGAGATCTTGCCTCTCAACTTGATTGCACTGACACACTCCTATGAGATTAGCCAAGCAAGCTTGTGGGTATATCTGAGATGATATTCTCACAGATAACTCACTATGAGCCAAAGACCTTTCCTGAAAGTAAGTGGCACTCTCCAAAGGGCTAGTGGCCTGGCTGGATCCAAACCGGAAGGAGGAGGGAGCCCAATTTTGTAGTTGTTCTCATCTCTAGCTGCCATGAGCACGGCTCTCCTGTTCTGCTACACTCTTCCACCATGAGGCTCTGCCTTATCACAAGCCCAGAGGTCTCTAGCCAGATGACCTTGGGCAAAATTGTGTACCAAAGTAAGTCCTTCATCTGTTTAAGTTCTTCCCGGTGTTTGTCACATTGACAAAAGTGGACTAACACAGTGGTTACAAAGAACCTTGGCCTGAGAAGAGGGTGACAGGTCTGTGGTAGTGTAGCAACAATGGCAGAGTGGTGCAGTGGAGGTGTGTGTGTGTGTGTGTGTGTGTGTGTGTGTGTGTGTCTGTGTGTCTGTGTGGGTGTGGGTGTGGGTGTGTACACGCACACAGACCAGAGAACAATCTCAGATGCTATTCATGAGGTACTTTCTATTTTTTGTTTGTTTGTTTGTTTGAGACAGGCTCTCTCAATGATTAGAGCCTCAGCAAGTTGATTAGGATCACTGGCTGACAAGCTTTCACGGATCTGACTGTCTACCTCCCATCTCACCATCACTGATATTACAGACATGCACTACTGTATTTGGCTTTTTACATGGGTTCTAGGCACCCCAACTCAAGTCCTTTACCCACTGAGCCATCTCCATAACCTGGGATAGGGTCTTTATCCAGCAAATATGTACCACGAACTAATGAGAGCCTTTGCCATGGTTAGGAAGTCATTAGAGTCAAATGACTGTGAAGAGACTCAACACCCTTTCACAGTTATGTATTTACTGTCACAGAAGCATAAAATGAAGGAACAGAGAACCTGAGCTTTCTTCTTCCTTAGAAGGTGTCCTGGATCATAAAGTTACTCATGGCATTTCATGCTGTTTCCATAGTCACGCCCACTAGTCAGGATGGACACTCATAGAGTGGGCAAATTGTCTCCTGATGTCAGAACATGTCTGCACTGGGTCAGAGTTCTCAGACAGTCTCTCACGAAGCCCAGGCTAGCCTGGAACTCCTGGTTCTTCCACCTCTACCTCCCAATTGCTAGAATTACAGGCATGAACCACCCTGCCTAGCTTAGAAAAAGATCTAAAACAACACTGTAATGTTCCATTGCTTTCTGGTCCCATTTGGAGGCACACCACAGATAAGTGCTTGCCAGAAATTCCAACTCTGTGCAAACTCAGACAAGATCCTCCTTTCTTCACAGCGAGGACATTTGGGAATGGTTTCAGAGCACATCAGAACAAGCCCAGGAAGAGTAATTACACTGGACTTCAGAGCACAATAGGTCAGGTCTACAAAAGGAGTCTGGGTAAAGGGATCCAGGCATCAGAAATTTTGCATACTTTCCCAAATTACATTCCTGTTGCAGATCAAAGTTGCGTTTTGGTACTTTTTTTTTCCCCTCAAACCACACCAAAGCACACTCTTATAGCCTAAACTCTTTTTTTTTTTTGGTTTCTCTTGAAAGGTACCCAGAAAGTATTTGGTAATTTTCCTGTTAAATGTAGAGTTTGGCTTACAAAGTCTAAGGTGCACCAAATAATGACCTTCCTTGAACTGTTGCCCCAGCAAACAAAGGATGGTTAGGGAACCAAAGGGCTGCATGTGCACGAGGTTTGAAGTCTTTCACCTGCGTCTTTCTTTGTGAGAGCTGTGGGCAGCCAGACCAATAATGCTGCTCATCAAACAAGCCTCACCTATTCAGATCCTGACACTGTCCCTCCTCACGGAAGCCACTCATCCTAGGAGAGGAGGAGGGGAAGGCTCTTACATCCCAGGGGCTAGGTAGTTCTTCTACTTAAGAAGGAAGGGGGGGGAGGGGGGGGAAATAGCTCAATGGGTAGGTGTGAGGACCTGATTTGGAATACCAGAACCCAGATACATATGCAGGGCACGTGCCTGCAATGATTGTGTAATCTTGGTGAGATGGACAGTAGAGACAGAAGAATCCCAAGAAGCTTGAAGGCCAGCTAGCCTAATGTACAGAGTAAAAACTAATGACTTTGGTAGGACACACACACACACACACACACACACACACAGATAGACACACACAGATATAGACATGCAGACACACAGACACACATAGACACAAATACATCCACAAGCAGATACCCAAACACACACACACACACACACACATCTCGTACACATTTTTTTAAAGGAAAGAAATCCCTTTTTTTTGCAATTTTTTCTCCTGTTACCTCTTTGGCCCAAAGTGTCTTATCTGGCATATTGAGCTTTTACACGTAGTTACCTGGGATCAAAGGAACTAAATGCAATAGTGTGTTCTGGATTGGACACTGGGACAGGAAATGGACTATTAATGTAAATCAGTAAACAACTGGTAAAGTCTAAATAAAGTCTAGATTTTTGTTAATGGTACCTGCCAAGGCTTATTTCTGAGCTCTGCCGACTGCTCTGTGGCTATGTTGCTGACCTTAGAGGAGTTGCATGAAGCTCGTGGGAATTTATTGTATTATCTTGGCAATGGCAAGCAAATGGGAAATGACTCCAAAGCAAGACTTTATCAAAAACTGTATGGGTTGTCTTTTGTTTCAGAGACTAACTCCTGGGAGTGTTACCTAGAAATTACTATGAAATACAGGGTGATAACAAGAGTGGGTGCTAGTCACCAAGGCTGCAGCTCTCTGCCATAGGCCTGCATCTACACATAATCCAAGGTGCTGCCACCACGTGTCAGTTCTTTAACCTTCTGTAGACGGAACATGCTTCTGTGACAGTCTCTGGATCTCTGATTAGGGGATCACAAGAACAAGTGCAAAGACATCCAGGGAAAACCCCAACCACACAGCAAGCTCACAATCCTCTCGGCAGCCAGGAGTATTTTAATGAGACAGACAGAGAAACACTTAGGCAGGTGTTGTTTGGCCTTAGCAAAGGGCACTTTGCAAATGGCTCATGAGACATCACACCAGGACAGTCTCAAGGCACAGAGGATTCCCAGACTAAGAACAAATGGCAGGGACAGTAGCAGAGGGTTCTTCTGCTACTTGGAATCTTCTGGAATCTCTGCAGGAAATTCTCCTATCTAGAGATCTGAGAGCTGGTTGATTGGTGAGCACGGAGATGGACCCTTGCTGCCTCTGCTGTGTTTTGTCACTACTGTTGACATGCTCTTTTCTATCACAGAACAGCTGGCATCTTCCCTGGCGGCCTACCACCCATGCTATCAAACGCATCTCCTTAGCATGGAACATAAGTTCCTCCACATCTGGCACGTTTGCATGTCCCCTGCAGCTTCAATCGTTTGCCCATCCCTGTTACACTATCTGCTGCCTGTGTGTGTAAGTCATGGCTGACTGGCTACTCACCTGCTCTTCCTTAGATCCTTCTCTGAAGCGGTCCCTACTTATCTTAATTCCTAAGGCACACTCTGCTCCATGCTTGCTTGAGATTACTTAAATTAGCATACAAAGCATCGGGTCTCCTAATCTTGGTCCTCTTCTCAGACTCTTCTCCCCCATCTCCTTGCCATCCTTAGATGCCATGGGCGTTCTACTACCTTTCCTGCTCCCTTTCTTAATTCTTCTTCCCATCTCATGGCTCCTTTGCTTGTACCATGGTCTACATACACCATATTCACTCCATGTAAATACACAATAATTTAGAAGCTCTCTCTGATCTGCATATGAGAGATTATATATAACATTTGTCTTTTTGAGTTTGGGTTGTCTTGATTAACATTTTCTAGTTCCATCCATCTTTCCTCATTCTTTCCTCAGTTTTCAGGTTTTGTAACACTAGTAAAGTTTTCACAGATTCCTGTCTGATCTCTCACTGATCCCAGTTCTACCTGGTACTCACCACTCACCCTTGAATCTGCCATTATCCTTGGCTGCCTTCCTAATACCCTCCCCAGCACACTGTGAACTTCTACACACAAAGGTTCTGTGTATGTCAGAGTTTGTGTATGTGCATGTGTGTTTGCATGTGTGTAGGTATATGTACGTTCATTTGTGCATGTGGGTGTCTATATGTGCATGTGTGTACATATGTGCATGTATGAGTGCATGTGTGCTTTGTATCTTGATTTCTGAGTCAAAGTAAGCTTGGGGAATGAATGAATGAATGAATGAATGGCCACACAACTGAGCTCTGTCCCATGAGTATGCACATGTTTCTAAAAGGGTTGGAGAACCTGCTATTGAACAATAATGTTATTTCTACTAGAATAGTTCCCAGATGCATGCACATGACTTGTAGTGAACACATGCTGATCAGTGGTATCAGGAACATGTACAGAGCACTTTGAAGGGTGACATAACAAGAGGGACAGCATTTTATGACTAAGTACCAGATAATGAATGAAATTTAATTAATTCACCTCTAAGACAAAAAACTAGAAGAACTGGAGGGTGGGGGGATAGCTGCATAGTGATGATACTTCTAAGTTTATTTTTAAATACAAAGTATTCTCCACTGAGCCACTCCCACCTCCAATTACCAATATTAAAGTGGGATAACAAGAAACACCCAGCTGCTGTTTTAAATTTCCCCCATGTAATACATCATGAAACAAATGGTGAATTTGTAGGTAATGGGTGTAAGATACCAGGGAATTTATCTTGCACAAAGTAATTCACAAAAGGGATTAAGATGCATGCCAAGCAGCCTGTCTGTGTTTGGTGGCATATGTGCCCACTTGCTTTACCAAACTCATGTAAAACAGCCTAGTTTTCAGTGATAATATTAATTTTACCAAATAGGAAAAAGAAAATTAAAAAAAACTCACAACTGTTTATCTTACATTTAGTATCTCCCAGTCAGTGGCTCATGCTCAATAACACTGGTGAAAAAAATCTCATTTTTTATGTGTTGATTCTTCATAAATTTGATGTACTTGAACATCACAGATTATAATTTTGTTTTTTGTTTGTTTTGTTTCTCAGATTGAATCTGGGTTCACAAAGGCATCGATGAAATGTCTATACAGAAAGGTGTGGTAACGGATAGTATTTGAGGGTTTCTGTCCCACCTTAGATCATTTAGCTCCCAAATAAAAGTCACAAAGCCTTTATATTTATAATAATCCTTAAAACACTAGAGCTTGGCAGACATCAACCCTCTATGCTATTTTGTCTACTTCCCTGTCAATTACCCAGAGATATCACTTGCCATGTTCTGCCTGGGCAGCTCCTACTTCAACGGGCCTCATGGTCATGTGCTCAGAATCCACCTACGTCATGGTGGCAAATGTGGTAAATATTATTTGGGGGTTTCTGCCCCACCTTAGCAAGGTTTTCTTTTATTCATTAAAATATGTTTTTTTAGTATTATTTTGCATTTGTTTGTGCAGTGTGTGTGTGAGACATGACTCAGAAGAGAATTGGAGGGAACTGGTTCTCTCCTTCTACCATGAGGGTCTTGGAGACTGAACTGGGTCATCAGGTTTGGTGGAAGCACCTTTATCCACTGAGTCATCTCCAGACAAAATGTTTGTAAGCACTATGAACTTCCCCCACACTCCCCAAAAAAGCAGGAAAGAGGTCCATCTCTATAGACTTGCATTCCAGTTTAGGGGTTAGAGATGGGACACAAATCATGAGAAGAGTAAATGTTTTGGCTCTGTGCCTAGACTGTCCTGACATTAGCCCTGCAACCCTTGCTGTGATATAATCACCATGTGGGGAACATAGTGTGCCAGTCTTTCCAATAAAACTTTATTAATACCAACAGCTGTGGGTCAGACTTGTCTTATAGGTCATGATTTACACTTGTGTTGAGATGATTTTAATAACATCCATCAGGACATGTGGCTCACAAGAAACTCTTAACCAATCCTTTTTGGTCATCAGAACAGCGACAAGAAGGAGCACAGACACCTAAGCTCAGAGAAGACACTCAGAGGGTCCCATGGCTAAGGAATAAGTCAGGATGAGGAACTTGCCACTGCACCTCTGACCAAAACCACTCCCCAGCCAGACAGGGGACTCTTCAGGGAAACAAGCTTTCCCTAAGCTGTCTGTTAAGATGTGTCGGCTGTCTCACCAATATGTCAGCTGGCGATGCCTCATTCAGAATTAGCCATGGGGAGAGCAGAGAATGGCCATCTGTGATAGAGACCTACGGTGGCCGAAAAGAGCCAGTCCGTATGTTCATGAATGAAGCCAAGTTCTCAGTACATTTACCAGGAACAAGAAGCTCTGAAGAGGAGAGTGAATGTTTTGGCTTCTTCTACCTGGTGGCAGGCTCCATCAGGCCACCCAGAGAGCCCTGTAGAATATTATTTTTCATGGTAATTATTTTCAACCTTTTTGCTTGTTTCACTTAGGGATCGAATTCTCCTAAAATTCCTTTGAAGACCACAGTTGTTCAGTGGATTTAATGTAAGTTTTCCTTAGGGAAAGAGAAAAACCAGAGTTGGAGAGCTAAGGGCTTTTAGTGTCCACGCCCTTCGGGAAACCCACATATTTCTACTGTTTCAAGTATACCAGGCTGCAGCAGCCGAAGAGCTCTCGCTAAGAACTCAGAGCTAATTAGTTGTGAATGCGACAGCTAGAGTATGGAGAATTAATTTCCTCAGCCGAGTCTCTGCCCCTTAACACAGGCTTTTTCCGAGCCTGGTGCTTTCTGGGATCTATCCTTTGTGGGTTTCCATGGGAAGAGGGACGTCTGGAAGACCACCTCACTGTTGGAGTGGGCTGAATTCTTCTGACAAATGATTTTGCTGACTTGAGACATCTGGGTCACATTGGGCTTCAATCTGATTTTAAGATCTTTCTTCCCAGGCCAAAGACAATGTTCTCCTTGGAAGTCATAGGCACTGCTGTGCTGGAGCCCACACACGCCATCTTTTCATTTGCTTTAAGCCATTGTTATCAGATCAAGGCAATGTGAGCTGATTTGTGACCTCGGTCTACCTATGAAAGGACATATCCCGCTTGTTGAAGTTCTCTTTGCTTTCCTGAAGTCCTTCCGATGATTTTAGAGTAATCACTTCAAGGAAGTTTTAAAAAGAAATTCCATCTCAATTATCCTTCTTTTTAAATTGTATCTGTGTATGTGTGCATGAGTGCATGTGCCTGCAGAGGCCAGAAAGGGCGCCAGATGCCCTGCAGTTGGAGTTAAGAGAGACTGTGAACTGGCCAGCAGGAGTGAGGGGAGCTAAACTCTAGCCCTCTGCAAGAGCCCTTCTGGAGCCATCTCTAGAGTCCTCAATTAGACATTTGTTACTAACCTCATAGGGGATGTCTCCTGTGCCTGGTTTGTCTGGTATATGATAGCAAATCAACAGAGCTTTCTCCTTGAGGGTTAGTGAGAAAGAAATCTGGTTACAATTCAATATGATGAGCATTGTTTTAGAGGCATTTGCAATATTGAGAGGGACACTTTTTAGAGGACAGAAAATCCCAATCAAGGGTAGGAACTATTTCACCAATGGAACTAAACATGGAACATGAACTGCACAAACACGTTCTTAGGGCCTTAGATAATCTTATTAAAAGTTAAAAGGTCATGTTTCTATCACCTGCTTTCTGGGTGATAAATGTTGTTTTTCCTATGTGTCTTGGTTTCCAGAGGACATAGCACAGTTTCTGATGTTTTCTAAGAAGGCAGCAATAAGATTAATAAATAGTGTCATGATTTTCTTTTTATTGGTTTTTAATTATGCATGTATGTGTGTGTATAGGAACATGTGAGTGCAGGAGCTCAGGGAAGCCAGAAGAGGAGGGCATTAGATTCCCTGGATTTGGAGTTTAAAGTAGCTGCAAGGTGCCCAGCATGGGCATTGTGAACTGAACTCAGGTCCTCTGCAAGAGCACTGTACACTCTGGACCTCTGAGCCGTCTCTCAGTTCTTATTATGATCTCTCTTAATGTGTTTTAGTCTCAAGAGAAAACAAGTTCTCTAAATATAGGAACCATAATAACTTTGATATGATCCTCAGATATTTAGTTGGTGAATAAAATATGATAAGGGTTTAGACAGTGGTTCCAAGACACTAAAGTGTGAAAGTGCTAAAGCAAAGAAAAAAATTGGTCTTTTCAAACAATGATTTGAGGCCAATTAGTATATATTAAGCAGGAGTCCTATATTAACTAAATTTAAAAAAAAAGACTCGAAATTAATCAAATTCGAATTCAGGATCAAAATACATAAATAAAGAAGCATAAATAAAACATTTCATGATTTTAGATTGGCCAAGGTTGTCTTAGATTTGATATCAAGAGCACTGGTGACAGAAAGAAAAGACAAATTGGACTTTCATCAAAATGAAAAGGATAAAAAAAAAACAATTAAAAAAGAAACCCATAACTTTGTCAGGGGCTAGAGAGGTAGCTCGGCAGTTAAGAGCACTGGTTGGTTCTGCAAAGGACTTGAGTTCAGTTCCTAGGGCCTCCATGATGGGTATCTGTGACTCCAGTCCCAGGGATCTGAAGTCCTCTTCTGTTTTTCATGGGAACTGCATACACATGGTGCACAGACATACAAGCAGGTAAAACATATACATGTAAATTTTAGAAGAGGGAGGAGGAGGAGGAGAAGGAAAAGAAGGAGTTGTTGTTGTTTTGTGTTCCAGAGGTGTAATGGTTTGAATGAACAGGTCCCCCATGGGCTCAGGTAATTGGACACTTGGTCTTCAGTTGGTTGCACCGTTTGAGAGGTCATGGGGCAGTGAAGGAAGTCTTCACTGGGGGTGAGCTTTGAACATTTATAGCTTCATCCTCTGTGCTTTGTGCTTCTGGTTGAAGACGTAACCTATCAGCTTTGAGCTCCAGCCAGCTGCTGCCAGGCCTCCCTGACTGTTATAGATGCTTCCACTAGAACCATAAGTCAAAATGAACTCTTTCTTCCTTAATTTGCCTTTGGTACAGTGTTTTGTCACAGTGACGGAAAAGTGATGCGTCCAAGAGGATATGAAGGATAAGGCACTGAAATGACCTCATAAAAGAGTCATAAAATAATCTCAAGAGCTGGTACAGCTCTGCTGCAGATGAACCAACACAGGAAAAAGGACAAAGGACTTAAACAGATGCTTCTCCAGGAAGTGCAGGAAAGACACTGGTTTCACTATCAACTATTTAAATAATAATCGCAGGGAGCATTTAGTGGTTAAGAGCACTTGCTGCCCTTGCAGAGAACCAGTCTCACACAGTGGTTCACAACTGCCTGCTAGTCCAGTTCCAGGAGGTCAGATGCCCCTTTCTGCCCTCTGTGGTCACTGTATTTTCAGTTGCACATACTCCTACAAAGATAAGCACATACATGCACAAATAGAGATAAATTTTCTAAAAAGAGAAATAAACTCGGTATGAATGAAATTGAATGAAAACACCAAAGGTTACTGGAAAAATCATGAATGCACTCCAAAGTTGAAAACTGCACCAGCCATTGGAGACGGCTCTCTCTGAGTTCCTGGTGCTTGCTACTTCAGAAGCACAAGTAAAATAAATAAAGGGAAAGCCAGCAGCCAGGGCAATAAAAGCAGCTTTCACTTTTATGCTACAGAATTATGTCTGAATATAGCCATGATTTCTTCTCTTTGCAGATAATGGTAAAATTGCCTAAATCATACCCCAGCAGTGCTCTAATGAGATATGATTTGTATTCATTTCTATTCAAGGAAAACGAAACGTGTCAAACACCCCTCTTCAAACATCTTTCCCTAGTACACACACGTTAAAAACACACACACTAAAGCTGAAGTGAGTTTGGTCTGGGGAAGAATCAAGTGGGTGGAAGGCTATGTTAAATGAATAGACTTTTCTAATGTGAAGGGAATGGAGTTAATTCCCTCTCACTAGGCTATTAGGTAAATGCTGTGGACTCCTTGTCACCTTGTGGGTGGCTGGTGTGACTCAGACCTCAGAGCCCAGACACATGTTCCAACCACCCTTGGTGTGTCAGGAGTCTGTTGGTCATCTTCTGCCCACTATGTCAAGACCTTCCCTGAAGGCAGACCCTTTCCTGAGCTAGATCTTGCATTACCCTTCTCTGCTATGTTGCAGCTTTCTGCTGGCGCTCACCCTCTGTCTGTGAACTTAAACCCCCAAAGACAGGGACCCAGTGGAGGTCATGTTACCACGATGACCTACTGCGCTCTCTTTCCCTACAGAGTAACTTGTATCCAGAGATCATGCCCTTGTCCTAAGTCACTGTAGCAGCTTGGCTCGAAGAAAATTCCATTGCACAGCTCTCCCGCCAGGTACCCATGCTTTTTATTTGTTTCTGTGATCTTTACTTCTCAGTACATGAATTTAAACGCCAGACCCATCCAGTGTCTGCTTGCAGGCATAATGCAGCCCGTTGTAGAGCGCCTCATATGGGTTTGAGGATAAAACTTGAAGACCATCAGGCCCAACAGCTCTTGGAGTCATTCCCCTGGTCTTCACCTTCTTGGATTCCCAGTGCCTCTACTGCCCAGTCAGTGTGTCCTTGTGTAAAAAACATATACTTCATCTTCAGAAAATCAGAGCCTCAAACGATTGCATGTGTCTCTGCAAGGAGGCAGGTAAGGTCTCTGATCAAAAACAAAGGTCCTGGTGCCCAAGCTGCTCTGGTCAATGTTGTTTTCCTGGTCACAAGTCAGGTGGCCTTGGGAAGTTCCCGTCCCCCTGCCCCCCATTTCTGAACCTCAGTTCCTTCCTCAGTAGAATAGGAATAAGTGTAGTGTGTGCATTATGGAGCTGTTGGGAAGAGTGTGTGAGTTTTAGGACACACCCAGGAGCACAGCAAATATTTGGAAATGTTAGAGGCCACAGCTGCGTGGAGAAGGGAAAGCAAGCGACCACAAAGGACAGTGAAATGGCAGACACCACAAATGCAGGCGCCCCTTCTTATACCACAGTGATCCTTACCACGGTTTCAAACATTCTCCCTCCCCAAACACCTAACACAGGTTTTGCGATTGTTCTGTTTGCGCAAATGAATGAGAAAAACTCCCCTTAAAAAGGACATTAGGCAGCACGGGTGATCTCCAGACCTGATCCCGACAGTAGGATCTGTCTTGGATATATTGGCAGAGTAGGGGTTTGAGTTAGTGAACTAGAAACCCCTTTCTATTAAAAGGACAACTTTACTGTCTATTTTGAAAGACAGCAAGCCTCAGCCTTCCCTCTCTATGTGCCCCTTCAAAATATTCTTCTCAAAGCAGGCACACAGGCTGACTCCTCTGTGGGCACGGCAGCTGGGTTGCTCAAGGGTGACAGGTGAGTATGTTTGAAGGCATGATCTACCCTTGTCCTCTTTCCCATGAGGTGGGTGCATCCAGAATCACTTTTAGAAGAAGATATAAAAAGGTTTTAATCTCTCTGAGATGAAGATACTTCCTTCCGACTCACCACACCTTAGTTTACCCTCTGGTTCCTTAGGTATTTTTAAGGCCTCACTAAGCTCCAACCCCACTGAGTTTCAAGTCTGTGAATGTCGTTCTCCCAGCCTGCTTCCCCTTGGCACTGAGTTGACACTGTGTCCTTCACTGGGCAAACTTCTGTTCTGGTTTCCAAGCAGGGATTTCAGTTGTTTGTGTAAGTTACAAAACGAGTCATTGAATCTTAGCAGCTTCATTTGAATTAATCTAGTGTTAGCTGTTAATCTCTGGGTTTGCTGAAGGTTGGTTCAAAGTAGATATTCTGAAATTAGGGGACAGAAAGATGAAGTGGGCCAGATATAGATTTGTCCATGGGGTTAAGTTTTCATTTTCTTTTTCTTTTTCTTTTCTTCTTCTTCTTCTTTTTTTTTTGGAATGTGAGGAAGGTACTCATTCAGTAAGCATTCTGCTTATTGGGCAACTCAGCCTCTCTGTCCACATTCTTAGTTAACCTTCTAGGGAGCGCCTTAGGTTTGGCAACCATTTGAAAACCACTGACCTAAAGAAATACCATTCTTAGGGAGGTCAAACCTGTACCCTGGCTCCATGGCCCTCAGACCCACGGGGTCCTTTCCTTGTTATCAGCCTGGCCTCCGCTTTTGTGGATGTCCCTTCCTGTCTTCCCAGTGAGACCCTCAGACCTGCTGTCATGGCCTCTAGAGCTATACCCCTTCTGTAGTCCAGAGCCAGGGCTCACTGACCCACCACTGCTGGAGAGGTGGACCTCCCCAGAGATGTCAGTCAGCTTGATTCTTAAAGCCTTTTCTTAACCCACTCTGCTTTTCTGAAGTACACCATGCACCCATCAGGACAAACACGGCTTTCACCCACTAAAGCTCAAGCACCATCGCTCAGTAAGTTAAGATGAAGCTCACGCTACTGGACCGGCGTCTCCCATCTGAGTCATTCAAAACACAGCACAACCCTGGCACTTCAGGCCATTGTTAACGTCCCCCAGGGCTTTTATTTACCGCATAAACACCATAAAAAGAGAATGAAAGAGAAAGTTTCTGAAAAAGAGGGTAACTCTTTTTTTCTGAACAACAGTTGCATTTAAAAACCACTCAAGAAGGAAATAACACATCCAGCTAGGGGGTCGCGCACCAGAGGGAGTTAGCATTTGAAACTCTTTGTAAACTCTTCACCTGCCTCCTCTTGTTCACCACAGGACTGATGAAAAAGAAAGAGGAAAAATATGTTTTGTTTTGTTTTTTTTTCACAAAATGGGAGCCCATTCAATAATTCATCACTTTATTGGCTTCCAACCAAACTATCCCAAAAGAAATGTAATTCCCTCCCCACCCACCACCTACGGACTCCTGACACTTAACTGTGGCGTTCAGATTGTCTTTCTGTGTGTGCCCGGAACTGTGCCCAGCGAGATGCCCAGGACAGTTATCGCAGGCAGTAGGTACCTTTCCTTTACTACTGGCCCTGTCAGTCTCAGCTCTACTGTCTCTGTGGCTGAGGTGCAGTGCAAGTCCAGTTTTGTTACAAAGGCCACAGTTTACTAGATGAGGAATTGTATTTGCAGCCTAGAAACAATAACTCTCAATTAGGAGCAATTTGGCCCCTGTTTCCCTCCACCCAGAGGGGCAAGTATTTGAAGATATTTTGGATTGTTACAGTTAAAAGTGGGAAATGCCCCTCACCTTTAACAGGGATCAGTGAGGATTACTAACATACCACACCTGAGACAGTCACAGCCAAGCGTTCTCTAGGAGAATACTGGAACCGAGAGACGTTGGTTTAAGTAAAACTCAGCTGTGAACATCTTCTAGGCCAAGGCTCAAGAAGAAAAAGTTGTGACAGACTTTGTTTAGCAGCTTGCCAGGGGACAGCCCAGGATGGTAAGAGCTTGGCTGCTTCAAAGGTATACGCTTTAGATGGGAAAATGGCCTGGAAAGACACACACCTACACATAACCTATGATCATTGTCACATGTGGATGACTGTCACTCCTGGCTCTGGAATCTCCAACCTACATTTGTTTGGTTTTTTGTTGTTGCTGTTGTTGTTGTTTTTTTAATTTACAACAAACATATACTGCTTTTATAAGTGCACATAAGGAATTAAAACACAGTACCACTGAGCTTGGCTAGTTGATATTTGTTAATGCCAAAGGTATAGCTACAGTTACATTTACTGGTAGGACAGAGATGGGCAAGTGATACAATACAGGAGAAATCCTCCTAGAAAACAAGCTAGTAACATAAGTCAGTCTTTAAAATGTCCTATTTTCATTCGACTAACCCACAGAATCAAAGTATGTCAAGGGTTTATGTACAAGAATATGAAATATTACTCACAGAAAAAATGCACTACCTTCCTAGTTTGTTTTCTATTGCTGTGATACACATTATGACCAAAGGCAACTTGGGAAGGAAGGGATTTATTGGGCTTACATGTTTGGGTCACAATCTACAAATGAGGGAAATCAGGGCAGGATGCCAAGTAGAGTTGAAGCAGAAAAGATAAAGAAACACTGCTTTCTGGCTCGCTTTCTCTGGCTTGCCCTGTTAGCTTTTATCATTCATCCCAGGCTCATCTGCCTTCCTGTGGCACTGCCCACAGGGGACCGGTCCCTCCCTCATTAATTAGCAGTGGAGAATATGCCCCTCCCCCAAACAAGTCCACATGCCAATCTGATGGAGGCCGTCCCTCAATTGAGGTTCTCTCTTCCCAAGGGTGTCCAGCTAGCAACAGCTTATGATAATATAAGCACCTAATAATGGTGTTGATGTGATAACTTATATGTTTGTCTTAAACAATATACATGGGTCACATTAAAAAGTATTCTCCAAGGGCTGAGGATATAACTTAATGACAGAAGACTTACTCAGCATGAACAGGGCCCTGGGTTTGATCCCAACTTAAGCAAACTGAAGCTATTCACCTAATCCGAATTATAAGCATATGGTGGAATAGTATGCAGATGCCTAAGTCACTCCAATCACAAAGTCTGTTCTCAGGGGGACTCGTGACAGGCGCATCATGGTTATTGTTAAATAAAAATGATGAAGGAGCACAGCAGGTGTGGGTACCACAGATGCTCGTCATCATTTTTCCTTTACGACAACATTCAAGCATCCGTCAATGACCATGTACTCATTTCATAAGTAGAAACATCCTTTGTTTCGTACAAAAAGTTTAAGAATAGGAGGGGAACTCAAGAGATGACTCACAAATTACGAACACTTGTTGCTTTTCCAGAGAACCAGAGGACCAGAGTTCAGTTCTCAGCACCCATGTTAGGTGGTACACAGCCACCTGAAAGTCCAGCTCAGAGAATCTGATGTTCTCTTCTGGACACTGCAGGCACCCAACATTCATATGCATGTAAACATACACACACATGCACATATATACATATGCATATACACACTCACACGCACACACACACACACACACACATACACACACGCACGCAAGTGCGCACACACAAAGTCATTTACAAATAATTAAGAAAAGATGCAAAAGAACATAGTACAATTTAAATAAACAAAGGAGAAATAAAAGAACACAGTACAAAAAGACATAAAAAAAAGCATTCATGCACATGACTTTAATCCTAGCTCTCAGGAGGCAAGAGGCAGGTGGATCTCTGTGAGGTTGGGGCCATCCTGGTCTACAAAGTGAGATCCAGGACAGCCAGGGCTGTTATACTGAGAAACCCTGTTTCAAAAGGGGGGGGGACATTCAGGATTTAGGAAGCTCATTCTCTGATGCAGCCGAGAACTTAAATGATGTAGCTAAAGGGACCTAAAGTGATTACAACCACAGGCGAGAGAGCCCTTGGCCATGACTGGCTTTCTCTTTCAGCAGTTTTCCCTTTATTTGAGATTTTTTTTCACCCACTGTTAACACTATAAGCTACAAAACAATGGAGTAGCCATACATCATCAGATTCGTGTGACTGGGGGCTCCAGGGCCACCCAGGTATTGTGGCAACAGTGGAGGCTGGGGTGCTTTTCAACTGTGCATCTGTGAGTAACATAATAAAGGAGCTGTGCTGCGCTTCTCAACATAGAACAGAAGAAAGCATCCCAAAGAGAGTGTGCATGTGAGGTAGAGACGGGGAGAGGAGGAAGGACAGAGGACACAGACATGAGAGGCCAGCTTCTGGAACAATCTTAAAAGACCCTTGAATAAGATCCTCACATCCTTTGTAAGCATTTCCCCCTTTTCATAAATGCCTCTCTGGGACTGCAACCCTAAAAATAAAGGGCATCTGCCCTTTCCCTGGAATGGTGGAATCCTTATGTCACGGAGGTTTAAAAAGTAGCTTAGGGTAATTTTATAAATCTGATTCCCTGCAGTCAAGAAATAAACAAATATAAAAATATAAAACCACATGTATGTATAGAACAAGAAAGGAAGAGTAAATGTGAAGGCTAGATGGGGGAGCGGACGGGAAGGGAGAGACAGAGGGGTGGGGAGGGAGGGAGGGAGAGACAGAGAAAGTGACAGAGGGGGAGGGAGAGATACAGAGATAAAGAGACAGAGAGAGAGACTAAGACACACACACACACACACACACACACACACACACACACACACACACACACACACACAGAGACAGAGATAGAGACAGAGAGTGAATACATGGGCCGCCTGTACAGAACAGCAAGGAGGCCCAGGGTCCAGCAGTAACTGCAGTGGATTGGAACTGCAGTCACAGATTTGTATGTAGTTTATTGGGGTTGGTCCGGGCTTCCTGCCCAAACCTCATCTTTTCTGTCTGCCTGCTTACCTCTCAAACGTTGAGAAATATTTTCAACAATAACAACAGAAAGCACCCTCCTTTCCCTTTCCATTAGAGAGCTAGCTCAAGATACAGATGACTCCAGCAGGCAAATTGAGCTAAGGACTCTCATCTTCCTTGAGCACAGGTTTTAGGGATATATAGGAAAGGTGATTTAGTGAATATGGGTAAGAGGAAGGCAGGGGTGGCAGAAAGGATAAAGGCTACAAAGATAAGAGTTGTTTCCTGCATCATTTGGTCCATGGAAAGCTCTGTCTTAAAAAGCAGACTTCCTGCTTGATTCCACTTAAAGATGGCTGCACATATCTTTTCTGTGAGGAGAGAGGGTGATTTTTGCCTGACTATGAAGCTGGGTCAGCCTGTTTCTTTGGTCAACAAAGCATAGGTGAGAGTTGCTATGGTCCTGTGTGACCTTTAAGAAGGCTGGCAGCCTCTATCACATCTCCTGAAGCCACTCTGAGGGGACCTCTTGGAGATGACTAACAATACGTGGACAGCCAACTTCCAGCGGTGCCTATCCAGAAGAAAGCCACTTGCAATCCTTCGGGCCAAGTTAGGCGCTGTGATGGCTAGTGTTAATTGTTAACTCGACAGAGTCAGGAATCACTTGGAGATGAGCAGGTTCGCATGCTTGTGGGAGTTCATCTTGACAACATTAATTGATGTAGGAAGACCTGATGTAACTGTAGGTGGAACCGTTCCCAAGCAGGGGATCCGAGGCCTTATGCAATGGGGAAGTGAACTGAGGAACAATGTGCACTCACCCCTCTCTGCAGTGACATCACCAGCTGCTTTAGGTCCAGCTGCAGTGACCTCACTGTGATTGACAGCATCCTTGAAGTGCGAGCCAGAAGAAACCCTTTCGCCCCTAAGTTGCTTCTGTTAGAGTGTTCTATCACAGTGACAAAGAAAGAAACCAAGACCCATACCAGCAGGGATTCCAAGAAGTACCCAGCTTTACCCTGACAGCGTTCCTAACCCACAACAATCTGTGCAATATAATTAAATGATTGCATTTTTAACTACAAACTTTTGGGGGCAGGATGCTATGAAGCACAGTCCAGGCATAACAAGGTAATGATACCCACATTCAGGCTTTGTTTCAAAAACCCAAATGGATGCAGATTATGTAACATAAGAACCAATTCAGTGTCTACTCTATGGACAGCAAGTCAGTGCAGATACTCACCGATAGCCATGGTTTGGGCCAATTAACCTCTGAACTTCCACCCTTTATCTGTGTGTGCATCAGAAGTAATGATGCTGTTTAATGACATGGCTGTGACTGCTATGTGTAAAAGTGAAGCTTAGAACATAGCGTGTGGCTCACAGGGAGAGCCTGTGTCTCCACAGTCTGCTGCCTAGCCACTTTGACCCTCGCCACCTACTCCAGGTAGTGTCTCTGCTTCCTCATTTCCTGGTCAGACTCACTTTCCCCAGGGTACCAATGTCATACTGTCATACTGTTGGTCTTGTTTATATGTCAACTGGACTCAGTATTAGAGCATCAGAAAACAGAAGGTATAGCTGCTCTCTCTCTCTCTTTCTTTCTCTCTCTCTCTCTCTCTCTCTCTCTCTCTCTCTGTGTGTGTGTGTGTGTGTGTGTGTGTGTGGCATGTGGTATATGCTAGTTTGCTTATGTGTGGGGTAAACATGTGTGGGAATACATGTGCACATGTGTGAGGGTGCATGTGGGGGCCAGAGGCTGATGTCTGTCTTCTTTGACCATTCTCTGCCTTATATACTAAGGCAAAGGCAGGCTGTCTCAGTTGAGTCCAGAGCTTATCGATTCAGCTAACCCAAGCTGGTTCTAGGAGTTGTGTCTCTGCCTTCACAGTGCTAAGAATACAGACATGAAGCCTTAGCTACCTAGCATTTTTGGATGCTGGGGTTCTGAACCCCACAAGTCCTTATAGTGTAGCCAGTGTTGAGCCATGTTCTTAGCCCCAAGTGGCAGGCATCTTTCAAAGTATCAGTGCTGTATTCAAACTGTCCTTAACATGAAGGAGACAGACATTGGGATTGTGGACATCACATTTCCCTCATAACATCGGAAGACAGTCAGACAAAAGGCAAAGCATGAACACCCAGTTCATCAACAACATGGACATAAGATGAAGAAGAAGGGCTCAGAGGATGGATGCAGGAAAGAAGGACGATTTGGAGTTTCAGTTAGCAATAGACAGAAGTGAGCAGGCAGAGGTCCTGCTGTGCATGTTACTGCATTTCTCTGTCCTGCAGCCAGCACGGGTAGAGACAGGAACTGGGCCTCTGACGCTGTACGGGCAACATCTTTAACTAAGTACAGAAACATCCCACACGAAAGGCCCAAAAGCTATGTCTGCATCCCCGTGGAACCACTCCTTGCCCTTGCTTATGTTAAAACTCCTTACAGATTGTGCCTGTTAGTGGCCACCCAGTTATAATGCTGGATGCCAATTTCGCCTGCAAAATATCTCATGCCATTTGCTCCACAAATTCAGACGGCTTTGATCTCCACCTGAGGTGTCTGTTTACTATTATGAAGGAAAACACAATCTTCCTTGCATAAGCAATTGTAGGGACAATGGAGGGATTAAAATGCTCACAGGCTAACTGAAGCCATTGCTGGAATTATTACTTCCTCTTCCAGGTTTCTCAGGGGAATGTGTTTTACAGCTAAAACATCTTTCCTGGACAGCCAGATATCCCTCTAAGAGTGTTTGGCCTGGCTGCTCTAAGTGTTTGTGGCATAGACTTGGATGATATAATGGGGGGCGGGGCTTTAAAATCCTTTCATGTGCAAAAGACTATAGGAGACTTGTGATGACCACACTGAAACTCACATCATAAGTCCCTTTCCCCCACGTGCACACACACAAGCTATAGGACATACACGCACACACACACACACACACACACACACACACACACACACACACGCTACAGGATGGATTGCCTTCCTACATAGTTCTGATGTTTTCTGAAACTGGCTGTTTTGCCTCAGAGCAGACACTTTCCCCTCAGCAGTGAAGCAGGGTGCCAGGGAGAGAAAGTCTTGGACTTTGACAAGCAAACAAACAAAAAAATAAACAACAACAAAAGGCTGTTTTGACTCTGGGGAGATAGATATCTCAGTCAGTAAAATGCTTGCCTTGCAAGAAGGAACTCTCACCAGAATCCACACCCTCCCCCCTTTTAAATCTAAACAAGATCTCTACCTATTTGTAATCTTTGTACTGGGGAGGCAGAGTCAACCAGGTACCTGGGACTCCTTGGCAAGCCAGTTTAACATACTTGGTAAGATCCAGGTCAGTGAAAGTCTGTCTCAAAAACCAAACCAAACCAAACCAAAACAAAAACAAAAAAAACATGGATGGTACTTGAAATATCCTAAGGTTGTCTTCTGGCTTCTGCATGAATAAGCACAGATGGGCACAAATGCCCCCCTCCATGTGCATTTGCTTGCACAAGAACACACACCACACACACACACACACACACACACACACACACACACACAGAGAGAGAGAGAGAGAGAGAGAGAGAGAGAGAGAGAGAGACAGACAGACAGACACAGAGACAGAGAAAGTGCGTGTGTTTCAAGTGCGTGTCTGTGTCCACTCCCTAACACCCCTAACAGAGATGTAAAGCATGTGAGATCAGTGACCTTTCTGTCTGAAAGAAGCCGGTTATTTGGCCAATTGTTAAGACATGCTTTTGTTCTTGCTTCTGCTCTCACGCTGTCCCTTGTGTCATGATGAAAGAAAGTCGAATTGGGTCCTTACAGGGATTTTCAGTGTCAGGATTATGGAAGACCCTCCCTAGGATTGAGGCCAAGTTCATGGACCCAAGCTGTTCTGTATTTTACAGATCAGACCAGGATGAGGAGAAAGAGCATCTCTCCATGTGTGCTGGCCGTGGCTCTGAGAACATCTATTTCTTTCTTTGTGGCCACACTATTGTGGTTATTTAGCATCGGGTAGACAGAGGGTAGGGAGGAGTTTGTAAAAATGCCTTAGTCTTTGGCACAGGGTTGCACTAGAAGGAAAGGTGTTCCAAGGTAGGAGCAGGGCTGTGGAGCTGTACTTTGTACAAATGCTTCTTCATGATCTCTGCAGTGCCTGGCTGAGGCTAGCAGCAGGAGGTGAGCTCCCGGGACAGTCTTTGCATTCCTCCAGGCTTACTCCATAGCATGTTCACAAAGTCTGATGGTGGGATCTGAAAGGTTGGCAGGTGAGAACCCAACAAAGAAACCCCAAATATCACATGTGCTCAGTGGTGAAAGGGAGTCACACATTACCCGGCTTTGGGGACAGGAAAGGTCCCGGGAGGTATTGCTGCATCCGTACCTTGCATCTCAGATCTCTAGGTGCCAGCTACTGCCTGTGCCAGCCTAGTGTACACTCTGTCACAGATGCCAGCTTCCTCTAAGCAAGGGTGCTATTGCTCCACAGACTCCATGTGATGTTTCAAGGCCACTGCTGACAGACCTACACCTGTCAGGTCTGAACATCCCACCTCCTGAGGGCACTTGGGCGAACTGAAGCAAGAGCAGCAGGTCAACTAGAGACTGTTTATTCAGAGTCGTGAAAGTAATGTGGAAGAGTAACATGGGATGAAGCAGGGAGAGGAAGACCGTGCATGTATACACACACACACACACACACAGAGGAATGCACAGACACATTCATATGCACACATGTACACACATATACACATGCACACATTTATATACATACACATATGCACACACACATTCACACTCAACTGGCAATTGTATCAGGGTAGGCAGCTAAGGGTCATTTTCACTGAACTAAATATAACCAAAGCCACAATAGTCCTGTGGTCCCGCTTGTGATATTTCTGTTGTTCTCTCTCTGTCTCTGTCTCTCTGTCTCTCTGTGTGTGTGTGTGTGTGTGTGTATGTGTGTGTGTGTGTCTGTCTGTCTTCCTCTCAGCCCACTGCTTTTTCCAGCTTTCCTCACGATCATCTTTCCCTTCAAGATTTCAAGGAGGGGCTGGTCAGTCAGTAAGAGCCATGGACAGAGAAGCTGTTGGTACCCCTATGAGGTGAGCCTGTCCTTTAGGTCCTGCATTGAGCCATAGAACCCAAGGGGACAGGATGGGATCTGACATGGCTTTCAGCTCAGAAAACAGTTTGTGCAATGAATGTGCAGCTTCTGGAATCCATAGGACACCACACTGTGAGAGCTGCTGAAAGAAAGAGACACCTTGGAGGTACTTTCCCTCAGCCCTGGGCCGGCCCGGCCGCCTTTGTGTTCCAGCACCTCCCAGTCCTTTCCACTCTGCTGTGATCCTGACCTGAACCACATACCTCTCCAAGCAGGAAGGAGACTCTCTTGTTGCCCTGTCCAGCACCTTGCATAGGGAGGGGTTACTTAATGACCCCAGTGGTTCAGGCATGCCTCCTATGCAGAGGAGACATATGGGGTTTATGGAGAATGATGGGGAAGGAATTAGGGAGGGAGGAAGGAGAGAGGAAGAGAGGGAGAGAGGGAGAGAGGGAGGGGCAGGAAGAGGGAGAGGAAGGAGGAAGGAAGACTGGGGTGGGGGTGGGGGTTGGGGTTGGGGTAGGGAGAGAGAGAGAGAGAGAGAGAGAGAGAGAGAGAGAGAGAGAGAGAGAGAGAGAGAGAGAGAGAGCTGCCATCAAGTGCCTCTGCTGATGCTCCTTTCAGACCCCAGGGAAGATGGAGTCTGCCTTGCAACCTTGCTGGACCAGGCTAGAGCAATCACTGATCAGGAGGGGCTGAAATGCAAAGATGTCTGAAGGTAAAGAGAGGTATTTGAAGCGTGGGTCAGAATCCAGTCAGAAGCCTCAGTGAGCTGGATGAGAACCTGGCTGTACAATTGGAATGCTCGGGAGGTGAGTTCTGTAGCTGGAGTTTGCCATTTAGAATTTGGTTTGGTCCTGCTCTGCAGGCAAGGACAAAGGGTCTCCAAAATGCAACCAACCAGAACAGGGAGAACACGTTACCTAACCCTCCTCTGCAGAGTTAACTTTTTACCTATGAAGTCACACACAGATACCAACATGTTATTCCTCTGATAATATAAATTACAACAATCCTTTTGGATGGCAACAGAGGCAAAATTCCTTAAAATATAGGAAGATTACTTCTGAAACCTGGCAATGACTTATAAAGAGCAAGAGATTATAAAATAGCATCCAGTTATTTCCCAATTTTGAAAATAGAGGAGAATAATATGCACACATGCTCTGAAAGGTTCTCTGTTCAAGGCAGGTCCTATCAAATTTCCCAGGCTCTACCTTCGCCTGCTAAGCACCATAGAGGTCACCATCATGTATTCCAAGTGTTTGTATACATTTGTATCTCTGAGCTGCATTAGTCCTTGTTTAAAGTCATGTGACGGAGAACCACAGGCAGTTTTGAGGTCCTTTATTCTAACCCCCTTATTTTTGCAGTGGGAAAAATTGAGAGCTCAATGAGATTTTTTTTTCTCAAATTAACGGTGGAATGCTTCAGTTTCCTAAAAAGTCTCACTTAATGCCACTGTTTAACTGCAACCCATGCCAAGACCTCTCAGAAGAATGCAAGATACAAGCCTTATATAAGAAAGAAATTACATGTTTGCTGCCCAGGGCTGAGCCATGTGTCCGTACCCTCATAGGTTTTCCCTTGCTCCAAGGCCCCAGCAGCAGAGGTGTAAATGTCTGAGATGCAGGGGTGAGGTAGGGGCAGGACCTATGTCTGAGATGCAGGGGTGAGGTAGGGGTAGGACCTATGTCTGAGATGCAGGGGTGAGGTAGGGGCAGGACCTATGTCTGAGATGCAGGGGTGAGGTAGTGGCAGGACCTATGTCTGAGATGCAGGGGTGAGGTAGGGGCAGGACCTATCTCTGAGATGCAGGGGTGAGGTAGGGGCAGGACCTATGTCTGAGATGCAGGGGTGAGGTAGGGGCAGGACCTATGTCTGAGATGCAGGGGTGAGGTAGGGGCAGGACCTATGTCTGAGATGCAGGGGTGAGGTAGGGGCAGGACTTATGTACCGGTGTGGGCAGCACCAACAGTGTTCTCCATGCACTGGGCTCCTGCCTGTGGAGAGAAGAGAGCAGCGCTGAGCAGGTGTGGCCGAGGGCTTTTCCACATATGTCATTTTAGTGATGCTGGGAAGGTAGGCAAGATTTTCCATGTTGCAGTAATCCTGGATTATAAATAATTTAGCATATGTTTCTGTAAACTGCTGTCTGGAATCCTCACAAATAAGAAAAGGATTAACTTTTTAGAGGCACCGACTCTTGGGACTTCGAGTTCAAGGCAGAACAATGCTTACCGTGGTAATTCCATCTATTTTAAGATCACAAACCCATAGCACATTGAAACCAGAGCAGAAGATATTAGCTCAGTGCTGTCTCTGAAGTGCTCAATAGTGGGACCAGAAGGCTTTCAAAGGGAATTAAGTAGAGAGAAAGCTCCCTGTTAATGTCCAGATCACAAGGAAACAGTTGAATAGGATGCTCAGTGCTCCATGGGAAGGGACCCACATCACAGCCCATGTTCAAAACAGGGGGGTGATGTCTCAGGAAGATCAAGGACCTTGGATTCTGCTGTCAGCGCCAGCTGCCTGCCCATTAGAGCCTCAAAAAAACCCTCTCCCATGTGGGAGCCAATAGGAACCTGCAAATGAGACCATTTTTCGGCTTGTAGCTGGTCCATACATTATCTGATGGAAACTATCATGCGATATTTCTCAAGCACCTTTAATGTAAGCTTCATATGTGATGTATGAGTAGACACATAAGCATATGTATAGAGGGTGTACGTATATGTTGGTAAATGCAACTGAAGAGGCCGAGGCAGGAAGTGAACTGTAAGACTTGCTCACGAAGCTGAGAAACTGAATGGGGAGATTCTCAGCCTGAAGAACAGACAGAATTTAGGGAGACAAGGTCCAGCACCTGAGAGGTCACTGAGCCGAGGTCAGGGGAGGAAATGCATCAGCCCTAGGAAGAGTCAGAATCAGGGATGAATGAAGAGTTCCATGAGCTTCGAGAGGTAGAGATCCATTTGGAGATGAGCCAACTGGTATCAATCAAGGTAGAGGGGCATGAAGGGCTGGAGGGACACATCCAGTGTTGGCCTCCAAGGTCCTCCATGGCCCAAATTCTGCAAGTCTTGCTCACTCCATCGTCCACCATTCCCTTCAAACCTTTCTCACTGGAAAAACAGCATAACATTTCTTGTCTTCTTTTAATCCTGTGTGCCTAGAGAATTCTTTTCCTTCTGAAAAAAAATCTAATTTTCTATGATGTGGCTTTGTAACCAGCTCTTCCAGGAAGCCTTCCTTGCTAGCCAAAGCTTTAGGCTGGTTCATAACCACTCCTATATGTGGTGATGGTGTCATGCCAATTTCTATAGAAGATAACCAAGAAGTTTCATATCAAAGATCAAGTCTGAGCACTGAAGGTTCTTGACAGTTTGGAACAGTGTTCTGAGACTGACTCTAAGTCCATCCATGAGGGAAGGCTGCCATTTAAAGGTGTGGGTCTCCGGTCCACCACTGGAACTGAGGTCAGTATTCTTATGAGACAGATAAATCCAGACTTGCATGGCTGAGAAATGACTTGCTAGCCATGTTAAGATGCCAGTTTAGGAATTCCAGGCTTTGTGGTTTTGTTTTTGTTTTTGCTATAGACAGTGTCTCACTGCATAGCCCTACCTGTTCTAGAACTTGTTATGTAGCTCACTCAGGCTAGTCTCAAACTTGAAGAAATCTCCCGATCACTGACTTCCAAGTGCTTGGATTAAAGGTATGTGTTTCCAAACCCAGGCTCTCTGGCTATTCTTAACCACATGTGCCTTTTCAATAAGACTCGCAAAGACTCTACAAAACTCACAACATGCTGTTAGCGTTTCCCAGGAAAGGAGGGCATTCATTACACAGTGAAGGAGCCATTTTGTTTGGATACCCAGGTGCCCAAGCAATTGTCTTAGGGCTTTTCCTTTCATCTTCCTCCAAATGTCCCTGCTGCCAGGCTGTTTTCCAGTTAATGCTGATGGCACTGGTGGTGACTGTTACTGAGGTAAAATGACCAGCACCAAGCTGACTTTTCTGACGTCAGAACATGTAGTGGAAACCGAGGAGAATCTCTCTGTGGGCAGGGAGTAGAGCGAGTTGAAGCCACCATTTCTGGTTTCATCTTTAATTCCTTACTTTTCGTGGTAGTTAATATCACTAACCTGACAGGATCTAGAATCACCAAAGAGACAAGTCTCTGGGCGCACCCACGAGGGATTATTAGGTTACATTCCTATTAACTGAGGTGGACGATCCACCGGAGATATAGGGGACATCACTCTAAAGCAAGCTGAGGGCCAGTATTCCTCTCTCAATGTTTTCTGACTGTGGACATAATATGACAAGTCACCTGACATCCCTACAGCCATGCCTTCCCCACCACAATGGACTGCATCCACGAGCCAAAATAAACCTTTGCTTCCTTAAGTTGCTGTCCTCAGGTATTTTATTACTGCAAAGACAAGGTAACTACTAGAACCTGCAAGCTGAAACTTCCAGAGAATGGTTTCCTTAGATAAACTCTTTCCTGGTCTTACTGTGAGAGGAATTTTCCAGAGGGTTCCAATTTCAGGAGTCCTCAAGTTATACAGACTGGAAGGAAAGCTGGCAGTCTCCCAGGCTGACAACTTGGTGCATGACCCATTAAAATAGCAAGAAGCACAAAACCTTTGCCTGCCGACCCCATCCTGCATGGCCTCGCCCTCACGCCCGCTTTTGGGAGAGTTTGCCATTTGGGGATTACAAGGAGTTGCTTCTGAGTCTCCTGAGCTTGCAGAGAGACATTGGTCCCCTTAGGTTCTGTTTGGCAAACAAGATGGAAGAGAACCATCAGTGTGCCCTCTGTTACATCGAATGCCCTGTTTCATCAGGTTACTTAAGGACACCACACTAAGCACAAGTGTGAGAATTCCCAGTATGCATGCTGGTGCTAGGGCCTTCCCTAACCCTATCCCAGGACACTCAGCAGCCATTAGTAGCAGTGAACTCGGCTTCACCTCCACCTGAGTTCAGGTTCTGCAGAGGACAGGGCAAGAGGGAATGGGATTCAGCTGCTGGCCCTAATTTTTCCAAGGGAAGGGGTTTAAATAGTTGCATTCCACCAAAGCCCTTCTCTTTCTTCTTCCCTGCTTGTGTGTGTGTGTGTGTGTGTGTGTGTGTGTGTGTGTGTGTGTGTGTGTGTGTATAGGTGCATCTGTCCATGCATGTGCAGGCCAGAGGTCATCTTTGGGCTATCTTTCTCAATTGCTTTCCACATTATTATTATTATTATTATTATTAATGAGACAGGGTCTCTCACCAAAGCCAGCGATCTCCATTTCACCTGCACTGTCTGGCTAGCAAATCCTCAGGATCTGCCTGTCTCTGTATCCAGTGCTGAGATTATAGCATACACCACCACCATACCTGGCTTTTTAGTGGGTGCTGGGGACCTGAACTTGGGTCCCCATACTTGTACAACAAGCACTTAGGTCCTTGAGCTATCTTCCCTATCCTCACCGTTTAAGCTTCTTTTGGTATTTATCTGACCCTTCCATATGAGATCAAAACGGTTAGTTTATAGGTGAATTTCTAAGCAGCTTAAAAAAGCAATCCACTTCTACCACTGTGTGTGTGTGTGTGTGTGTGTGTGTGTGTGTGTGTTTTAAGCTGCAAGAAAGGGACTCTTAAGAGCAGAGGAGCCATGAAGGAAAAACACACAGATGGCAGAGTCTTAGAGGGCCTGTCCCTTCGCTCCTGTGCCTAAGAACAGGGCAGAGAGGACCTTAGAATCCCAAATTCTAAGGCTGAAGAGCATACTTGAGGTTGCCTGGCCTAACCTCTAACTTATATGTGAGGAAACTGAAAGTCAGAAATGATAATAGGTGTGCCAAGGTCATGCAGCTTGGGAAGAGAAAATCAGGACCTGTCTGCATCTCCGCAGTTTCTCTGCATTCCCTAGTGTCTGCTGTCCTCACTGCCACAAAGCCATCTGGAACCAGAAACACCTCACAGTGTTCCTCTTCTCTGAATACTGCCATAACCACTTGCTTTTTTAAAGTTATCACTGCTGGCCACACGGGCACAGTTCTTCCTGGGACAAAGCCGTTTCACTGATCTTTTTATTTATTTATTTTTAAACTCAGCACCTCATTGACAAGAGGATTAAAGCAGGCAGCTTTTAGTCTCCAGAAGCATTTAAAATGCAATATGTTAATCACTTTCATAAAAAGCCGACAATCTCTCCCACCACACCCTAACACAACAGTCCTGTAATTGACACGGTTTACTGAAATTAAGAAACAATCAAAGCGAATGAATACAGTCATAAATGACAGCCAAGAAACCGAACTTTGCAGACAACATGTTTGAAGTCCAAAATCAAAACGGGGTGTGGAGTCGCAAATGTGGGAGTTTTGAGGGAGGAGAGTCTGGTAATTTTGGAGGTAGGTTCCTTTGTGGTCCTTTCTCAAAGATGAAGGAACGTGTCCAAAGAGTAAGCTGAAGACCTGGGGCTTTGAGAACATTGCAGGATGTATGAGAGGGGCCCCTCTTACAGTTGCCAGTCTGTAGGTCCAGGTTCGGTTCTGGGAATCAGCAGTTTTCTCTCTTTCTCTCACCTTCCTCTCTCTCCCTACTCCCCACAAGTGTGTGTGTGTGTGTGTGTGTGTGTGTGTGTGTGTGTGTGTGCACGTGCACGTGCATGAAGGCCAGAGGTAGATATGAGATGTCTTCTTCAATCTCCACCGTAGTTTTTGAGACAGGATCTCTCACTGAACCTGGAGATTTCTGATCCAACTGAGCTGACTGTCTAGTGAGCCACCCCCCCTCCCCAGGATCCTTCCATCTCTGCCTCCCCAGAGCTGAGAATGCAGGTGCCTGCTGCCATACCTATAGCAGTTACCTTAGTTGTACGGATTAGACTCAGGTCTTCATGCTTGCGAACTAAACACTTTACCAACTGAGGCCTCGCCTTAGTCCTAGGAACTGGCTCCAAAGGGTGGTGCTGATGCTGACCATCTTGGGATCACACTCTGAAAAACACTGGATTAGAAAGATACCTTTAAGCCTCTGCTGGTGTGGGACTTAATTAAAACGTGGAAGACAAGATGTGAGGTCGAATTTGGAAATCTCTTCATAACACAGCGGGCAGTGGGAAAGAAAGCCACACAGACATGAGGCCCTGTTGTCATAGCATCAAGGGGTCCCTTTCACAGGGACCCGAGCCGTGCACGCTGGCTGCCATTGTCACCTCTGAAAATATAATGCCAAGCTGAGCTAAAGCAAACACCAGGAGGCTTTGAAAACCAAGGGGTCCCTGCGCTCCTTCCTCACACAGGGGGAAATGGCTTTATGTAGAGAAAGTGCAGGATAAAAGGAAAATAGGGCTCTGTTTTCCCAAGCTGGGAGTCAAAGAATTTGCTGAGGAGGCTGCATGACACATGGAATAAAATCCAGGTCCCTGATACCCAGAGGCTAGAGAGAGAGAAACGGAATATCCGCGGAAATCCTGAAAGTCTTGACTTTCTACAGTAAACAGTTGTGATTGGATTCACTTGGTGTCTTGGAGCATGCATCAAGTTCATTAGCTGGCATCCAGCAAGAAGAGAAGGATGAAGAGAGAGGTTCTGGAGGACAATTCAGTAATTGCTACTTGAGAGCAAAGCAGAGTTCCTGAGAAAAATCTTTTACAAAGGCCCTGTCAAAACAAGTCACTTAAGGATTAGCAGGAGCTAAATCCTCCGTCAGAGAGATTTCTCTCAACAGTCCTAAATGGGTTTTAGTATCGGAAAAATCTTAGAAAATACACTCCCCCCTGCCTCAAGCCCCTGGCTCTTTCAATTGCTTGGCATCTTGTGGGAGACTAGCATTTCTTTAGGCTGAGGCTTGCTGGGGAAAAATGAAATAAAATAAAATCCACTCTATCCTTTGCAGCAGAGGTTGTAGCTGGGAAGGAATGGTGAGCAATGCCTCCTGTGTGTTTGGAAGGCTTGTGCCTTTTCTCTTTCAGCAGTTTGCCTCTGAGCCGACCAGTACAACTGTGATAAGTCCACACTTCAGCTTTAGTCTTTATTTTATTCCATATTGGACTCTCTCTTGAAGATTTAACTGCTCGGTTTGTTTTTAGGTGACGGCAGGGAACTGAAACTCCTCCTTGAAAATATTTAGGTGATTCATTTTTTTTGTCTTTGTTTTGTTTTATTTTGTTTTTAATTAGGAAGGAGAGCAAACATAAAGCAATAGCAGTGCTGTTTTGGTGGCTGCCTTGCGAGAGTGCACCTTGTCACTCTGTTGGGCATGGGTCATTTTAGTTTCCCATCTTAACCTCGCTTTTGGGTCCTAGCTTCTATTTCTTAAGCTCTGCGATCTTTGGCTTAGGCATGGCTGTCTCTGTTCATCAAGGGAGCACATACAAAAGACCCACTGGTTCAGTATGTAGAAATGCTCTGACGACTACCCCCACAAGAGGGTGATCTGGTGAGAGATTTTCACATCTGCTTGCCAGATGGTCTCCCTTCCATTGTTCCACCCAAAACCTTTAGCTTTTGTCACAGCTCAGAACCTCTATTTTAAACATGGCTGGTGCTTCTTCTCGGAGGATAAACATACTGTTAATCAACCAATTCATTAATTTGGAGGCAGGGTCTCATTATGTAGTCCTGGCAGGCCTAGAATTCACTAGGCAGACCAGTGCAGCCATGAACTCCTAGGCAATCCTCCTGCCTCTGCCTCCTGAGTGCTGAGATTACATGCACGAATTGTTATATCTAGCAAGAAACACACCTACAAAATGCTCTGTCTGTGAACAAGGACCGCCCCTCTCCACATGCACCTGATCCATTTCTGAATGTTCCATTCTCCAATAGAGTCTTTTAAAACAGCTATTTGTCAGGTACACATATGTCTCTTAATAGATGTGAGTCTTAATGACAGAGCAGATACCAAGGCTTAAAACTAAGCACAGGAAATATTTCCCTTGCAGCTGTAATAGAGTGCAAGTGTGTGAGCCTGTATCTGTGTCTGTAGATATGTTACATCTCCAAGGATTATCCTCCCAGCCAGCCTTATGCTTAAAACCCCACAACTGAAATACTGTTCAGACACTGAAAATCTATGCCTACTGTTCAGATTAAATGATTCCAAGAGGCAACACATTAAGTTTATTTAATTATCGAGACTCCAGGGAATACAGCATCTATCTTATTTTGCTTCCATGGCCAAGAGAAATTTAGGTTTGAGACAGGACAGATGTGAGTTGGAATCTGAGAGCTATCTATATTGAGAGGAAAGTTCAATAGTGCAAATTCCATTTCTCATGAGCTGCCTAGACATGGGAAATGAATCTGAGATAGACTCTCTGCCTAAGAGACAAGAGAAAGACAGGTTTTTATCAGGAAGGAGTGTGTGTGTGTGCTTGTGTGTGTGTATTTATGCATGTACAAATTTGCATGCGTATGTTTGTAAGTATAGGTCTGGGTGCATTTGTGCATGTGCGGGTGCATATGTAGGTACATGTGTGTGAACTTGTAGATATGTGTGTGCATACTTACATGTACATATAAGTGTGCATGTGTGTTTGTATATTTCTCTGTGTACATGTGTATTTATACATATATATGTATGTGCTCATGTGTATGAGAATGTATGTGTGTCTCTAGATGTGTATATGTGTATATATGTAAATGCATGTGCATATACATACATGTGTGTCTATGTATGCATGTGTGTGTGCCTGTGTGTATGTATTACACAGCTGTGTATTACTTAATGGGCAACAAGCATTCTTCTGTATGGAGGAAACAGCCAGACAAAGAAGAGAAATGACTAGAAAAGTTCAGATGAGCTTTCTTTTGTCTGTACACTCATCAGCAAATAACCAAGTTGGCCTGCAATTTCCTAAATTTTTCTCTAGGTCTGTCCTGCCTGAATCATAAGACAGAGCCAGGTACTCTCTGTCTCAAATGGGACTTCTCCAGACCTTTGCTTGTGGGACGAATGAGTAATCAGGACATGCCTCAGAAACCTCCCTTTCACCAAAGGGAGTTAAATATTAGCCTCAAATCCTCTCCTGGCAAGGGGAAGGGGGACAGGTCTAAACTGACTATGGAGAAAAGTGTGAGCCCATTTTCATGGTGACAGGTCCCGAAACACAAACTGCCTATTTTGGGGATGAGAATGAAAGTTTGTTTCAGTTTGATTTACCATCAATGAATATTTTTCTTTTGCACATGCTCTTAAGAGACACACTAAAGCTAAACACAGATTTTTTTTTTAAATTGACCTTCAAAATTTGCATGTGGGGCTGGAAAAATGGCTCAGCAGTGAGGAGCATGCGATGCTTTCCAGAGGACCCAGGTTTGATTGTCAGTGCTCATAGGCCATTCACTACCATATGCAACTCTAGTTCCAGGAGATCCAATGGCCTCCTCTAACCTCCTAGCAAACTGGGCCTACACATGTATACATACATAAATGAAGGCAAAACACCCATATACACAAAACAAAGAACTCTTTAAAAATAACATGTATGTGAATGTCCATGTGCTTCTCTGTGTGTGCATGCACATATGTGCATGTACATGTGGCAGCCAGAAGAAAACCATGGTGTCATTTCCTGGTTTTGTTTGGTCCTGTGAAGTGCTCCAAGAGAAACTGCTCAAAGACCCTGTGCAGAGGTTTCTCTAGCCTATGGTTTTCAGGGAGTTAATAGGAGGCTGGAGGAGGATTAGAGGTAAGATATGCCCTTGCTAGGTGTTCCCCAGAGCTTCCACTAAGATCCGACAAACCTTCCCCCAGGAATTGGCCTTCACGAATCAGTAAATTAACACTGGACTCAGGCAGGGTCCAAATCCTCCCTAGAGAAACAAAGACCAGTATGCCATCTTTGGGCAAGCAACAATTTTTCTCCTTATGCCACATTCACCCCCATCTACAAACACACACACACACACACACACACACACACACACACACACACACACACACACAAGCAGAGAGAGAGAGAGAGAGAGAGAGAGAGAGAGAGAGAGAGATGCAAGGGACTTAACATATGGCTCCCTGGACCATATGTAGACTGTCAAGATCACCCAACTCACATGACCTGTCTAGACATTGGCCTTCACGGTTCTTATCTTATTGATGCACATATGTAGGTGGGAAATGACATGACCACTACACTTATGAGGAGGAAAGAGGGGAAATCCAGGGTAGTAAGTAGGTGAAAAGTCAGTAGTAAAAGGTAAGCAGCCCAGACAGGGAGTTTCCTGAGCAGCTCAGACCAGCGGTCTTCAGCAGCTTGTCTCCTAAGGTACTGCCTTCAAGTTAGGTTGACTCACCTGAGCCTGAGCATGGATAGCAGCCACCTCTGAGCATGGCACAGGCAGGGACGTCAACAGAGAACCTCTGAAGAGCACGACTCAGCCTCCTACCCACAGCGAGCCCCCACACTTCAGACTAAACACACGGCCAAGTAAGCCCAGATTAAATAGGGCTTTATCGGGATAGAGTTTGGGTAATCTCTCAGTCAACAAAATCTGGGGAATGTGTGTGCAGAATATCCATTTTACAAATGTCAGGCCATAAAGTCAAACTCTTTTTGAGAGGTTGTTAAGGACTCCCTAATCCAGTTAATATAGGAGGCTGACAGCAGCTCAGTCAGGCTGGCTTCCAACCTGGAACCTGCTTTTCCCTCCGCAAAGACCAGCGAAGGAGAGTCTCTGGAATATCGCTGTAGTCATTTCCCCAGTGAACAACGTTGGCACTGGTGTGAATGAAAAGCACCTCGTCCAGATGGCTCTAGTTACTAATGAGGGTTGTGAAGAACACACATCTTCACAGCCTCAGTACAACGGACTTTATATGTCATATTTTAACTTGATTGGGTGCAAACTACAACATTCAAGTTTAAAAAGGCCATTTCTAATTAGAGAAACAGAATGTTTTAAAGTGGCGTGAGATTGCTATACCATCAAGGGAAAATAAAGTACTGCAGTATCTAATGTGGCTGGGTGTGAGAGGACTGCCTCAGTAGATGCTGAAGGGTCCTTGCTGCACAAGCATAACGACATGGGTTGGAATCCCAGTCCCCGCACAGAAAACCAGTCATGGTCAAACATGTATACACACACACACACACACACACACACACACACACACGACACGACACGCACATGCCTATAACCCCAGTGCTACAGACAATGAAGACAAAAGGATTGCTGAGGCTCATTGGACTCACTCCTGCCTAGCTTCAGATACAGCCAGGGATAAGGCAGAGAGTGATAGATCAGGAATGATAGACATCTCATCTGGCCTCTGTGCAAGTGCACACAGGAGCACACAACTGCACATAAGTGTTCATATAACACACACACACACACACACACACACACACATCTGCTAACAAGTCTATGAAGTCCAGCCACAAAATGGTTAACACAGGCAGATAAGGGACAGGAGGCTCTTATAAGACACGTGATTGTCACAAGCATCAGAAAATGACACCTTCTAGATTTATGTTGAAGCACATGGCTGGCTATTTTAATACTGCTGTCAGAATAGTCCAGTGTGCTGGTAACTGAGGCTTAATCTGCTTGAGCCAGATGGAGTCACTTACTACAGATGTATGATATGATCCCCAGCACTCCACACAAGAAACATGCACACTTCCACACAGGTTTTCTTCTTTTTTGGTAGATATTGATAGATATAAACATATAAAGGATATGACCATGGTATCTAATACATGGTAAAATTATTCCTGTCTTCTTCTCTTAGGTCAGAAAAAACTCATGTATACATGTATGCCCGTTGCACATTTGACATAAAATCATGCTTAAATGGGGTTCACATGCAGACAATGCTTCATGCTTTTTAGTCCTCAGTGGTCCCTGATTTTCTGTCTTACTGGGAAACTTACAATTTTCTTTTGATTCATGATGTTCTTCATCATTCAGTTGTTTTTGTTTGTCTGTTTGTTTTTACAACCTATACATCCTAAGAAACACTTATTTTCTTTATTTATTAAAATATTGTTTATGTCCCCCAATTTAATAGGTTTTTGAAGAATAACATATATAAAGGAAATTCCTCTTCCAATTTATTGTTAAATAGTCACAAATACCTACTAACGAGACGCATGTGACTGGTGGGTACCACACAACTTCTTAGACCTTGTCATCACATTGGAAACCCACACCCTCATTTCGTATTCCATAACGATTTTCTTGATGGCCACTTGACATTACAGCACTTGCTGAGAGCCTCAGTTTTGCACCGTTATGACATCACTAAATGTGGAGGACCCCAGTAGTGAAACTGTGGGCCCCTTAAGCGTGGGGTTCATATGAGTCTGACAGATGTCAAGAAACACTGTTTTCCTCCACTGTTTAAATATTTCCTGGCACCCCTCTGAGTGTGCAGGAAGACACAGGGGCTCATTGCCTGGGAACCAGGAGACTAATCGCCAAGAATGAGTCAGACTCTCCTATGCCACTGTTTGAGAAATATGAATGAGACTACCCCAGACATAACCCTGAATCACAGCGACTTGTTGGCATGCCATTTGAACTCATTCTTTCCATACGTTTTAGTTTTTAATATGCTTTAAATATTTTTATTTTTTAAGTGGGTGTGAGCGTTTTGAGCACCTGTGTGTGCACACGTGCATGCTCATGAAGAGGGGATGTCAGAGCTTGACATTTAGTACCGTTCTAAGTAGGTCTCCATCTTAGGTTCTGAGACAGGGTCTCTCACACAGAGCTTGTTGATTTGGCTAGGCTGGATGGTCAGTGAGCTTCAGGGGTCCTCTGGAGCTGAGGTTTCTCTCTCTCTCTCTCTCTCTCTCTCTCTCTCTCTCACACACACACACACACACACACACACACTTACTAAACCCAGGTTTTTCTATGGATGCTGGAGATCTGAACGTAAGCCTTTATGCTTGCATAGTAAGCACTGATTTATCAACACAAAGCACTATACATCACACACACACACACACACACACACACACACACACACACACACACACATACACACACACTCCAGTCACCCTAACAGGGTCATAGATTCAGCTAAGGTCAGAATTTTGGAGATTCTGACAAGTACTTGCTCACACAAGTTTTAAGATTAGGCAAAGGTCACCCCAGTTTATGCTTATCTGGGGGTCCTATACTGCAGTCAGCTTCCTGGACTTTTATTTCAGACACAGAAGAGGATCTTCTTTACATATGGGGATAGTACATCACCCAAGCCTTCTCCCTTAAATCTGCTGTTCTGAACTTAGCTGCAGGCTGAGAGAAGCACTGGGCTTCTCTGTTCTTTACTAAGAACAGGCTTCCCCTGTTCTTACTAAAACTCTGTCCTGGGTAATTTTCTAGGTATCATACAGTTAAAAGAAAGTGTTAGCCTTGTTCTAGAAGAGGAACAGGGACAGGGTTGCTTTTCTCATTGCTCTGACAGGATACCTGGCAAGAGGAACCCAAAAAAGAAAGGGTCTGTTTGGCTCCAAGTTCAAAGGAACAGTCCACCGTGGTAGGGAATGCACGGAGGCAGCAGCAGCTGGTCACACGGCATCCACAGTCAGTGACCAGAGATGAATCCTAGGTCTCAGCTCACTTTGCCCTTATTTAGTATAGGATATAAGTCCTTAGAATGCTGCTGCCCCACCCACTTCAGTTAACCTCATCTAGAAACTCCCTCATAGACATGTCTAGAAGCTTGTTTCCATGGTGATGCTAGATCCTACCATGCTGGTGGTCTGTGGTTGTTATCACACACACACACACACACGCACACGCACGCACACACACACACACACACACACACACACACACACACAGAGAGAGAGAGAGAGAGAGAGAGAGAGAGAGAGAGAGAGAGAGAGAGAGAGAGAAAAGATATGCTAGTCAACACTTATTGATTACCTGAGAGGAAGAGAACTTGATTTGTAGTCTCTGCTATTTCTGTGTCACAAGTATTCAAATATTCCCGCCATGGATGGGTGATATCACTGAATTCGGGGTTAAGAAGTGGCTATGATCTGTCTTAACCTCTGAACAGAAGATTTCCTCTTCTTCTTCTTCTTCTTCTTCTTCTTCTTCTTCTTCTTCTTCTTCTTCTTCTTCTTCTTCTTCTTCTTCATCATCTTCTTCATCTTCCTCCTCCTCCTCTTTCTTTTCTCCCTCTCTCTCTTTTTTACTCCTCTGTTTTTTTTCCACATAGGATTTCATGCAGTGCATGCTGGCCTTGAACTTGCAGTATAGCTGAGACAGATCTTGAACTCCTGATCCTCCTGCTTCTACCTCCCAAGTGCTGGGATTACAGGCAAGACACGAGTCACCCACCACATGTGACTTATGCAGTTCTGACAAATAAATCCAGGGACTCATGCATGGGAGGCAAACACTTTACCAACTGATCCACATTCTCCAGTCCCTTCTCTTGCTTCTGTGGTAGCCCATGGAAGGCTCTGACTGAGGGTACATGTGTGCTTCAACTCTTGGCTCAAGTTTCACATACATCCTAATTGAAAAGAAATTAATCTACAAAAATAAGATTGGTGATGAGAGAGAGAGAGAGAGAGAGAGAGAGAGAGAGAGAGAGAGAGAGAGAGAGAGAGAATGAATATGAACCTTGGAGAGAAAGCAGAGTGGTGGAGTGGACTTCTTCCTCTGTGTGGAGGGGACACTGTCTCAATCTTTCTTCCTCCATTTATCAAGTGGAGGTAACATTTCAGTAAAATCAAGTTCACAAACATTCAGCAGACATCGATCCAAGGCCTCATGTTTATTTTACCTGTTCTGGAGGGTTCAAAGAGAAGACAAGACTGACTCTGACCTCAAGGGGCAATGTACCCAGAAACAGAAGGCTAACTGCAAGTGAAGGCCAGCTCTTGCCTTTTCTCATCATGATGCACATCTGCCTTCCTAAGGATCCCATTGGCAGGGCAGGGTAAGAAAGATTATTTCTACTGCTGACTGCATGGCAGGATCCCATTGGCCACCTGGAACAAAACTTTGTAGGAAATGCCTTCTAGAGGCTCCTTGGACCCTAGTATTCAGTCAGTCTGGGAGTCTTGGTTCTGTCCACTTTACATCAGTTTCCTTGGCCCCTTAGACCTCAGACACACTATAAAGGACTAATTTTCCAGAGTTATTCCCCCCCCAACTCTTTTTCCAAGAGGCAAATGCTGAACGCATTGGACCATCCCCATGCAAAGGCACAGGAGTGCATACATTATTTGGAATAAACAGAAACACAATGGTTATTACAAGGGTGATTACCCTTTCAGGGACCATGAGTTCAGAATTATGCAAAATAGAAGAAGATCGATCCTTAAAAGTTCTCAGTGTAAAAGACACTTAAATGAGGCAGCAATGAGGAATATAATACCTCCTAATGAGTTAAAATGTCCTGGGCAAAGCCTTGTTGGAAAAATGTCCTGCTATCCCACTGGCTTGGCCAGCTTGTGGGGGTTCATTCTGAGTGTGTATACCATTACCTATGAAGTATTTTATTTGCCTAAACACAATGCAAGGTTACTAATAATTGTGCTGAACACTTGCTTGTTTTCAACCCTGGGTATGAGTGAAAGACCACACTTGTGTTTTATATGAGAAATCATCCAGGTAGTCACTGGGCATGGATATCTTCTTTAAAGTCCAGACACAATGAATATGTAGTAACATAATATTTGAAACAAGCCAAAGGCTAAATCATGTATACCCTTATCCTTCCCAGGTATATACTGGATTTTGGTAGAAGTCTTTCCCTTGTAAGTTTCATCCTGGTGATATAGGGAACTTCCTTTCAGTCCAGGGACACATCTGCATTTTAGATGCATTGTGGGTAGAAGATGATACTATTTCCTTTGCATTCGACTCTGTTTTCTTGGTGGCATAGAAGCTTCCAGTGAAGAAGGTAGACTCTGTTATTGCAAGATGGGAGTTTAGGCATGTATGGACACATTCAGAGGCCAAGGAAAGCATATACAAGTCAGGAGACAGGTATTAAAAAGGTGGGTGACTGTGATGGCCCAGCAGTGCCCATGCTTCCTCACACATGGAAAAGTTCATACTCATTATGGGTTCTTTTTCAGTACAATGGCCAGTGTCTGGTCCCCTCTATTCTTCTACAGGTTATATAGGCCAAAGGAAGAAGAGGGTTATATGAATGAAGTAAAAGAAATCTTGCATCAAATTCTAGAGCATCAGTGTTCAAGCTATGTATGATTTGCTGTCACGTGAGCTCAGCAGCTATTCTAGAGTGGGAATGAAAGACAGGGTAGGGGGTGGGGCTCAGGGGAAGCAATCTGTGTGTCACAATCATGAAAAATAGTGGCGATATTGTATGGGGTAGCCAAGACCAGTGCAGACGACATGAGACATGAGGAGAGCTCGGAAGAGCAAGGGAATGCAAACCCTAAACACACATGAAAAGCCCCTCAACCTTCAGGAGGCCAGCAGGGTCAAGACTGAGATGCATTTATGCATAGACAGGCCAAGACGGGAGTGGTATACATTGACATCCACGGTTAGACCCATATGGGATTATCTTAGTTTTAAAAATCAACATTAGTCTTTGTTCTTCTTTAAAATGCCAAGCAGTCTTAGCTCAGTTAGCAACCCTGATCTTGGATCATTTCCCAGAGTCATCGGGCAACCAAGGTCCTTCCAGACAGTAAGGGGACATGTTAATTTCCTGGGTTTCTTTTGAGTAACCCACTTGCTAGTTTGTACTACTAGGTGGATACTAAGTATCCCAATTTTGAGGGGGAAATGCTGGGGCTGGAGAAATAGCTCAGTGGTTTAAAGCACTTGCTACTCTTGCAGAAGACCTAAGTTTGATTCCCTGCATCCACATGGTGGCTCACAACCACCTGCAACCACCAATTCCAGGGGATCCATATGCATAATAAAGAAAACCAAAAATAAGTTTTTTAAAAAATACAATTCTTAAGACACGACAGACAGCTCATTAGATCAGCTTTCCCTGATACATATGTGTTGTTTCCGTTTTTTGTTTTTCAAGTAGGGACCACTGAGCTTTCTTTCAAGGGCCAAGAGCTATGACAGCTGCTCTATAAGGTATTCGACGGTTAATTAAGACACGCGTGTCATCGCTGCACTCCTTTGTGTTTCGTGGGAAGCGACTGCTAAACAGATGAAAGTGGGTCTGGGGCGAGGGGGAGTGTAACTATTATTTCAATTAATAAATAGCTCTAAAAGAGAAGGAAGCCATGGAGGCCGCGGTGCGCCTGGATCTGCCCCCGTTCTGTCAGGAAAATTAAACAGAGCACGGGTGATGGCTGGCTCTCGCTTCTGCTGAAGAGACCCAGGCAAGTTGGGTCACCTGTGCTGAGCAAGTTTGTGGCTGCCTGGTTCTTGGGGCACCCCCTAGTGACATCTTAGTATAACCTCCCACACCCATTTCCTGCTACTGGGGAAAAGGTATAAAATTTGCCTTTTTCTTCCAACCCACACTCTCCCTTCTATTTCCTGCACCCCCTTGCACTAAAGAACCCGTAACACGAATTTCCAGACAAATATCAGGGAAGCACTTATAAATATTTCAGAGGTGTTTCATAAATAAATAAGCAAATCTACAAAAAGACTTCTTTTAATGAGATCTTGGCTGTGATTTCTGCCTTTTATTTGAGCATCATTAAAACCAGTTGGGGAGGGTTTTTTTCTATTGGACTCTTTTGGGGGGCTTCATAACATATGAACATGCTTGCTATGTGTCTCTGAAACTCGTAGCCCCCCCCTGACAGATTAGGCAGCAACAGCACAAGGGAATAGCTTTTACGCTTTTTAAAGTAAATACTAATCAATAGCAACGGACAAAAACCTTCTTGCTGTCTAATTGCACCGTAGCTGCTCATAGACCCAGCAGAATTTTCCCCTGGATAGAACAAAATTAACTACCAGGGACTGGTCTGGTGAATTATCACCGGCTCTCTATTCAGATGTAATTAACACAAAGCGCCAACAACCACATGCATGTTCACGGATCTTTTTTGTAAGTGTGACTTTTCAAACAGGGTCTGGGGACTGTGCCACCCATGTCAAAATTCTCAACACAAACATCTGCATGGGAAATCTGGCTGGTAGGGAGGTGGCCATGACCATTATTAGGTAACCCTGCCCGCCACCCCCCTTTGTGTCTGCAGTCTCTTTTTCACCACTTCCTGATCTCTGTTATTCCCTTGATAGTGTCAGGAATAACTAGACCATCTCAGAGACAACAAATGACTGAATGCAGTGTATCCAGCAAATGTAGTAAAAAACACTGGCCAAGCCAGATGCTTGACAGGTAGCTGTCTCAGCAGTTCCCAGAGGCATTCACTTTGGTTAATCAGAATTAATATTTTGATTGTGCAACAAGACTTTTTATTATTTATTTGTGTGTGTCTATGTGTGCACATATATATGTCTGTGAGGGTCAGAGGTTGATGTCTGGTATTTCTAACAATAGCTCTTCACCTTGTTTATTGAGACAAGTCTCTTGTTAACCTGGGGCTAACCAATTGGGCTTGGTTGGTTGACTAGCAAGCCCTAGGGATCCACCAATGTCCATCTCCCCAGTGCCAGGATCATAAAGAAGAAGGTGCCGAAACACCCAGTTTGTTCTATGGAGTGCACTCAGGTCCTCGGGCCTTCTCCAGGCAAGCACTTTCCCAACTGAACCTCTTCTCCAGTCCTCCAACTCTCTGGATTAATATGTTAATTCTTTAGGAGTGCTCATACATGGAAACCTCTTTTCAAACTTGGCCTGAAGGTTCCTTATAAAACTATGGAGAGGGTGTGTGTGTGTGTCAAGTTGTAGCAAAGTCATCTCTTTGGTAGAATGAGGGTAGAGAATAAGAGATGGATGTTTTGAGTGTCCTTTCAAGATATTTAGTATTTCTGGTAGCCAAAAGATGAGACTGCACACTACATACAATATTGCAATTCAGTTGGCGACCCCACCATTTTGTGTAGAGATTCAATAGCAGTGTGTTTAGGACCCAAGAGCCGGAATCCTACCGTGACCAGCTCTGTGGCCAGAAGCCTCACCCCAGCCCGAGTTAACATGGCGGTTCCTCCAGGAGTCACTCCCCTGACTCCTTCATTCTGGAATACTTGATTCTGACCTTGAACATTTGCCTGCACTCTGTCCAGATGCTTGAGCTCTCTCCCTGCACCCCGACATGCACGGCTACATGGATTTCCTGTGACTACTTCCATAACTCACATATGCCTTCTCAGAGTTTCTCTCCGGTCTGCCTTGGTGAAGCCCTTTCCCAACTCAGGGACAGCTCTAAGGAATGTTCAGTTTTGCACCCAGGTCCATTGGACTGTGTGGGGTAGGTGAGCATGGGAGGGCTGTGAGCTATCTAGAGATCTTGTTCAGATATTACCTTCATGTGAACATGGTTTCTCTTGGCTCAGAATAAACTCACAGAAAAACAACAACAACAAAATACTAATTAAATTGGAATACAAATACTGAGTATGCCTTTCTCTTAGAAAATGTCCTATTACCCACCCCAGTCCCAGCAGTACTAACGATGTAGAGAGAGAAGACACCTCTGGAGAGACTGGATAAGGATAATACCAAATTTTAAAATCAGTGGAAAATGAGTGCAGGGGTAGGCGGCACTATTATTGTTGCTAAAAATAGGCCTTGGGAAGCTACAGTAAATGGGAAAAGCCAGGAGAGCCGTCCCTCTTTTCAGTTGTACTGGAGTCCCGCATCCTTCAGGAGTAATTTTCTCCAGAGGTTTCAGTTATAACACTTTAGATTCAATATTCATTTCCATAGTGGTCTCTCCCCTTGTCACTGCCCCCAGGAACACAGGCTGAACGCTGAGCTTATTACTCCATATAGAAAGCTTGGTTCTGCCAACCAGAAACTGTGCCAGATGCCAAGAACTGTGGCAATTAGACCCAGTGTGCTGCCTGGTGTACTGATGATGGGAATTATTTTACAATATTTCTTTTAAAATCTATTTTTTTAATTTATTTTTATTTTTAGTGGTGTGTGGGGGGGTATGTGTGTGTGTGTTCATGTAGGAGTGTAGGCATATTGGTGTGTAAGGGAGTGTGGATGCATATGGGTGGACATGTGTGTACCTGCCTGTGGAGGACAGAGAAGAATCTTGGGTGTCTTTCCTCAGTGTAATCCACCTCTTTTTGAAGACAGGATCTCTCACTGATAGGGAACTTGTAAAGTAAGCTACTCTTGCTGGCCGGTGAGCTCCAGGGTCCTTAAGTCTCCAATTTCTCAGGGTTACGGGTACACACCGTGACTATCACCTTTTTGGTTGTTTTTTTATTTATTTTTATTTTTTATTGGTTTATTTATTTACATTTCAAATATTGTCCCCCTTCCTGGTTCCCCCTCCATAAACCCTCCATCCTAACTCCCTTCCCCTTTGCCTCTATGATGGTGTTCTCCCCACCATTCCTACCTCACTACTCTAACATTCCCTTAAGCTGGGGTATCAAGTTTCCACAGGACCAAGGGCCTCCTGGGTTCTCAGGCTTGGACTCAGGTCTTCATGTTTGTATGGCAAACATCTTACCAACTGAGTTATCTCCATGGTCCTTTATTTTTTTATATCTTACTTTTTCTTCCCCCTAGAGAGATCCAAGGTTACAATAGACAGATAACCCAGGGCCTCAGAGAAAGGATGCACACTTCCCCACATCCCTAGCCACACAGCCAGGTAGGTGTTGTGTTGTCCTTGCAGCTTTGTGTGTTTGTCTGGACAGTTATCCCTCCATGGTGAACCTCCTTGGGAAGGAGAGGAAAAGGAATTTTTTCATATCATTCATCCCAAGGCAGACTGAATCATCCCAAGAGTCTGCTGTCATGTATGTAACCCCCCCTTCTCCACATGGTACCAATACATGTGTGCTGGAGGAGGGGGGACTTATTATATAGCTCATCCCTAATCCCATATCAGGACAGACTAGGCCAGTAAGTCCTGAGATTCTACCTGCCTTGGATTTCACTGCAGCCTTCATGCTGGTGGTCTCTACTAACCAGGACCGAGATCTGCTGCTACCTCCATTTCCTCTCCTGCGTAGCCTTTTCTGCAGCAATTACACAGAATCAGAAATGCTCTAAGAAAATATGCAGGAAATAGTTACAGAATCTTTATAAAGGATTCCTAGGTAAAGCCTGTTGTGGATTGCCCAGGTGGTGTTTGTATTTTGACGCTAATTCTGCTTCCTCAAGAGGGGCTGCCCCATGAGGAGTGGATTACATACTCAGGTGATTTCATGTGAACCTTCACGAACCTTCTCCCCATTTTAACTGGTTAAATAAAGGCTAGAGCCTGTGATTGGGCAGTGGAAGGGAAAAGTGAGTGAGGCTGGAGGTTAGAGAGAGAGAGAGAGAGAGAGAGAGAGAGAGAGAGAGAGAGAGAGAGAGAGAGAGAGAGAAAGAAGGAGGAGGAGGAGGAGAAGAAGGAGGAGGAGGAGAAGGAGGAGAAGAAGAAGAAGAAGAAGAAGAAGAAGAAGAAGGAGGAGGAGGAGGAGGAGGAGGAGGAGGAGGAGGAGGAGGAGGAGGAGAAGAAGAAGAAGAAGAAGAAGAAGAAGAAGAAGAAGAAGAAGAAGAAGAAGAAGAAGGAGGAGGAGGAGGAGGAGGAGGAGGAGGAGGAGGAGGAGGAAGAGGAGGAGGAGGAAGAGGAGGAGGAGGAGGAGGAGGAGGGGGGAGTGAAGGAGAGGGAGGGAGGGAGGGAGGGAGAGAGAGAGAGAGAGAGAGAGAGAGAGAGAGAGAGAGAGAGAACAGAGGAGGAAGAGGAGGTTGAAGGAAGATGGAGCAGAACCACATGGCCTGGAAAAGCTGCAAGCAGCAAGGGATCACATAGCTGGGGAATAGGGTAGTGTGTGGTCTATCTGCCCCATCTAGTCATACAGCTCATAAATATTATGACTGAGTTGTGTGTTCTTCACATAGTCTTATTGGGGTTGAAGATTTACTGCAACAGAAGCCAGGCCACATTTCCTCATGAGATAGAGAGGGAAATAGAGGGTAAGAGTGAAGGTGGTCATTCAGGTTTGGTGACAGAACCCTGGCTTGGATGTCTGGCTTTGAATTCAGAGTTCTTGCCACTACATGGAGTCCAGGCTTCTGGTTAGATTCCTAGCGCCTGCTGGCCAGGCAGAGGTGAAAGGCCAAGATTTAGCATGCCTCCCGCTTTTCTGTGAACTGACCTGGAATAGGCTCTTATTGCTTATTTATTTTCCCTTCTTTATTTCAGTCCTGGTATTTTTGTCTCTTAAAAGCAGCTAACCCTTCATGGCAGAGACGATGCAGGAATCTACCCATCAAGAAAGCCAGAGGAGCCAGCTTCCTGTGGAAAAATCTATGTTTGCCCTTCAGCCTCATAATTGAGTTGCAAAGGGGAAAAAATGAAAGTGTTTCCCTGCGGTGTGCCGCCGTCACATCACAACATGCCAATAAAAAGCAGGAGGTGGGTTTGTCCATGGGATGTCCGGCTCTGGGGTGGGATCCATGAGGCAAAACAAGGCCTGGGTTATTACCAACAAATGATTACACTCCGGGCTGTATGGAACACTCTGGATCCTTGAGCTTCTGAGACTGATGGAAGATCCACAGCCTCAGTGCTGATATTTCCTATCTATTTTCCCTGAACCACTGTGGAAATGAACCCTGGATCTTAAAATTTCTGGCTTCTAGAAAGCCCTATGGCACATGTTGGGAGATCAGGGGACCCTCAGGGGTTAGTTCTCATTTCTAAGTTTGTTTGAGAAAGGGTTTCTTGTTCTTTGCTGCATCCACCAGTCTAGCTGGCCCTCAAGCATCTGGAGATTATAACTCTCCCTCCCATCTCATGGCAGGAGCATTGGGATTACATATGTGCAATACTGTATATAGCCTTATATAGTTTGTGGTGATCCTAATCCAAGGTTTTACACTTGGATGACAGGTGCCTTGCCCATTTAGCTGTCCTTCCTAGTCTACACCCCATGCTTTAAAATGAAGATGTAAAGACTATAGTTAATTAGTTTTACACTTTACATTTATGGATTTGTGTGTGGAGGGGAGGTGCAGACCACTGTGTATCTGGACGATCGGAGATCAACTTGTAGGAGCAGGACCTCAATTTCCATTGTGCATGTGCCTCAGATCAAACTCAGTCCATCAGGTTTGGCAGCAGCTGTCTCTGAGACATGACTATTGACTCCAGGCAAGTAGCTTAGCAGCCTGTACTCTGCTTTGCCATTGGACAGGTAGGTGACAACCATCTGTGCTGCCACTTCAGATATATATTAGCAATAGTAGATATATATATATTAGCAATAGTAGGTAGATAACTAAACAGGCTAGGCTAACTGCTAGTGAGCCCCAGGGGTCTGCCGGTCTTCACCTCCCAACACTACAAATATAAGCAAGGGCCAAGGTGCCCGGCTTTTCTATATGGATTCCTGGAGGTCTTGGACTCAGAACCTCATGCTCGCATGCAAGCAATTTACCAATAGAGATGCTTTTTGTTATTAATTGGTTTTACAGTTTACATGTATGTATCTGTGTGTGTGGAGGGGATGTGTAGAGCACAGAGTGCCTGGAAAGTCAGAGAATAACTTGTAGGAGCAGGTCCTCGATTTCCATCATGGAGGGAAAACCCAGCTTCTTTAACTCCCCCTCTCTGTCTTCCTTTGAGGTTTTAAATCCCTTGTTCAGGGATTAAACAAATCAGACCCACAGAGATGCTTTTAATAGTTATTAAGAGTGACACTATGATAACTAACCATGTTTGCTTCTGGTTTTTTAGTCATGTCAACGATCACAAGTCTATATACACAAAATATCTTTCTGTTTCTTCATTTAAAAAACAAAAACAAAAACAAAAACGATGCCCTTGCAGAGGACCTGGGTTCAGTGCCTAACATCATGCTAATTCACAACCATCTATAACTCCAGTTCTAGGGTGATCCAATGCCCTCTTCTGGCTTCCTTCAGTACTGCACACACTCACATGGTGTATATATACACACACTCAGTAAAAACACTTAGGTATGTAATAGGAAATAAAGAACTGTAAGCATTATTTCAGAGAGGGATTCATGTATTCAAGAACAGTTTCAAACTTGCTGTGTAGCCAGATTGACCCTAAATTTCTGATCCATCCACCTCCAATTCTTGAGTGCTAGAGATTCAGGTGTATACTATAATGTTACTGGTAAAAATGAGGCTGGGCTTTTTGCATGATAGTTAAACACACTCAGTTAAGCTACAGCCCCTAGCCTTATACATACTGCCTTTATGAATGTCCAGCTGTCTTTAAACCAACAGCAAGCTCCAAGCTCTGCTCCTGGAGTATCTATTCACTACTGGATGGATGGCACAGCTGGATCAGTCTACCCTTTGCTCCCAAGGCCATTTACATGGCTGTGCCTAATAACACGGGGCCAACCCAGTCTTTCATCATCACCAGGCAGCTGGTCTGATTTTACTGACAGACAATAGATGGCCCCTTCCTGTTGTGGTTTCTAGGTTCTTGGTTCTGGGAGGGAAAACCCAGCTCCTTCATACCCCTCCTCTATGTACTCTTTTAAGAGTTTAAATCCCTTGCATGGGGATTAAACAAGTCATCCTGCAAAGAGAGACCGATTTAAAATACAAATATAAGAAAGAGTTGATTCAGGGCAATGGATTCCTTCCCCAATGAGTAAGTAAAAAAGTAAAACACTGCATATTCATTTGGGAAGCCACATTGGGTAAAGAAGAAGGTTTTGGTTAACTCTTAGGAAGAAGATCACAGAGACAGGGCAGGGGAATCAAGCCTACCAGAAGCCCTGAAAACTGTCCATTATTTGGCTTAAGGTGCAGTCTGGTCTAGACTCCAGAGAGATACTTAGACGATCCATTAAGAGATGTGATTTAAATTTTTCAGTGCAGCTTTCCGGAGGCACAATTTATGTATTGAAAAATCCACATGCATAAATGTACGATTTAATGACTCTTACCAAATGTACAGAGTGGTCACACCATTGGCCAGATTTAGTACTAGAAACAAGTGTGATCTGAAGAACTAATACCCAGCAAAGGATGTGCAAGACCTCCAAGCTCTAGGACTGCAGATGCCTCTCTGCAGGAGGTCCACTAAACTCTGTCCTGGCTTCTGAGCTAGGGGGAGGAGATGATCTCAGAAGCCTGCCACTCTGAACTCAGTCAGACTCAAGCTGTCAGTCTTGGTATGGACCCAGAAAGCCACCACTGACTCCACAGCCTCCAAGTCAACTCTCTGGAAAGTCACTTGGAGCTCCTGGGCCACCTCCAGTTTGTAGAGCCAGGAGAGCAAGTATGAGGCCGGCCTCCACCCCGGCCTCCTCCACCCACTTCTCTTTGAAAGGCCTGGAGGAAATTGACCAACATCTGGGCACTCCATGCTGGCTGCTGAATCTCCTTACTGTTCTGTACGTCTTAAAGACAGTCAGCATAACCCCCACCACCAAAGCTATGTGACAGGGGCTGTTCTGTCCTTTCATCTCGGGTGCTAAGTGACCCACCTCATTCTTGGCCTTTCTGTGTCACAAGAGTCAAGAGGAAAACAGAAAAAGCGGCCCTATTTTAAGGCCAAGGAGAGAACAAAGCCACCTCCGAGCCACCTCCAAGCTTTGTTGGCGTTTGTTAACAGCAGCCTGGGTAAAGAATGGATATGAGCAAATATTTGCTTGAGTGTAGAACCCGCTTAAACACTCTGCAGTTACGCTCTAGGGTCAAGTCACAGAGGTAGCATGAGAGTCAACTGGAGTTCTGGGTAGGATGTTTGAGGCACCATGCATGCCAGGCTGCTCTCTCTTCTGAAACTTCACTTTGTCTTCCGGGGGCATTTTTCGTATGTGTTCATGTTTGTGTGCCAGTCCATGTGCATGTGGAGGCAGAGGACAGACAAGCTCAGGTCAAATGTGTCAGGCCTTTCCCCCTTTCCTTTCCTGTTGGTTCTTTTGAAATAATTTCTCAAGGTTTTACTAGGTAGCCAAGGCTAGCCTCAAATTTGTAAAGCCCCTGCTTTCCAAATACTGGCTTTATTGCATATGCCATCATACTTAGACAGCAAATTACTTATAGAGCTTTCCATGGTGAGGTAAATTTTTTCTGACCAGGGCAATACAGGAGTCTCTAGCCCCTGTGGCCACAGAATACTTTAAATGAGGTTAGTGTGGCTGAAGAACCACACTTTAAACCTCACAGGCTTTTAATTACTTTGAATTGATATATGAATAGGCTCACATGGCTGGTGGCTCCTATGAGGGACAGGAGGGGACCTTTGGCTCTAAGAAGCCATGAAAGAAGCAGGAGTATAGGATAGGAGTCTATGTCACACCAAGGAAAGCTCAAATTTCTCTGCCAGTTACGAATTCTGAGGTTAAGCCCAAGGCAGTAAGCCACATGAAACCTCAGTTTCTTTCTCCGGCAAATAGAGATGATGCTGGCTCCCTCTCAAATATACTGCAACCATTAAGTGAGATAAAGCTCGTAGTACATTATCTACTCTGAGGGCTCCAGATGCGATGGCTATTAGAAAACCTATGCATTAGCCCTGAAAAGGCTGTTTGTTGCTCTGAGTAACCCAGTATTTTGCTCACCAACATATTTACATCTAAAATAGAAGGGAGGGAAGATAGGTTTTCCATCCACTGGGTGGAGACCAGAGAGGGAGGAGGAGGAGGAACAGAGGACAGGCATTTTTTGCTTAGTTGACATTTTTCCCAAGACTGTTCCTGAAGGTGTCCTTTGATTGATTGGTTGAAATTACACAACATCTAGACAGATATTTAGATTCTCCTGGATGCGTCTGCATTGTATTAACCCTTTCAGTCCCACCAAAGAGATCTAGCTGGTCAGGGAGTATGCACTACTTGGCTCCCAATTCTCTAGAAGCAAAGGACAAGTCCTTGAAGTCCAACACCATTGCAAAAATAGCCATAAACATCGGTTGGCATTTTGTGTACTACTTGGATTTTTTTTTTTTGAACTAGAAAAAAAGAACACAAAGTTGCTGGGGAAGCTAATCCTCAACTCCCTTTGCCCCCGGACATGCCCGCATCATAATAATTTGCACTAGACCTCCCTTAAGAAGCAGCATTCTAGCCAACCAAGCACTCGTAGTTAGAAATGACTATGAGAGTGCTAAACACCCATAATGCCTTCTCTATATACCACATACAATTAAAGAAGAGATGCTGAGTGCGGGACCCTGGGCAGGCTTTCATAACACCAGCCAAGGTGATTGGGAAGAGCAGTGCAGCTTCAGAAGCAAGGGCTTGGAGGGAGAGAGCCGCACAGAAACTCAGGCTTTCATTACAGGTGAGACAGCATCGGTCTCCTCCGCCCAAGGGCTGATAACATCCTGCTGAGGCTTCTTATTGCACGAGCTGCTTATTGCAAAGAGAAGGTTTCTCAACCAGCATCCTCTCTAATAAAAAAGTCTAAGTTGGGGCCAGTTCCTCATTGTTAAGTGTTGACAGGGATATTCCTCCATCAAACTGGCGACAGGAGAGGACACCCTGCTTTAAAACCAAGCCTCCAAGAATTAGTAAACCTCCAGAGTTGTCACCTTGACTTCTGCACACTGCCACCTGGTGGGGTCTGGTCTCAACTTCAAGGCTGAGGCCTCGTCCTTGCGCTCCGGTCCCCTCCCCCAATTGCATGTCATTTAGGAAAATGTCTTTTTTTTTTCTTTTCAGTCCAATTTACTGGTGCCTTCCCCATTGATCAGACTTTCTTCTCCTCCTTCCTCCCATCTGCTTAATGTAATTATTGCTTTCACGTGGCAAAGCCATTTTATGTAATAGCTTTGTTTGTTACTATGGTTACAAGTTTTGTAGCACTTTGGAATATAAATCTGTCATCAGTCAGGAAGCAGCTTTGTATTCGTTGAGGTGCGGTCTCAGGCACGTCAGGGAGCCAGTCTCTGCTTCTAAGGAAAGTAACTTAACCAACCTAGAAGTTCCTCCAAGCCTGACTTAACACCAATGGAAAGTTGCTGGGGCCCCTCCACCGTATTCCCCTAGACTAACCCAGCCTGAGAGAGGCTTCCTGAGAGACACTCTATCTGGGAGAAAGTAGAAGTCAGCTGGGATTCAGAGTCAAAAGTGCTTGCATTGCATGATGGGAGTCTTCTTGGTCAAGGGAGTACTGGCTGCGGATTATCCAGTTGCTGGCGAGGGCTCAGCGTCCCCTCCCAGTTTGTCAGTATCTGGGTGTAATTCCTCCCTCTCACGAAGCTGTGACATCAGTTATTTCAGGAGGGAAACAGTCCTATAATCTCTTCAGAAGATGGCAAAAGTTCAGTCCCGGATTCCTAGTGTCATTCTCTAGCGACAAAGCATGACGATGTCTATGATTTGACAGGGCTTTAACTCAGCTGAGTCAGACCCAGCTCTTGGTACAGAAGTCGTAGGGCTTCCTAGTCACAGCTGATAACAGCTAAACTTGCTGTTTATACAGACTGAGTCCCTGTGGTCACCTCAGCTAATCCTGCTGACTCTGGTGGGGGAAATATGCTGCCAACCCGTGGTATCATCTGCTGGCTTTATTACCATTTCTCAGAGGAGGAAACTGAGGCTCAGATGTACTGAAGACTTTCTCAGAGTCACACAAAGCACTGTGTTTTGGGGATTTGTTGCCTGTGGATCCTGAGTAGTTTACATCCTCAGAAGCTCTAATTAATTGCCAAGTTAACAGAACCACACTTTTAAGGTTCAAACAGCAAAGATGGAAAGAGAAGAAAAACAGACCAGTCTAGGGTGCCTCACCAAGGCCTTGACTGATTCAAACCTAACCAGCTCCAGCCATCTGTTTGAGGCTCTGAGAGAAAGTGGTGGGTCTCATAGCCCACTATGGTAAATTTCCTGTGCCTCCTGATTAGTGAACCACACCTTTCCAGTTCATTATCATAAAGCAGGTATGTATTTATTTACATGACACACAGGGCAGGATAATCTGCACTTATATAATTTCATGGTAATTATGACTGGAATTGCATGTGGAGACGTAGCACCCGGAGTTCCACGAATCCTGGCCCCTTAGAACTACCCACTGAGTACATCACGAGTCCTGTGGCCCTTTAAGAAAAAGTTATTATGTAAGGGATTTAGTTTTGCATTCCTAGTGGATTGAAAGGCAGGAGCCCTGGTGATATCAGGAATCTTTTTTTTTTAATTATTATTTATTTTTATTTTCCTGGCAGGTGAGGATGTTGCTGTGCAAGCTTGTCCTGTCCAGATGCCCAGGTGGCAGGGAGGGTACATGAAAGAGATGTGTTAGCTTCGGCTGAGGCCACAGGCCCAGGGTGTACCAGGCGGGTCTCAGCACAGCAAAGGATGACTAAGTTGCTGAGCAGACTGTGGAAGCTAAGAGCCTTTGTGTAGGGGCTCAGGGGTGGGGAGAGCTTAGGATGCTGTTGACTGATCCTCCCTCTGACCTTCTGCTCTGGGGCTGGGAGAACACAAGCTACAGACCGGAGGCTGCAGCAGAGGAGAGGTGGTGGCCACACAGCCAGACTGCCAGGAGGACTGGCAGGCACCAATCCAGGTACACCACCACAAAACTGGTCCCGAAGGACTCCACTCTTGACCGTTCCTCATCAATCCTTGAAAGGCCAAGCCTCTTACATGAGAGCTTTTGTTATCTGTTCTTCCTATACATCACAGGATATTAGAACAGAGGAAACCCCACAACGGGGTGCTGGGAATATGGAGAGTTCAGGAGTCTGTCTCTTTGAACTGCAGTGGGCACTTGTTCTTTTACAGAGGAGGACCAGAGAGCCCAGAAGGGGTGAGCATGTGGTCTAAATGAGGGAGCCAGGCCTAGAGTCCACATTGGTCACCTCTGAATGATAATTACCAAAGCTATGCAGGGACATGCACAGGTGCCTAAAATGTTTGTCTTTTACCACTGAACATATCTATATAGAGACTCCTGTGTGAAGTTCCTCAGAGAGAGAGAGAGAGAGAGACAGAGACAGAGACAGAGAGACAGAGAGAGATAGAGATAGGGTAGGGGGAGATCTTCATCCAGATTTCCCTCCTACTCTGGGGCTGACAGCACAATTTCCCCTGTAAAGGCAGAACTTGTTTTCTTGTCCTCACTTGGCCTTGCCTGTGTTTTATGTAAGCAGTTTGGATCTTACGCACTGGAATTGTGGGTAGAAAGTTTCTGTGGATGGAGGTAGAGGTATCATCCCACCAATCCAAAGACATTTGTCTTACCCTGATGATGAGGAAAGATGCCTGAGGTTGACATCTGACCTCCACATCTATGCTAATTTCTGACTTCCAGGAAGATGTCCATAAACACATGCACTGCACACACACCTGAACTCATACATACAGTATTGGTGCTAACAGCCTTCTGCATTTAAATCCCCCCTTCCCTGAGGCCAACACAGGGCAAGCACTCAATTTCAAGCCACCCACTATTGAAACAATTTTAAAAGTTTATGTAAAGTACTGGATCTATACACAAATAAGGAGACTAACAGAACAGACACTCAGGGCCACACCTCCCAGCCTTGAACATTGTTGAACTCCAGGTGATATCCTGCCTCCTAGATCTCAAAAAATTAAATGCATCCTTTAAAGACAGAGACAGCTGTCCATGTATATATAACTTCGTATCACTAAGAAACAGCTTTATAAAAACATAATAAAAAAATCAGTGGTTGCTAGGAGTTCGCGGGGAGGGATGGGTGGACAGGTGGAGCAGCAGGGACTTTTAGGGTGGTGCCACTGCTCTGTGTCATGTAAACAGGAGATACACATCAGAGGACATTGATCTAAAACCACGAATCTACACCACCAAGCACGGGCATGACTGTGAGCTGTGGCCTTGAGGTGACGTGGATGTCTCAGAGTAGGCTGCTTGATCCTAAAAAGAGAGTCCTCTAGCACAGATAATGACAATTGGGAGCACTATGAGTGTGAGGTGGGGGTGGGTGAGAATCACATCATCACAACACGGTTCTCACCACACACTGTCTCAATTTACCCAGTTTCTCACAAAATGTTTCCCACTGTACTCACAAAAGTCTTTTAACTCAGGACTTGGGAAAGGCCTCTTGGGACTACGTTTGTTTCATTCATTTTTGCTTTGTTTTGATTTTTGCCTTCTGAGACAGGGTCTCATGGAGCCCAGGCTGACCACAGAACTCTCTGTGTAGCTAAACTCATTTGACAGTCATACCTAGACACAGAGATCTCGGGTTAGCAGTGTTCTTAATTCATATGATTCAGCAACCAATAACAAAGACAAAGGACAGGGAAGGCCTCCTGTGACACCTCACTGCCAAACAGGGTACTGTGCAAAATAAATGGTACAGTCCCAAAGGCTCCTGGAAACATTCTAGGAACCCATCAAAGGTGCTTTTCTGACTATGGAACCATGGGGTACTACTGCAGCCAATACCAGATCTAACAAAGAGGGATATTGGGGACTTTGCCCACAATGAAAGCTATGGCTACTAACTACACTACAAATAAGAAATTTGGAGGGAGGAATTGGTATATGTGTGATCTGCATGTGTGTGTGTGTGTGTGTGTGTGTGTGTGTGTGTGTGTGTGTGTGTAGGCTGGAGGCAGTCTTCAGATGTCTTCCTTAGTCTCTCTCCAACTTCTAATACTAAGGCATAATGCACACAGCTCACCGCTAAGTCAGTCTAGCTAGCCAACTTGCTCTGGGAATAACCTGTCTCTGCCCCTGAGAGCTTGGATTACATGCAGACTATCAAACCCACCCACCTCTTACTTACATAGGTGATGAGAGATCAAAATTCTGGCATCCAAGCCTACACACCACACACTTTGCCCACTGAACCATCTCCCCAGCCAGAAAGAAGAAAAGTTTTAATGAATATTCCCACAAAGGCAGACAAATGTGGCATCTGGTCTCAACAGTTTGCAAGAAATGCATGTTTTAAGCTTTTCAGATATTATGGTACAAGGTTAAAGACGAAACTCATTTCATTGTCTTTTCCCTCTGCTCCAGTACATGTTTTCCTTTAGAACATAGGTGCTGCCCTCTGAGGTCTAAAGAAAGACAGGATCCTAGGCCCAGGAAGCATTTTCTCTTGTGCAGATTCCTTCAAAAGCTGGCCCCAGAGCTGTAGGGGAACAGCACTTGACAGCGAGGACCATAGACTGCATTTGTGGATAAGGGTAGATAGAGAGTTAAAGGTCTACCCCAGCTCCTGAAAGAAGAGCCCGCAGATCTAAGATGCATTTGCTTTATTTACTACTCTGTCCTGTTGATTCATCTACTAATTTGCCTCTCAAGATCAATTGCCACACAGAGAGTGACGCCTTTGTGAATGGAGTAAGGACATTTTACTTTGCCAGTTGCCTCATGGCTTCGTGCCTACCCTGGCCCCACCAGAGATCACAGTGGTAACACCCCATCAGGATCAGGTAGCATGGACCCTCCCTTCGAACTCACCCAACAACATGCCATGCGTTAGATGCAGTTCAACCCGGTTGCTCCAGAGGTGGGGTGTGGAGGGGGTTGGCAGGCTCCTCCTGGGCCCTTAGCCTAGCTGAGCCTGTTGTAAGCAGGGATATAACAAATGACCATCAGAATCTGACAGCATAGGCCACTACAGGAAGAACGAGTGCGGACAAGGCCATCCTACTACTGAAGCTCATCGAGTGCCTGAAAGTCACTGTGGTGCCTGTTCCCTTCTATTGCCAAGAATCCCATGGCACTATGCATATCCTGTTCCAGAAGAGAATTTGGGCTTTAAGCTTGGTGTCAACTCAGCTGAACCTGTTAGCTGATGACTTTACTGAGGCTTAAGGTTTAAAGGTATACACATTTCAGAAAGATGGAAGGGAGGACTTGAGTTTATTCTTTATTCAGTCTATTTATTGGAGATGAAGCTCACACTGGGATGAACATCTCTTTACTTTAAAAGAACTTTCTTATTGTGTCACCATGACCAGGACCAGTACATGCTCATATAATAAACAAACATAAAATATAAAATAAACAGAAAGATGAAAATTAAAGTTATCACTACAGCTATGTTACATTATAAAAACTTTAGGACAGCAAGATGGCTCAGTGGTTAAAGGTGTATCCTACCCATGCAGAAGACCTGAGTTTGGTTCTCAGTGCTCATCTTAGGGGGGGGGGGCGGTCATAACCATCTTGTAACTCCAGTTCTGTAAGATCAAATGTCATTGGTCTTCAAGGACACAACACACACAACACACACACCTAAAAGTAATAACAAACTAAAAAAAAATAAATTATAAAGTCTTCTAGGTATTATTTTCGAGATAGAGTCTGCTGTGTGGCCCAGCCTGGCCTTGTACTCATAATTTGCAAATATTACTAAACACATTTGAGATGCCTCTAATCACATTTCTATCCATTTGACTCAATGGCATCCCATTCTGTTTCTGATGGAATATAATTCTACTTTGTTCTAATGCAATAACAATAATACCCCATTCTAGTCTTTCACAATGGAGTAGAATGCATACATTTTACCATACTTTTAATTTACTGGAGGGAGAAGTTTCTTATTTAAGAGAATTGTCAGTGACAAAAACTTAAAATAATTAAAAGAATATGTTTCTATATGCAATGGATAGCTACTGCAGGAGCTTCGGGCAGAGAGGCCTCGTTCACTACAGACCATCTTCATAGCCATTCGTGGACTGTGGCATAAACAAGCAGGGACCTACACAAGGTAACCCTAGGAAAGGAATGGATACAAAGTCAGAAAACTGATGGCTAATCCCAAGACAGTTTTCTATTGGACTTTTTTCAAGGCAGTCAACTTTTCCATTTTCAGACTCCTCGTTAAGTAGCAAGGCATGGGTCCTCATATCCTCACTGAAATTAATAATACTTTTAACTGTGCTCATAGAGAGGTGAGCCTGTTCAAACAGATGACCCCTGCAATATGTAATATGTAACGTGTAATATATAACATGTATTATACATTCTATAACATATATAAAATTATATATATAAAACAGTGGAGCAAGAGGCCCCATCACATCTAGGCAAGGTTTCAGCTGTGATTCTAGATGTTTCTTTTCACAGCTTCTAAGTGTTAGAACGCCTACCTATTCAGCATGCCATCTTCAGGTGTCTATCTTCTCTAAAGATGATCGACTTCCTTATCAACATTTCCAGTGTTCCCACATTTATATCTAAAGAAAACAGGTTTGACTGCAGCACCCAGTCAAGACTTGTCAAGTTGCACATTGTTAGGGACCACAAAGTACAGCTGTTTCCCCATCCCTCTCCATCCCACAGTCCTGATGAGGCACTTTATCATACAGACTTCAGTATCCACTGGACTGGCTGTTCTCAGAATGGGGTCAGGGCTATCTTGAGTGAGGTCCAGTTGGAGCTCTGTCCCAGTGGCCTACATTTAGAAGAAGTACTTTCCACTCAATGTGAAGTACTTCACTCTCTAGCCATCTGAACAGAGCACTTTACCCCTGTGGGTCTCAGTTTCATCACTAGAACTATAAGCAGGCCGGTTCCAATGACTCTCAGAATGCACTCTTGCTCTCATTCAGCTTCAGCTTCCTGTTTCACTCAGCACCCAACTCTATTGGCTCTAATAATGCAAGCCCTTTTCATAGATTTAAGGTGTGTGTGTGTGTGTGTGTGTGTGTGTGTGTGTGTGTGTGTGTGTATACCTGCCTGTATGATTTTCTGTTCATCATGTTCCTGATTGATGCTCTTGGATGCTAGAGGGCATTGGGTCCCATGAATCCGTGAATCAGAGTTACAAGTGGCTGTGAATCTACCTGCTGTGGGTATTGGTAACTGAATCCACTTAGGTCCTTAGGCAGTAAGTGCTCCTAACTGCTGATCCATCTTTCCAATCCAAAACACAGGTCCTCCATAATATCTGTTGAGTAAGCAAATGGTAAAAAAGGGGTGGAAGCTTCACTTGCCTTGAATGGAAACTCTAGAAGGTAATTTGTAATTTCCTTAAACTGTTGAGGTTTTGTCTCATTTTATCTTTTGAAAACAACTCATGACACACAGACATAACAGAACTAATGAAATTCTGTGGAATAAGATGACCAAATGTTTCTCTAAGGAAATAAACAGATGAAGCCTTCCTGCCATTCCTTTATGAAATATATATGTATATATACATATATTCATACTATATATGTAATATATAGTATATAAGTATATATATACATATATGTGTGTGTGCAACACCTTGCATTTTAAATAAGACCCCCCCCACTATTTTAGCCTATTCATGACCACAATGGCACCCTGTGTATGCGAAGCAGCCTCTCATACACAGCTGGAACCATGACCTCTTCTAGTATTGTCAAAGAAAGAAGTTACTCATGGAAACTATCTGGTGAGCCCCTCATCCAGACATAACTTAATCAGTAGAGCTATTGAGACTAGTCAGCTCCAGGATTCCAGACTAGAAGTTCATGGAAGTCAAGAACACATCCACACATACTGTATGTGCCTTCCCACACTCCTTGGAATCTAATGCACGATAGGGGCTCAGGAAATGCAAGACAGTAAGTCAATAGCTAATAAGCAGAAGACATAATAATTAATTATTATTAATAATAATAAGAGCGGACATGTTAAACCAAATCAATGGGAGTGTAGAGATTCTTCTTTCCCTTTGTAGACCTTTTGAAATTACAAAAGATGACTGTGACGATGTTCAGTGGGTGAAGCGATTGCCTCACAAGCCTGAAGCCCTGAATTCAAGCCCTTGAGTCCATGTGTGAAGGCCCGGTGTAGTTGGTGCATGCTTGGAATACAAGCCCTGAGGAAACAGAGACAGGATGGTCTCTGGAGCTCACAGGTGAGCTCTGGGTTCAGTGAGTGACCCCGTCCCAAAGGACAAGGCAGAAAACTCCTGGGGATGACATCTGCAGCTGTCCCCCAGCCTCCACATGCGCAGGCACACACATACATGCGAGCATGCTCACACATACACACAAGAAAAGCCCAAAAAACATCAGAAAAGAATAGCAGAAGGCTTTGAGATCCTCTACTCCAATGCTCTTACTCCAAAAGGGAGGACACTGGAGTTGAGGAATCACACAAGCTCTCCAAAATCATGGAGCAAACCTGTCGGGGAGCTGGGACTTTGCCTGAGTCCTCTGACAGTTTTCACTTCCCCATGGCTGACTTACTAGAAGATTCAAGCATGACACTGCCAATACAGCACAGCACTCTAGGCACCTATTGCTCTAGAAAGTTCCAAGAAGTATAGGACTGAGGGTTGGAGATGTGGGGGTTGTGCGTTGTTACCATCCCCATTGATAATTACCTGTGTTTTCATTTATTAATCCTGAATTTTGTTAGGTGAAGAGTGTCCTCAAGTCAAGGAGCTGGACAAACTCCTGCCCTCCCCCTCTCTCCATTCTTTGTTCTTTTCTTTGAGCTGGGTCCATTGGAGGAGCATTGTATGGTCCCCTGCTGGGTCTACAAGGCCCCTTTTCGGTTCAATTAATGAGCCATAAATAACCCAATGAAGGTGTCAACAAAGAGGGTAATTTATCATCCCTTGTCAGGAAGGTGAGCCTTGCCGAGGCAAACGCTCATTCACAGTCTGGCACAACATGTTAAGATTTATTCCTGTCCAGGTCCCTCCTTCTCCAGGCCCCCCTCTCCCAAACCAAAATTTATCTTCCACAGGAATCCTCACAGGTGCCCTGTGCTGACAAATAAGCTCTGAAGTCTGGTATTCATCACTGATTGAGCTTTGTGGGGAGGAAGGCAGCAGGAAATAAATTTATTTTAGAGAGAATGTACTTATGATTCAAACATGCTCAAGGGGAACGGTGAGGTTATTCCCACCCTCCTGGTCCCAGAGAAGGAGAGAGGGAGTTAGCGCAGGAAAGCCCCCTTTCTTTTTTTATCGAGTATGCCTTGGAGGAAGCAGGAGGGCTTCACTGAGTATACTCTTGGCTGCCTGCATAGATGCTCATCAGATTTACCTGAAAGTCTGGATTGGAAAATCTTGTACGGGAGTAGGGAGAGCCAGAAGCCTCTCAGAAGATGCTCGGTTGCTATACCAGATTGTCCAGGGTCACATCCTAACTTCTGCCATCCTTAAGAGGACTGCATCCTGAAATGGGTATGGGTAACAGCTGTCTGGAAGAGTTTGCTAAGACCCTAGTCCCTGGGCATCCTTACTCTTTACTCCCACTTCCCCAAGGCTCCCACAAGCTCTCCAGTATTCTGTCCCATTTCCAATACTCCATGTGGATTTTCCACAAGGAAGCAATATTTAGTGCTTCTAGCCACTAGTCACGGTGGCTCTCGAGCACCTGACATGTGGCTAGTATCAGAGAGGAACTATAGCTGGGGAGATGGCTCATCGATAAAGCCATGCAAGCACAAGGACGTGAGGTAGGATTCCCCAGAAGCTACATGGAAACTGGACATGCTGGCAAAACTTGTCAGACCAGTGCTTGGAGTTGGGGTGGAGACATGGGTATTCCTGGAGCTCAATGGCAGGGATAGACTCTGAATTTGCTGGGAGAGCCTGTGTCAAAAAGTAAGATTGGAAATGACTGAGGTAGTCATCGACCTTGACCTCTCTTCTCATGCACAGGCACACACTCATAAAAAGGAAAAAGAGAAGCAACCGGATTTTTAAATATCATTTAATTTCAATAACTCAGGTCGATGTGGCGTGAAGCTGCTGGTTGCTATTGTGGACAGTGCAGTTTTCCTCTGCCACTCTTGGTTTGTGGGGAGCCTGGACAAAATCAAATCCTCTACACTCCTGGCGGGGCTTGAGATATCTGTCTTCTCCCTCCTACTCTTATTTTCCTAGCTAACAAATGCCACACGACCCTGGGTTATGCCCTTGTTGGTCACTTCTACACAGGAGGATGGCAGAGGTTGTATTTTGTTTGTGTGTTTGTTTGTTTACCCACCTCCATTCCCAATGTCTCCACAAGTAGACACAGGATCTGACTCTCAAGCATCTGCCAGTGTGGGAGATGTGTGGGAATAAGATGTGGTTGCAGCCCCTTTCTACATGGAGGGAAGGAAATGACCTACCACCAGGTCCCAGGATGGGACAGTATGGGAAGAATGAGACCTAGGGAACTGAGGGACCAGGTGAAGCCTAGATCACCTAGATTCTGTGAATACTTCTAGACATGAACTCATCCTGCCTCTTGGTGGAAGAAATAAGACAGCCTCAGGGTGGACTGAGCTTCCTTCACAGAGAATGTGAGACACCTGAGATCTCTCAAGAGTCCAAGCCTACTCTCTCCCTCCCTCCCTGTTATGTTGACAGAAGATCCAAGTCTACAGTTGCGTGAGGTGACTGTCATCACGTACTCCCAACTTGTTAAGAACATGTGTTCCCTGAGGAGAGATGGCCACCTGTTCATCTCTGAGTCTAGGCCCTAGTCTAGTGACTAACCGTGAGAGATTCAAATAGGATATCTAGACATGGAATAGCCTCACATGAGTTTAGGTGCAGTCCCCAAAGTTTTGCTTAAGGCTTAAGTCAGGGGAGAGAGTAGTTCTTAAGAGCAGAGTTTGCTCTTTTAGGGTAAAAAGCATTCCTGCTCCGTCTTCACAAAGCTGTGAGAGGGACTCACCCCTTACAAATGCACCTCAAACATGCAGACATTTTTAAAATCACATTTAATTAGTTTGCTCTGTGTGCTTGCTTGTGTGGATACCATGTGTGTATATATGCATGCATACATGCATGTGCTTCTCTGCGTGTGTGGAAGTCAGGATGACTTGCAAGACTCAGTTCTTCCCATGTGCAGACAGTGTATCTGCAAAAGGTTCCAAGTCAATGAGTGGACCAAGGAAGACCCAAGCACATAGTGCCCCATGAGTAACCACGACATGCCAACCATCCAGAGGCCTAGAGGCCCTGACCTAGACAGAAAGGGGAATCATACAGACCTCCATCTGACCCTTGCCACTTGTTACCTGACCCCCCCCCATGAAGCTCTTCTCCTTGCTCCTCTTAAGGCTCTCTAGGAGGAGGGCTTTCCAACAGTCAGCTACCAGGGAGAGCAGGGGAGAGGGGTAGAGCTCCAGCTTCCCGGGCTATGATGCCTATCTCTCAGACTCCAGGAACCCTTCAAGTCTTTAGCGTTTGACTCCTCTCTGCATCAAGTGGCTTTGATGTGCCTCCGGAAATAGGTGCCGGTACCAAAATGCATGCACTCGGTGCCAAGACTGAATGCTTCAGAGAGACTTCACAGTGCCAAAAGTGCCTCTCCCACAGCGAGGCTTCTACAGAATGTCTTCTAAGTCTCCAACGCCTAACAAGACTCCAGAACCAAACAGAAGATGAGACCCAGCCTGAGGAGATGCCCTGCTTTCCTCTCTAAGCTCTTCTGCCTTATGATAGAGATAGCTCAGACCCTGCACAGCTGGCTGAACACACTAGCTAAATATTCATTTCTTTCTAATGAGCTCAGTGCCAGGGAGTCCTGTGGAGCTACTGTACTGACTTGGTGCTTTGGCTGTATGTCCAAACCAATGTTACAATATAGGGTTCCAACACGTAAAAATAAATAAATAAATAAATAAATAAATAAATAAATAAATAAATGAATAACAAATCATGGGGAAACATCTGCATTACCAGTGTGTTCTGAATTCACCCGAGAATGTCCGTGTTTCCCTGAGTGGGAAGATGTTCTAGCGTTTTCTGAGATTACTGTTTGAGAGGGTGAAAACTAGCTGAGGTGACTCTACTCAAAAAAAAAAATAGCAATAAAGGCATGAGAGATGGAAGCGACATTAGCAGACTTGAACCAAATTCTGTTCCTACGGTGAGCAGCAGGTTGGGGAAGACACACTTTTTGTAGACCCTCTTTCAGTTGAGATCAGGCCTTGGGTCACTCTAAGACTTTTCTAGAGAAACTTCCATTGCATCAGATTTACTCAGTAACAGGAACCCAGGACCTGAGACCGAGTAACAGGCACGTCTCCTTGCTTCTGTGCCATCACCCAGCGTGGAGTTTCTCCATGAAGAGCAAGGAGGCAATCTCCACACTGCAGTTTGACACACAACTTGAGCTTGCCTGGAGCTACGACATGGTAAACTGTGCGGCTCCTTTCAGATCTTGCAAGCTACCAGCCACTGGTTGGGGTGGGTAACTGGTTGGGAAACCACCAGGAAAAGACAGCTTTTGCAAATGACTCAGTAGGTGGTTCGGACTCTTGTGACTCAGAACCAAGCCCATGGCTCAACCCCATGCCGAGACTCTCTGGAATGGTTGGCTGCTCCCAGCCTGGCTGGCATGTGATGCTGAGGACCTCTGGTGTTTGCCTGATGGGAGACAAATGTCTTTTCTGATAAGTCTTGAGGACTGTGGACCAGAGCTGCAGCAAAAATTCAGTTAGTGCCAGTCTTGCTTTCCTCGAACCACTAGAGAGATTATTTGTCTGTTTGCTTGTTTTGAAATAGAGTTTCGTGTAGCCCAGGCTAGTCTCCAACTCGGTATGTATTGAGGATGCCCTTAAATTCTTGATCCTACTTCTTCCTGCCAAGTGCTGGGAATAGGCATATGATGACATTAGACCCAGTGTATTCGGCACTGTGCTTCATGAAGGCAAGACAAGCACTCTACCAACTGACGTACATTCCAAGCCCCACTTGATGCTTTCTCTATCATGCAACCTTTTGTTTGAACATTCTCCTCCTTATCCATTGGCTTCCTCCATGTCCCACAGTCATGAACTTGTAGACACTAACCTCCTAGCTCTTCCTCTGTTTCTGCTGCTTCCTGGAGCTATGTCTCTGAGCAAGACTCCCACAAAGGATGTCTAATGACAGCAACTACAATTGCAACCCCCTTCCCATTCCTCATCAGACTTTCTCTTAGCTCCCATAGAAATGTTCAAACCCCTTGTCTTGGAGAAAGCATACTAACATATTCTTGAAGAGCTGATTCCCCCATTACTCTGCTTATGGTCTAGGTTCTGGGTGATTTAGGTGGATCACTCATTCCTCCCTCTGAGTTCTCCTCTCTCGTACTTTTTCCATCCCTCTTTACTCAAGACCCCTTTTCTCTGTCTCCCGAGATTCTGCTGCTCCACCTTCCAGGCCTGGAACACTAACTAGCCTCCTCCCAACACTTATATCTTGACCTCTGACTCCACATCTGGTTGGTACTCTCCTATTGACATAGAACAGTGGCTGTTGTCCTTCTGGAATGTACTTTAGGGAAGGGCTGAAGGTCACTAGGCATGGGGAGCTATGTTCTTCTTATTTCCTACCATTCTGGAGCATATAAATTTGTACTACCGAGCAAACGGGCGAAGTTGGAGAATCTAGACGGATGTTCTCAAATTCTCTCCAGCTGTAGAGTTCCATCACAGAGGTGGCTGCACATCAGTAATAAAAGCCAGGCCAGCAACAAGCTTTTCAGAGGCGCTGGTGTGATACATTCTGTTGGCCATGGGCTGTCTTTGGGTGTGTGCAGGCAGACTCACACAAACCAGATGTGCTTCTGCTTAGAAAGGACCCAGAGAGGCCGGCCTCCCTCGTTTCTCAATGTGATGAGAGGTGCCCTGGGGCCTTGCAGCTCACAGTTGTTCTGGAAAAAAAACCCTACTTAGCATAGCCCCAGCTCTGAGTTCTTAGCATACGGATGGCAGGGGTGCACTGTGGTGCCCTGTTGGCAGTGAGCCAGGAGGAGGGCTGAGGTTTGGCTTGACTGTGCTCAGTAAGCAGGCTGGACCTGCACTAACAAGATCCCTGCCAGTTAACAAGTCTGTTGCCTGCCTTATGCAGGAGGTACTGTCCAGAGCCTGCCTCCTACTGGACTAGTAGATGTTAAATACAGTAGAGATCATGAGGCCAACATTGCTAAAGTTTTCCTTCCCAGTGCCCTCAAGAGACTAGGCAGCTATTTCCAAACTTAGCAAGGATCAGAGAATCTCAGAGGCTTTAGTCAAACACAAATTTGCTAGCCCAAATTCTGAAAGATCTGACTTGAAACCCTTGGGCAAGGATAGAGAATTTATATTTCATAATCAAATGGTGCTGATACGGCTGCTCAAAAATCTCCACTCTGAACCACGATAGCAGGAAGCAGCACCCTGTCTATAGATTTGGCCCCATTAAAATGAATTCCTTGGACTGGGAAGATGGGCCAGTCAGTAAAGTGCTTGCCTTAAAATCATGAAAGTTAGCCTGGCAGTGGTGGTATATGCCTTTAATCCCAGCACTCCGAAAGCAGAGTCAGACAGATCTCTGAGTTCCAGGCCAGTCTGGTCTACAGAGGGAGTTCTAGGACAGCCAAGGCTACACACAGAATCCTGTCTCAAAACCAAACCAAACAACACCCCCCCTCCCCCACACACACACCAAAATCAATGAGGACCTGAGTTTGGTTCTCAAAACCCACATTTAAAAGCTAGGAATGTGCTTGGATTGCTTATAATCTTAGCACTGGTGAGGCCAAGAGTAGGATCCCTGGGGCCTGCTGGTTAGCAAGTATAGCCTTATAGATAGTCCAGGCTAGTGAGATACCCTGTGTCAAAAATAAGGTATACCTAGAAAATGACACCCAGGAATGACCTCTGGTTTCCAGACTAATTTGAACACACACACACACACACACACACACACACACACACACACACACACACACTAAAATTTCAGTTCCCTACTTTGCTACAGAAACTATCTTTTCTTTCTATGCTGTTGGCTCCACTGTCCATTTCTCACCTAGAACAACAACAACAACAAAAAAAAAATCAGCCCTTCAATTGCACAGCCAAGCTTGACTTGACTAAGCCCTAGCTATGTGCCAGCACTGTTCTAAATCCTTAACACATTATTAGCTCATTTAATCCACATAATTCTATGCAATAGGTACCACGATTATCCCCATTTTAGAAATAATAAATCCCACAGGGGGCCCTTAGGAAATACTTTCTGAATGAATGAAGGCAGGCAGGCTCGGGAAGCATTTATACCATGTGCTACGGAAGCTTGTTTCCATGCCAAGGGAAGCCATCAGAAAGTGAAGAACTGGCTTGTCAACCAATTGTTTGTTCCTGTACGACACCAAATAACCCATGTGCCTGCCATTGGCTGCCTGCTCTGGCTCTGTGTAGACGTCTCCTCACTGGGAGGGAAGCCAGAGTTAATCTCTCACAAAGGGTGGTTTAATAATAACCAGACACTGGAGGCAAAGAGAAAGGAACACAGTGATCCCACGCAACCCCAGGAAAAATGGACTATTCGGGCTCACAGTGTGTGCACTGCCAACTGGGGAGGGCCCCTGGGGCTGCCTGAGGTTTCTTAATTTTTATTCTAAAAATAGCCCAAGCAGGTGTCCCTCCTGGTTATCCCCAAATGCACCACTGCAAGCATCCACAGATGCCTATCACTCTAAAACAACACTAACGCTCCCATTGGAATGGAAACCAGGTCATCTCTGAAAGACTATAAATGGACAGCCCCTCTCTGTCTATTACTTATTAATGTTTCCCGCCTTTTGCTCAACCAGCCTTGAGGCCCAAACAGAGAAACACACCCTACATAAAGTTACCAGTATAGATAAATAAAACATCAGACTCAGATTGGTAGCTTTATCCTCCCCTGCTGGAGCAGGGTAGGCTGTGCTGCTAGATGCTACACACAGCAATCCTCAAAGTGCAGCCCTTGGAGAACTAAGGGATGCACTCTTCCCAGAAGTTACTCATCTTTGCCTCTGTGGAAGATTGCTCTTGTCTGCTATGGATGGCATGAGGTGATCACAGACTGATTCTCAACCCAAGTCCCTTGGAATTGAGCAAAGCAAGGTTAGCATTGCTGATGAAGAATCTCCCCATACAATATGCATGCTCTGTGGCTACTCAGCCTCAAAAGTCACCATGGAAATACCAGCCGCAAAGAAATGTGTGCAAGAGAAGAATCAGAGTCCCTCTGTAAAGTTCCACAGAGATGTAATTATGCAGGATCTGAGCCTATCTGATGTGACGTCCCTGGCATCCATCACTCCAGGGCGCCCCTCTGGGTCAAGGGGAGAGCCATACCCAAAGCAGAATTATTTCCTCTCCCTCCTCCTAGCTGCTTATAAACAGTTCTTGCTTCATTGGAACAAAGTCTTGGAACAAGGTCTCAGCGTAGCCCAGCCTGGTGTGAGGCAACTTGAGGGGCTGCTCTGATGGAGAGACCTGCTGTCACTCCTGGCACCAGGGTATATCTCTCCATAACTCACCAGGATGGAGAAAGAGAGAGATCCCACACATCTGTCAGGCCTTCTGCCTCAATGAAAAGCCGGTACTTTCGTCTGCCCACAGTGGCTATGGAGGGAGAAGCCTAGCCTGGCATTTTCTGGATCTGTGCAGAAGGGCATGCAGTGCAGAAGACAGCACCCCAACTGCTGTGGATTGAAGAACTGGTGCCCAGAGGTGTGAGTATTTAAAGGTTTGGACCCCAGTGGGGAGCACTGTTTGGGGAGGTGGTATAGCCTTGCTGGAGGAAGTCCATCTCTAGAGGTGGGCTTTGAGAGCTCCTATCCTCCCCTCTCCCCCGCCACCCCCCACGTCCACTTCATTTTCTTGGACTCAAGTTTGCAGCTGAAGATGTGATCTCTCAGCTTCCTGCTGCAGCTGCTGCTGCTACGAGCCCTCCTTTTGGAATGGTAAACCCAGATAAACCCTTTTATCTTTACATTGCTTTTGATCGTGGCATTTTGTCAGAGTGATGGAAAATTAATAAATACAGCTATCCACTCCAGTCAGTCCCTCCCAGAAACTATGTAGAGTGCCCCACCAGGCTGGTTCTACTTCAGCAAGGAGTATTGCCTGGGTCCTTGTCTTAAACTTCATCTTTTTCTTGTGCAAAGAATTAAATGCCTCCACAAAACATAAAATAAAGAATGAATGCCTCTTAGGTTAGTCCAGACAATAGATAGTCAATAATGGCAAAATATGCAAGATAGGCATTTTGGTGGGTCAGGAGACCGTACTAAAAACTCCAAATGCCAAGTATCACATGCTGAAACCAGTCAAATCAAGTCATGTTCATGCATAGTACTTTCACCATAAGCTTTGGTTATTGTAGCGGAGTTGTTTTGAAACAAAAATAAAACTGCAACTATTTACTGATTGTGGGCCAGGCACCCTACAGAATGCTCAGTGCGGACTGCCTCAGTCCATCCTAATAGTTTATGAGGCATAGTCCATTAGGACAGACCCATAGAAGCTGAGGCACTTAGCTGTCAAGTGGCAAAACTGGAATCTGAACTCAGGAATACCCAGACTGCCCCTCCTCTACCACTTGGCCATTTGCTGAGCCCACTGCAGTCAAGATAGTCAGTGTAAGAATTTGATTTTTTTCCCCTAGAAGTCAGCACTGGACCATGACTATCACTGAAGAGTTATTGTTCTCTGAGCAATTATTATTGTTCATCCCGTAAGGCCCTAATCTTGGCACGAAAGCCATCATCCTCATTGGATTGAAAGGCCAAGGTCTTTCAACCTTGAAGGAAACGTAAGTTATCAAATTGTCTTAAGTTACCAACCCATACAAGAAAGGTGTGACTAATTAATTGGTTTAAAGCCTCAAAGATGCCATTTTCCATGGATTAGAAGAAAGGAATATGTGGTTGGCTCTTGGAATGCACCCTTGGAAATGGACCCCCCTCTAACTGTCTAAACTTCCACTTGGGTCATTCTAACACAACAGTGTCTGGCATCAGCAGAAGCAGTCAGGTGCAACTAGAAGACACCTGAACCAGATCACTTGGACTAAAGCTGCAGGACCAACCAGTGCTGCCATGTGTACAACCTTGAGATAATTATCCGGCCACTCAAATCATCTCAGTCAAGCAGGGAGGGTGATGTTTATACTAACACGACACAAAGCATCATGCTTCAGGGGTTCATGGTGTGGACCAAGCAAGACAATGTATGTAAAAACTCATCCAATAGCAAAAGTGGTCCAAGATATCATTCCTTGGTGGTCCATTGTGCTCCATGACCCCACTGCAGGGGGAGTATCCAGACATGCCCTGGTGAGGAACGGGACAGGAGGTTCAAAGAGAAAGAAGTGTCAGCGCAGAATTTTCGGCTAGTTTGTTCTGGCTCAGGATTTCTCAAAAGGCTGACCGTAACCTGAGATGGTGAGTATTGATTGCCAATTTGACAGAATCTAGAATCACCTAGGAGACTGGCCTCTGGCCATGTCTGTGAGGGATTATCTCAATTAGGTTAACAGAAATAGCCTTCTACAGGTTGGGGCCCCAGGCTACGTCAAATGGACAAATCAAGCTGAGTACCAGTATCTCCTGACTGATTCCAGTGTGAGCATTTATTTCACGTTCCAGTCATGATGGGCTATTTCTTCAAACTGCCACCCAAGAAAAACACTTCCTTTTTAGTCTTCCTTGAGTTGGGTATTTTTGTTCCGGCAATGTGTAAAGTAGCAAACTGTATCTCGCAATGGAGGAGGGGTGTTTTAGTTAGGCTTCCTATTGCTTTGATGAAACACAATGATCACAAGGCAATTTGGGAAGGAAAGGGTTTATTTGGGTTATATTTCCCTACTACTCACTATTCATCACTGAAGGAAGTCAGGACAGAAACTCAAACAGGACAGGAATCTGGAGGCAGGAGCTGATGCAGAGGCCATGGAGGGGTTCTGCTTACTGACTTGTAACTCATGGCTTGCTCAGTCTACTTTCTCATGGAACCCAGGACCACCAGACCAGGAATGGCACTATACACAATTGGCTGGATACTCATCCATCAATCACCAATTAAGAAAATGTCTCACAGGCTTGCCTACAACCTAATCTTACAAAGGCATTTTCTTAATTGAGGTTCCCTCCTTTCAAATGACTCCAGCTTGTGTCAAGTTGGCATAAAACCATCCAGCAAAAGAGGCAAAATTAGTTCTTGGGAACAAAACTAAAAGATTGCTGTTTTTATGTATAAAGTACAGATGAATACACACTACGTAATCACAAACACATCCACACAGGCGTAAACACACAGTGTGTCTGTGGAATTAAAATTTCATGAAGAGAGCAGTTAGGAAAACAATGTCTAACAAGACACCTGAGAAGGTAGAATTAAAAACACATTTTAGAAAGTGCTGGCTTAATGTAACTATGCCATTCCACCCCCATATACACAAGCATTAGTCCTGTGAAGTTGGGCACCTACTGTGGAAGGCTGTGTGCTGTGCTTGGATGTGTCCAAGAGGAGATGGAAGCTATTGTGGATGGTTTCAGCTTAGGGGTTTTGTGCAAAGAATTCTAATACCTTCGAATTTAAATTCTAAAGGAGTGTCTTCAGTCAATCAGTAGGGAGATAAGGCATCATTAGGGCTACCACTTCTTCTCCACCCTGGATTCTTCTATTTGAATCACCCTGTCTAAACTTAAAGGTAGGAAATTTCACTTTATGAATGATAACTGGCATGCTTAGGACCAATATGTAATACAAATATGCCTTGGTCTCCCAATGGGACTCAAGTTGCATTTTTTTAAGCTATTGGAAAAACTAGAGTTTATATGTCAATTTAAAAAAATTATTTGTGTGTGCATTCAAATATGTGTGCTGGAACATAGGCCTGTGTCATGTGGAGACTGGAAGAGGACATCAGGCATCCTTTCATGCTCTCTGCCTGACTCTTGGAGGCAGGACTCTCCCTGAACCTGGGGCTGTTGCTTCCTTAGCTAATATGGAAGCCAGCAATCCCCAGAAATCTTCCTGTCTCCTCCCTCATCAAAAAGAGGGCCACCTCTCACAGGCATGCATGGGACACTCAGCTAGTTTAGTGACTGCCGAGAACCGAACTCTCGTATTCATGTTTATGCAGCAAGTGCTTTTAACCACCAAGCCATTTCTCCGACGTCCAGCTCTGTTTCCTGTAACCAAACCCATTAAAAAAGTCCAGTCAACAAGTGCTCAGGCTATTGCCTCTCAATCCACTCCCTCTTGCTATATCAGCACTCCCACCTAGCTTTTATAGTTTATGGTACCACACTGATCTCCTTACCCCCCTTCCCATTTGGTTCTCAGAACTCTTTTCAAGTACAGCTCACCCACCCATAGATTCAGTCACTCGTTCATGGGTTCATCCATCTATCCATCCAATAGCATTTGAAAATAATCAACTCTCTTCCCAAGAGAGCCAGGCATTCATTCAAAGGCATGAACACCCCTCTGTCCCCCATCTGTCCCCCATTTCCTTGCCCAAATTCTCTACTGGGTAGAAGTGACAGAAGAAGAAGACGTGCGTCTATCAGAGACTTCATTCTGCACACACTGCCTTTGAGGAGTTCTGACGGAAGACGGCAGGGAGGCATGTGCTCTCTTGTAACGCCAGGCCATGCTAGTCCTGAGGTAGCTGGGATAATCCATCCAGTTGCCATAGCGGCCATAAGTGTTCATTTACCACTACGAGACCTACAGTGGTCATATATAATGCCTTTCGCTAGCGGGAGCTGGGCCAGCGGCAGCACAGGGCAGCATGTCGGCCATCCGTCACCACTCTCCTCTACAACCTTTTGTTCACTGCTCATTATGGTGAGTTATATCAGAGAGCAGCACATATTTCAGGACACTCTCTTTCCATATGGTCACAAGTCAGCTGGGCCGGCCCCAGGCCCACATAATCTTTGAGCGAGGGGCAGTGTCACCTGCTGGATGTTCCCCGCCCCAGCACTTCCAATGACTGGAACCAGAGTGTGAGCACATTCCTAGGAGACAGGATGAAAAACCATCCCACTTCATCTACTATAAATACTGGATATGGCAAGTCGTTGCTCTCTGCCACATCCCTGGGGCCTGTGGGGAAGGCAAATTACATTCAAGGAGCCTAAATAGGTCATCAGGTCAGCTTTGGGCCCTGGCTAGGCTTCTCCATTGTAAGCAAATCACTTCCAGAACCATAAGCGATTAGGCTAGCACATGTGTACCCCCAGCAGACTTTGAAAATATGTCACTGCAAGTGTGAGACCAATTGTCTAAGACTATGAAAGGTAGAGGCTGGGTGGGTATTGCCGTGGAACAGTCATAATCTCAGTGCTGGGGAGGCAGACACAGAAGAATACCCAAGGCCACATATTAGTTTCTTTTCTATTTCTGTGATAAGATGACCAAGGCAACTTACAAAAGAAAAAGGTTAGTTGGTCTTAGGGTTTCCGACAGCCAGAGTCTATGGGAGTGAAGTGACTGGAACAGATGTTGAGAGCTTACATCTTGACCCATAAGCAGGAGGCAGAGGGAACATGGAATGATCTGAGTCTTTTGAAAAGCCAGAGCCCAGAGGCACATCTATAAACAAGGGCCAACTTCCTAGTCCTTCCCAAAGAGTTCCACTGTCTGGGGACCATGCATTCAAACATATCAGCTCATGGGGATAACAATCACTCAAACTGCAGGCTCTGTGGTCACAGTCTTAGCTGACCGTATAAGCTTCAGGTCTTAGCGAGAGAGTACTTGTCTTGAAAAATAATATGGGTGGCTTCTAAGGAATGATACCCAAGGTTGCCTCTGGCTTCCATGCTCAGGTGTACACCTACAAATGCAGAAACCTTGCAGTCATGCACACATATGCGCGTGCACAAACACACACATGCGCGCGCACACACACACACACACACAGGAGTTAAAGTCTAGGTTAAAAGATGAGGGGAGAAATCAAAACTTAAAATTGTTCACTATGTTTAAAGGTGCTTGCTGCTCTTTAAGATAACCAAGAGTTTGATGCCCACGACCCACACTAAGATGTCTCATAAATGCTCATAAGCCCAGATCCAGGGTGATCTAACACCGTCTTCTGACCCCCTCAAACATCTACACACACTTGTGAATGAATACACACACACACACATACACACACATACACACAAACACACACACACACACACACACACAAACACACACCCATAAATAAAATAAATCTTACACAAAAATACAAAGCAAGCAGTGTGCTGGCTAAGAAGAATGCTGAGAGCTTCAAACTGGAAGCCTCCATCCAGCTATCAACTGGCAAGCAGAATACAAAATCGCACCCGTGCTCATGTGACAGACATAGTTCCGGGGCTACTAATTCTAACAACAAAAAGAAATGGCATGATTCATACATGTAACTGAATGAATGAGTCTTGAAGTCATTATGCTAAGTGAGAAAAATCTAATGCAAAGGTTATCTATGTATTACAATTTCATTGAAAGAAACTTCTAGAAAAGGCAAAATGCAGTGACACTGAGCAGATTCATGGTTGCCAGAAGCTGTGGGGCTTAAGGAAGAAATTGAGAGCAGAGGCCCAAGGGAGCTTTTGTGGGTAAGAAAAATGCTCCGGATATTTACTCTATGGGAGATAGTTATATGGTTGCTTGCAATTGGTGGAATTCATCATATCAGATGCTTATAGTAGGTAGATTTTATTACACGCAGATAATCCTTTCGTAAATGGAAACAGACAAAAGGGAAAAGTCTCCACGAAGGAATATGGTCATGGCTTCTCCTCCTAGGTACCAGATGCCCTAGAAGAGGGGAGTGTGAGTATTGTGTATGAAAAGAAGTTACACTCAGACAACAGCGAGAAAGCTAAGGTCGGCCTTGGACTTGGACAGACTAGAGAGTGTGCATCTCCTCTGGAGGATGACCAGTCATTATTGGAGGCACCTTAGGGACTGTCAGCCCTGTCAGGATCAACCCAACTTCTGGCTAATTCAATTGGGATCGAAGAAACACTACAAAGATGCGGAGATGGCAGGGAAGTGGTTTGACCTTCTCAAACTTCAGGTTCTCCGTTCTTAAAATAGTTAAGTTGGGCAAAATAGCATAAAAGCTTTTGTATAATACAGCATGCCCACCTTTTCTCTGAGATCTCTAATGTCTTAGGGGCTTGGGGAGAGAGCTCAGTTGGCAAATTGGTAAATTGCTTGCCTTGCAAGCACAAGGGCCTGAATTCAATTCCCAGAACTCACACAAAGAAGCCAGGCATGGAACTATGCGCTTGTAGTCCCAGTGCAGGGGAGGGAGAGACAGAGGTAAAACTGGAGCCTGCCAAGAGCTACGGTGAGTCAGTCCCTGCCCTGTCCCACCCCCAGCAGTGAGAGTCCTGGCCCCATCCCCCCTGCACAGCCTATCACTGAGCTATGGTGAGTCAGTCCCTGCCCTGTCCCACCCCCAGCAGTGAGAGTCCTGGCCCCATCCCCCCTGCACAGCCTATCACTGAGCTATGGTGAGTTAGTCCCTGCCCTGTCCCACCCCCAGCAGTGAGATAGTCCTGGCCCCATCCCCCCTGCACAGCCTATCACTGAGCTAGAGTGAGTTAGTCCCTGCCCTGTCCCACCCCAAGCAGTGAGACAGTCCTGGCCCCATCCCCCCTGCACAGCCTATCACTGAGCTAGAGTGAGTTAGTCCCTGCCCTGTCCCACCCCCAGCAGTGAGATAGTGCCCTCCCCATATCCCCTCCCACTAATGCCCCATCACCTGGCTAGCAGTGAGATAGTCCCCCTTTATGCTCCTTGCCACGCCCACCCTGAGATCTTCATAAGCATTGTTGTTTTCCCATTTTCTGATTTCTGATTCCCATTAGCTCTTCCGATTCCAAAGTCAGCTCTGGCTGGACCCAAGACCCTCATTCTATAAGATGAAGTGAAGGAGACTTGGACACTTAAGGAAAGCTCGGACTCCACTGAGCCACCCTCGAGTGGATTTCTTTGTCTCAACAACCATGGCTAGCAAGTCCTCACCTGGAGAGACACTCTCAGAAGATCTCCAGGGACTCAGCTGATTTATTTTTAGTTCCTTGGTGAGTATTCACTTTGGAGTCTCAGAAAACTTTCAGATTCCAGGATGATAAATTTTTGATCTTGGGTTTTTTTTTTTATTTTAATGCAATTATGAGTCATTCCACACTTTAGTATCAACAACCCCGAAACTCCCTCTCCTCAAGAGCGTTTTCATCTCTTCAAAGATCCTGGAGGTGAGGAAGGGCTTTAAGCATTTGCCCTTGACAAGAAAAGATGCAAGAGACAGATACTCGTATCGTGTACTGCTGTCAACACTAAGAAACTGTTTGTTTTAAAGCAGAATTGTGCACCGGTAAGTACAGATCCAACATCACTCAGTGAGCAGGCAGAGATGTGTAGATTTGCTGTCTCTACGTCAGCAGGTCTCAACCTATGGGTCATGACTCCTTTGAGGGTCCAATATCAGATATCCTGCATATCAGATATGTACATTATGATTCATGACAGTAGCAAAATTAGTTATGAAGTAGCAATTAAAATAAGCTTATGGTTGGGGGGGGTCACCACAGCATGACGAACTATATATTAAAGTGTCACACCATGAGGAAGGTTGAGATCCACTGCTTTAAGCAAAACTCTCTTTTCCTGATAGTCTGAATGGAAATTTAATCTAGGGACCAGTCAGACGGCTCAGAAGGTAAAGGTGCTTGCCAACAACCATGCTGTTCTGAGTTTGATCCCCAGAACGCGCATGGTGGAAGGAGAGAACTGACCCCTACAGGTTGACCTCTGACCTCCACTTATTCGGACTGTGGCATATATGTTCCCATCCATAGACACCCATACTACGAAATAAATAAAAACGTAACCAAAAACGTGAAAACAGCAATCTATATAACCTTTGGAGGACTCTTCCTAATGTTTTGAATCTATTTACTCCCACCCCCACCCCGCCATGTGATGGATCTTGCTGGAACCTAAAATACCAGCAAAAGTTGTAACTATTCACAAAAGGACTAGTTACAGGGCTTGCCAACCATAGGGAGGAACTCCTCATACAGTGCAGCTTTAAGATGTGAAAAATTGAATCCCATTGAGCTCATACCTCAAACCCAGACACACCTAAACTGAAACCTGCTAGCTGGATCAGGAAGCCAACCAGCGTATACCAAATTTACAGCCAGCGCTCTCCCGTCTGCTGTTCTCTGTCAACAGGGAGGACAAGGTTTGTCTCCACTTCTATTCACCAGGCTCATTATCTGTGTTAGGCACAGCATTCTGCTGTTGTCCAGGGATAAGAAGTGTGTGTTTAGGTTCCAGTATCTTACACTTAACTTCACAGCCTATCACTGAGCTAGAGTGAGTTAACTTACACTAGCCTCAGGCAGACATTCATGTGAGCAGGGAGCTGTAATCAGTTTAGGAGATTATTACTTGACAGGATTCCTGTTCCCAGTGATAATTAGAGCGGGCTAGGCTATTAGAATGTTACCTGCGTACACATGTAGATACCTTTTCTTTCTTCCTGATCTCCTTATCCCCCTTTAGAAAACACAGTCTTTCATCTTCGAGTTTATGTGCAAAGGTGTTAATTCAGTGTGCCCCAAGATGGCAAGGGTGCCTACAGGAGACTGAGCACGCTGGAGAGAAGACATAGACCTAGGGTGACCCTGCTGCCCTCCCACATTCTAGAGCACACAAGGTCACACAGTTCTGTTAGAATTGAAGTAGCGGCCCTTTGAAGGTCAAATTTATTAACTTTGCTTTTGGAAATGTCTTTGCTGAATGCCTGGGTAACAGCCTTCTAGCTTGGGCGTGCGCTCTCTTTTGTAACTGTCTACACCCAAATCAAGAAAATTGGAGCAAGGACCCCATGCCCAGCTCTGCTGGGATCATGCTCAAACTCAAGTTCAAGTGGCTGTGTACAGCAGAACCTCCCGCTTTTGAGACCCGGCCCTGAGGTGAGTGGTTTAGGAAGAAAGGCGACTTTGCTGAGATGAGGGAGAAATTGGAGCATGGCAGAAGACCTCCAGGTTCATGGGATGCTTAAAAAGTGCACCACCACATGCAATTAGCATCTAACCTCACACATCTTTCTCTTTTTTCCTCCCAATTAAAAGTTAGCCCAGGAATGACACTTGTAGTTGGATTCAGTCTTGTTCCGGGTCTCCTCAGCACTCTTCTGAGGGATTCTGGTTCTTTGTGGCAGTCAAGGTCATACTTAAAAAGAGATGTTATTTCTTAATCAAGGTTCCAGGAGGATCACCTTTTCAGAGAGAAGGTTCTGCCACCGTTTTAGAAGGCTGTGGCAGTGTGACTGAGGGTCTGGGGCTAAGGGAGCCCACATGAAGTGCGGTTTTCCAGAAGCCCGTGTCACAAATGCAAGCAGAAGACTCGAAATGGGAGCAAAGAGACTGGCACAACATCATAAGGACAGCATTCCTGAGCTGGGGAAGATGGTTCAGCCTCAGCCCCGTAGGGTGCTTGCTACTCAAGTCTGAAGATCCAAGTTCAGATCTCAAGAACCTACATCTGAACTGAGCATGGATATATTTGCTTGTAACCCCAGCGCTTGGGTGGGTAAACCAGAAGAAGATCAGACAGGGCTTACTGACCTGACAGCCTAGCTGAAAATAGAAGACTCCTATGTCAAAGGGATATAATAGACAGTGATTAAAAAAAAAAAAGAACCAGTTGCCCTTTTCTGGCCTCTGTGCATATGTGCACACACATGGTTACAATACACACACACACACACACGCAGAGAGAGAGAGAGAAAGAGAGAGAGAGAGAGAGAGAGAGAGAGAGAGAGAGAGAGAGAGAGAGAGAGAGAGAGATTGCTTCTTCTACGCCCTGGTTGAGGTAGCTACTTCTTTTCTCTACATTCCCAGTCGAGGCAGTCACCCTATGACAATGGCCTCTCACAAAAACTCATGGAGCAGGGCCCTGCCTCCTGGCCAAGAGCCAATTCCTCATACTGGCCAGTCAGAGATGGAAGCATCTGAAAGCAAGGGTTTATATGCAGTCCCCAGAGATACAGGCCTTGCAAGGTTTCTTCCCCACGTGAGCATTGCAGTACATAGCTTCTTTAAATACAAGAGACAAGACTCCCTGTCATCCTTCACACACACCTCCACCCCCAAAATTTAGGTTTTCTGAATGGGAAAAAAAATATCTTTCATTGTCTTGTGCTGCAAATACAATAAACATCCATCGAAAAGAAACAAACTCACTCTTTCCTTTCCTGGCCCCAAGTTCATTTACGAATGCCTTACAGTAGTCATTACTGACAGGCAAGATTACAATCCCAATTCATTTCCTCAGACACTCACCAAAGAGCTCCTAGAGCTGAAGGGGTGGTCCAGTGGTTAGAAACACTTGCTGCTCTTGCAGAGGATCTGACTCCAGCTCCAGCATACCCGATGTCCTCTTCTGGGTGTTCTCAGTACACATACACACACACACACACACACACACAGACACATGTGCATACATACTTAATAATAAAAACTCTTCAGAAAATAGTAACTAAAAGTAAATGCTGTTCCTTAATAGTGTTTCTATGTGCCAGAGTTACATCACATCAAATAGTGGGCTTCATTGCGACACATTCTAAATAAATATAATTATTTAAAATTTATATTTATGTGTATCTGTCTGTGTGTGTGTACATGCCACATATGTGTAGGAGCCTGCAGTAGCCAAAAGGTGGTGTTGGATCCCTTGGAGTTGGGTAACAGGCAATTGTAAACCTCCCAATAGGATGCTGGTAACTGAAATCTGGTACTAAAGAAGGGCAGCAAATGCTATTAATTGCTTAGTCTCCTCTCTAATCCCCACTGTGACATGTTTATAGGTTCCCACAACCGTATCTTCCTCCACCTTCTCTTGTTTTTTTTAAAGATTTATTTATTTATTATATGTAAGTACACTATAGCTGTCTTCAGACACCCCAGAAGAGTGTGTTAGATCTCGTTACGGATGGTTGTGAGCCACCATGTGGCTGCTGGGATTTGAACTCAGGACCTTTGGAAGAGTGGTCAGTGCTCTTAACCTCTGAGCCATCTCTCCAGTCCCCCTACCTTCTCTTGTTGCTGACATCTTCCTATCATCCACACTCTGAATACAGCCACTTCTAATTCCCAGGTCTTTCTATTTTGAGAATTTAGAATCTGCAGAATAAACCATGCAGTACATGTCCCATAAAAGCAATTACACAAGTTCACAACCCTGCTGGCAGGGAATAAGGATTCCTCTTTCCCCATATCCTCACCAGCATTGGTTGTGGTTCATTTTCTTGATTTGAGTGCTTCAGAGCCAGGTTCTTTACATCTCTCACATGTTATTCCAGACACAAGGCACAAAGATACTCTCTTATCCTGAACTTTCAAGACACCATGAGACCCACCACTAGTGAACTCGTAGTTTTGAACCTGTACATACGAGTTCCTACTTTAAAGGATCCAGATGGTAAGAACGGCATCTTAGTTCAGGCAAGAGGAATGAAAATAGAGGCGGAGTTGTCAGAATTATTCTAGAAGAGAGGAAACAGGATTGAGGATGACAGATCACAAACAGGCCAGAATTGAGCTGAAGTCTATTCTTGCTAGTGGATGAGGAGAACACATGCCAACAATCTTTCGAAGCTGACATTGAGTGAAAGATACAGCCCAGTGGAGCTAGCTGGTCTTCCAGTCTTTCAATCACCAGCATCTCCAAAGTCCCTAGCATGTGCCAAGTACCCCGATACACTTGGAGCACAACACATGCCCAAGATGTGGCCCTCACTCAGGAAACTGGCAGTCTGACAGCCAAAGTAGCTAGAAGTCAGGCCAGCCAAGTTCATAATGGCCACATCAGCAAACGTGCGCCCTAATCTTGCACGTCATCTTAGGTTGGGCTGCTCATCAGCTCAGCTTCACAAAGGCAAGACTTGCAACACAGAGCTGATGGAAAATAAAACCTCAGCCGGTGAAAGTGAACCTCCTGGGATGTCCTCTCCTTTGTCCCTTGCAGTTCTTGGCACACACACACACACACACACAGAGAGAGAGAGAGAGAGAGAGAGAGAGAGAGAGAGAGAGAGAGAGAGAGAGACAGAGAGAGACAGAGAGACAGAGACAGAGAGACAGAGAGAGAGACAGGGAGAGACAGAGAGAGGAAGAGAGAGGAAGAGGAGACAGACAGACACATACATAGAAAAAGAGACAGAAGAAAGAGAAATAGAGATACAGAGAGACAGACAGGCAGGCAATCAGACACACACACACACACACACACACACACAAGATGTCACCTGCACAGCTGCATGGCTTGCATGGAATACAGACACAGGTGGCAGTTCTAAGCCCTCACCACTTGTCACAGCAGGGAGCAGGAACTGGCTGAGAGGACCCATTCTAACCTTGGCCTTGGTGTCTGCTTCCTTTCCCCACTTGCTGCTGATGGCCCACTGTGCTGTTGGAAATGGCTCTGACACCCTCCTACACATTTTCGTATTCCAGGTTCCACCCGGCTTCTCTTTCCATCCTCATCCGCGCTTGCTTTATAAGCGAAAGCAGCCGACAAAGCTTCGCCTAGTGCCATCTGTTCTGTGTCAAACACTGCTTTTGCAAACAGGATGAAACAGGCCTTTCAGGACTACCAAAACTTGCAGAAGCATTTCCAGCTCTGGGAATGGGGGAGGTGAAAGATAAATCTCTAAGACCACATGCAATCATTAATATCGATTGTCAACTTGCTAGGATCTAGAAGCACTTAGGTGATCATCTCTGGGCATGACTGTGAAGCAGTTTCTAGAGTGGATTCATTGATATGAGAAGATTCACCCTAACTGCCCTGAGTTAGAGAGAGTATGGGGAGATAGATGGGCTGGGCTGTTTCCTGACTGTGGCTGCAGTGGGACCAGACATCTCAAGCTCCTACTACCTTAAGTTTCTCCACAGGATAGAATGTACTTTCAAACTGTGAACCCCAATAAGCCCTTTCCTCCTTTAGTTGCTTTGCCAGGTTACAGCAACAAGACAAGTAACTCATATATAGGGTCTCACTCTGTAGTCTATCATCATCATCATCATCATCATCATCATCATCATCATCATCATCATCACCATCATCAATCTCTGGGCATATTCTAAGGGGAAATGTCCTCAAAACATAACCATAAGATCTGAATCCTTCTACAGGGTAACAATGAGCCCTTTTAATAGAAGAAGGTATGTTTGGGGATGACAGTCCTGGCTTGGTGCCCAGTGGATATAGTACCCATTGCCCACTGACCTATGTGGAGTTTCTACTGGAATTAAGCAGAGGGTCAAATCTTGCTGTGAAAATTACCCAGGAGAAATCTTCTTAACCCTACAAGTTCCGGTAAGATCCCACATCTTCATCATCCCAAGCAGGACTTGCCTCCTGAACTCTGCAAGCTTTTCCGGGTCTCATTCAGCAGTTGTCACACCCAGTGCTGGGTGGTGAGTGTCAGAGACTCCTTCATTTCTCTTTGCAGCTGCTTGTAAGAACAGATTTGGATTCTCTGTGTAATTATAGCCCAAACTGGGGACCTGGGGATGTGTCTTCAATTATCTCTTGCTTTGACTTAACATATTTATATGGGTTTCATATCTTTTTAAAGAACCATACTAATTTAAAGCTGTGGATGGGGGTGTATCCTTACAATCCCAGCACTCCAGAGGATGAGGCAGGAGGATGGTGAGTCCAAGGTCAGCCTGGTCTACACAGCCAGACTTGTGTCTCAACGAAACAAAACAAGTGCTGGAAAGATGGCCCAGTTAATAAAAGCACTTACCTCATGAACGTGAGGGCCTGAGCCGAAGCCTGAGAATCCACAAAAAGCTGGGAAGTCAGTTTGAATTTATAATCCCAGGGACAATGAGATGGGAGGTGGAGACAGGTGGCTGGAGCTGCCTGGCCAGCCAGTCTCAGGCTAGTGAGAGATCCTGTCTCAGACAAATAGCTGAAGGGGCATAAGGAGTGACATACTGAGGCTGACCTCTGACCTCTACAAATACGCGTGCACACACACACACACACACACACACACACACCCCTATCTGAATTTGTATGCATTGCAGATTTATTGAATTTTCATTTTAAATGAATAACCAAATATCATTAAATAAGATAATCCATTAACACACACACACACACACACACACACACAGCATTCAGCATGTGGTGGTTGTACAGTGTCTACAGCTTTTGAACTTGTTTTCAGTCCCTCTTCATTTTTTTCCACCCTGGAGAAAGAGACAGTTTAGACTCAGGCTGTCCAAAGAGGTCAGAGGAGGAGAAAAAAAAATTGCAATAATGGCAGAACTGCTCATGAGCAGGATGCTGTATTATTGAAACGGTTACAAAAATAATAAACAACATTGTAATCGGGCACAATTTTAAACAAGATTGCTTTAGCTTATTTTGTTGTCTCTCTTGTTAGGTAATTTCCCCAGCAGGTTGGTAACAGAAAAGAAACAGGGCCAACAGAGTCTCTGGCTGGAAATTTAATAGCATGGTGCTCAGAGGTGAATAAAATTATTTCTCTTATTTTGATCACGCCTGGCCCACAGTATCAACTCAATAAGAGCTCATTCAATCAAATTATTATTCCAATGGCTCGTTACTTTTCCATGGAGCAGTAATAACTTGCATTTGTAGAACGCTTCATAACTTACAGAGCACATTCTTCACGGAATAACATTTAATCCATACAGTAATCCCAAAGGGTAGATATTAAGTTCTTTGTTTTACAAAGCAGAAAGCAGAAGAGGCCCAGGTATGTTTGATCATTTGCCCAGGGTCAAAAGTCACTCAGAGCTCTGACCTGATAGGAAAGTATGACAATTTAAAAGAAAACCTGTCTTTCATGGGAGAAGGTGGTTTAAAGTAGGGGCTTTGAACTCCAAGGACCTGAGTTCAAATTGCAGATGTGTTGTGAACAAGCCCTCTGTTCATGCCCCAGCCACTGGGCCTCCAATACCTTGGCTTTCTCATATGTCAAATCAAAGTAATGACGGCCACTTTGTTATGTTAGTTTACTAGAATGAATTGTTCAGTGTCTGGCACTACTGAGCAGTGGTCTTAAGAACTCAGTGAATAACAGACATTAGGGCTAGAGAGGTATCTTAGCGGTTAAGAGCACATACTGATCTTCTGGAGGACCAGAGTTCAGTTCCTAGCATCATACTGCGCAGCTCACATCTGCCAGGGGATTTGTTGCTTCCTTCTGGTCTCTGTTGGCACATGCACACATGTAGGCATAACACACATGCACAAATTAAAATCTTAAAGTTGTTTTTTTAAAAAAAAAATATGGCAGCTGACATTTTAAAATGCTGCCCTGGACAGAATGACCCAATGGATCTCATGTCCCTTTAATTATCTCAGTTTCATCTAGGTTACCTTAAACAAGGGCAGTAACTATGAGTTAGGGGCATGGTGCAAGCCCTGAAGGTTGTGTGTGTGAGTGTGTGTGAGTTCCTGGTTCTGTTCTTTATTAACTTTGAAGTCATGAGCAATTTCTCCAACTTTTCTGGTGGGCCAGTTTGCACACCTGTGAAATGGGGTCACAATCCCGGTTTTATCAGCTTCTTAGTGAGGCTGTGGGAGTGCTGGGGTCAGGGAGGGGTGCCAAGCATCACGTAGCTCCCCCCCACCCCCGCCCCCGCCCCGAGCCGCCATTCACGCACGCACACACTCATTGATCCATATCCTGTTGGCAGCGTGCCTCCACCGTGTCAGGCAGTGCGCTAAACAGAAGTGAGTCAGACATGATCAGGAGAGTGGGAGAGACAGATATGGAGAGTGAGCAATGACTATACAGTGATACAAATTCAAGCAGGCATTATTATAATGTGCCAATTACAGCAATAGACCGAAATAGATTGTGGGGGCTACCAGAGTGCCTTTTAAAAAAAAATGTGAATTCAGCTCACACTGGCAGTGCAGAGAAAAGACTAACATTGTCTCAACAGCCGCATTTAGGAACTTTGCCAAGCAAGGCAGGTGAGGACTCCATTGTCCCTGTCATCTCTCTTCTGTAGGGAAGAGCTCCTGGAAGCAGGAGGCCTCATTAGCTGATTCCCTGAGTTGCACCTCTGTGGAGGCACATGGCAACATCAGGCCTAGGGGCCCAGGATTTAACTTCATTCCTGTAAGTAGATTATGGAAGACCTATGTGACAGATTCTTATGGAAGACCTACTATGTGACAGGCATTCTGCTTCAGTGAGGGGAACAAGTCACACTGGTAATTCTAGAATAAGCGACCTATTATGGTTGAGAGGCAGGCAAGCAAAGAGCTCAGTGATTCAAGGGAAAGAGACTATTTTCTTTGTATGGAGGGGGAGCAAAGGGATGTCTGATCTTACCCTTAAGGGGTAAAAACAATAGTTTTTTTTATAAAGAAAGATTAAATATTCAAACAGATCCAAGAAATTTCTTCGCCTCTCAAATCCACCCCAGCACCGTCCGCTGTTACTTTCTGTGGTGGTATGAATAGGAGTGGCTGCCTAGACTCCTGTGTTTCAATGCTTGGCCCATAGGGAGTGGCACTATCAGGAGATGTGCCCTTGTTGGAGTGGGTGTGGCCTAGTTGGAGTAGGTGTGGCCTTGTTGGAGGAAGTGTGCCACTGTGGTAGTGGGATTTGAAATCATATATGCTCAAGCTATGCCCAGTGGGACAATCTTCTTCTGCTGCCTGCAGATTAAGACAGAAACTTCAGCTCCTTCTCCAGCATCTTGTTTGCCTGTATTTTGCCACGTTTCCAATCATGACCTTAATGGACTAAACCTCTGAAGCCTGAAGCCTGGTTCCCCAATTAAAAGTTTTTCTTTATATGAGTTGCAGTCGTCCTGGTGTCTCTTCACAGCAATAAAACCCTAATTAAGACAGTTATGCTCCCCATTTCTTTGACAGAATACGAGAAAGGAAAAAAAAACATAAAAAACACGCAGAGGGGTTTATTTGACTCACAGTTTCAGAGATAAGAGTCTATCATAGTGAGGAGGTTATGGCAGGATACATGACTACGGCTTGTTTAAGTGATGTCAGGAGGCAGACAGGGGATTGAAAGTGAAGCTAGGCTATCGCCCTCAAGCCCACCTCTAGCGGCATCCTGCTGTCAGCCACTCCCCTGGCCCCAATGTTCTATACCCTGCCAAACAGTATCAGCACTTGGTCAAGTGTTCAAAGATGTGGGCCCATGAGGGACATGTCACACTCAAACCACAACATCCCTCCTAGTCCAGAACTCTGTGAAAAAGAAAGAAAAATCAGTTTTTCAACAACTTCTTGACATCATCTATCTACTTTATTTCTCCAACATGATTAATAAATTATTCAGCAACCTGACTATGGAAACATGCAAATATAAAAACCTAAGCTAGAATTCCAGTAGGCAAAGGCTCACATCTCATTACAGGAGATGCTTGATAAATATTAATGCTCCTAAATGGTGATAGCAGAGACTTCACACAAAGGATGTCCATGGCAGATTAAACAGCAGACTCAAATTGCTCGAGCCCTGTGTACATACAAGACCCACATCCCATTTCATCTGGATGAGAAACTGCCCTGCAGTCATTCAGGATTCAGAAGTTGATTTGGCATATCACCTCTCTATCAAATACACCAAGACCCTCCACAACATTATTTATGACCTAGTTGGTTTGGCCAACTGGTGGAGTGGGAGCAAAGTGAGGAATCTGCAATATCTCATATAATATAAACTTTGCCTCTTTAGCAGTAAATATCAATTACCTCTTGGGAAATGCTTATGAAACCCCTTATAGGCTAGCTCAATCCATTATACCAAATGTTCCAATTCACTCTGGGAATTCCCAAATATCCTTGAATGCCATCCTCATTTTACCAATGAGGAAACTGAGGCACACAGAAATAAGTTATCTTATTCAAGGCCAGTTGATTATGTAGAAAATGATTTTCTACATAAGCATTTTATATATGCTTTTTTTCTTATTTATTCCTCACAAAAGCAACAACTACCAAGTCTTAATCAACTGGCTAACATTAGGACAAACTTGTCTACTGTTCACAGAGTGCATTATTTGGAAAATATTGTAAGGAGAAGGTTTCTGATTATTAGCCAGGCTATGACACCAGCTAGATGCTCACTTAGCAGATTCGAATAGCTACAGAGCTCAGAGATACAATAGCCCAGGAGCTTTTAAACCAGGGAGATAAGAATCAAAGCCTCCGACAACCTTCCAACAAGAACATCAAAATTCTTCAAACATCACCCACATCTGTAAATAGGTTTACTGACATTTGCCTCACCCATAGGCTCTATGGATGCACCCCCCCCAGGTCAATAATGCATGGAAATCCTGTGTACATGTGTTCACATGTGGGTGCAAGCATGTGTGAGGCCAGAATACAAACTCAGCTATCACTCCTTAGTCATAATCATTATAACAGTCTTTTAAGATTAAAAGTGTCTTCGTTTATGTGTGAGTAGCTGTATATGTGTATGTGTACCACATGTGTGTGGTCCCCAAGGAGACCAAGAGGGTTTTGGATCACCTGGAACTTGAAGTACAGACAGCTTTGACACAGTGAAGGTGTTGAGAACTGAACCAAGTTCTTTGAAAGAGAAGCTAGTGCTCTTAAGCACTGAGCCATCTCTCAACTCGTTCTTGTTTTTCATTTGTTTGTTTTCTCCTTCTTCCCCCAGCCCCCTCCCTCCCTCCCTCCATCCCTCCCTCCCTCCCTCCCTCCCTCCCTCCCTTCCTTCTTTCCTTCCTTCCTTCCTTCCTTCCTTCCTTCTAGACAGTGCTTCTCCCTGGCCTGAAACTAGGTTAGCTAGCCAATGAACCCCAGGGACCTTCTGTGTGTTGTTATCCAGGGCTGACACAGGCATGCACTACAACACCTGTTTGTTTGTTTGTTTGTTTTTATCACATGGGTTGTGGAGATCCAACAAACTCAGGTTCCCATATTTGCAAAGCAAGTATTTTACTAACAAAGCCGCCTTCTCAGCCCTTTGTATGGAATCATTGAGATTGCAAAAATCAGAAGTCCAATCTTGCATGGCAGTCATTTCTACAGGACAAATTGCATAAGATAAAAAGGGATGAAGACCATTTTCTCTTCCTTTTACTCTACTGGACAGAGGACATAGTATATTAAATATATTACATATTCCTAAGTCAAATGGCTTTGTATTACAAGAAGAATAACAAAGAGATAGGCTGATCCAAAGAGGTCAAATGCAAAAAAAAAAATCATAATTTCCCTGAAACATCCAACCATAATTAAATGGTGCTAAAGCCTCTATGATGTGAATTCTGGAGCTCTGAAAGAATGGCTTAGGGCAGCTCCAGTCTAACCTTGAACCCCAGTGCCTTTGTCCCATGTGTTTTAGCTATATACTTAAAAATAAACAATACTGTACTTTGTCCCATCCAATTTATGATTAATCGCTTTTCTGAATGGCCACATTGCTGATGACAGCATATTAAAGACGGAATAATCCAGACAGACTTGTCAGTATCCTTCAAACAAGCACTTCTACGTTAGGTGGACCATGACATGTAACACCTTTAAGCATCTTGGGGAACTAGTAGAACACATTTTAAGAAACATTGGATAAAGTCATGGTAAAGGTTTTTCCTGCTACCCCATACCATAATACCTCATCCAAGGACTCATCTTACCATGAAGGTTGGTGCGGGAAGAGTTGTGTGTGCTAAACCCCCTCTTAACATCTCTGTCATCGCTGGGCAGTGGTGGCGCACGCCTTTAATCCCAGCACTTGGGAGGCAGAGGCAGGCGGATTTCTTAGTTCGAGGCCAGCCTGGTTTACAGAGTGAGTTCCAGGACAGCCAGGGCTACACAGAGAAACCCTGTCTCAAAAAAACAAAAACAAAAACAAAAATCTCTGTCATCAATACTTCAGCTTTCCTCTGCTGAGGACTGGCTGGTCCATTTTTGCAAGGTCCATTTGAGAAGAGGGTACCTGCCATATTTTCCTAACCAGTAAAGAATGGAAAAATATCCTCCAAAAACCCCCTAAGTGAAGGGAGATGGCGGGGGTGGGGGAGGATGCCTGAAGCTAGGTTTTGAGGTTTTAGACAATTCTTTCCAATCTCCCTCCAACCACGATTAAGAACCTATGAAATTTTCATTCCTTTCCTGGTCTATAGAAACACATTAAAGATAAAGTCATTGGCTTGTGACCAATACAGGTTTTTAGCATTATGCTCCTAGGCCTCCTTTTTTAGAACAATAAAAGGAGCCAATTACTTTACCCATCCTCTTGGGCTAGTCCCAAGCTGGGTACTCCCCTTAGGAACGAGTAGGGGATGCCACTACACATCAAGTATCCACCAACTCCATCACACACTTGCCCACCTAATTAAAACTGAAATGACTTCTCAGAATTTACCTTTAATCCCAGCGCTTGGGAGGGAGACAGAGGCAGGAGGATCTCTGTGAATTCAAGGACAGCCAGAGCTACATAAAGAGTTCCAGGTTATCCAGGGCTAATGATATTGCTCTGTAGCTAGCACCTACATGTCTTGCAAGGACTGTTTGATATAACCTAGTATCATTCTATCAGATGGATATTTCCTAGTTGAGACCCTGTTGTCTCAAATAAATGGACAGATAGATAGATGATAGAAAGATGATAGATAGATAGATAGATAGATAGATAGATAGATAGATAGATAGGCTTTGATCAATTGGAATAACTAGTTAGATGGCTGCCTATTGATCTATTTTTGGGCAGGAAATGGAGATTGAAGGAACTAAGAAGTAGAATGGCTATTATACAAATTTTCATTTAAAACCCATTTTTTTATTATTATAGCCTTGTATGATGGCTCAAAGGAGAATGGCTTCCATAGGCTCATATTTGAATACTTGGTCCCCATTTGGTGGAACTGTTTGAGAAGGATTAGGATCTGTGGGACTGGAGGAGATATGTAACTGGGAGCAGGGTTTGATATTTCTAAAAGCTCACTCCATTCACATGTGATCCCTCCTCTCTCTGCTTCCCACTTGTGGACCTAGAAGAGAGCCCTCAGTTCTCCCTGCCACCATGCCTTTGGTCTGCCATGGTTAACTCTAACCCTCTGAAACTGAAAGCCCAATTCAATGTATTCTTTTATAAGTTGCTTTGGTCATGGTGTTTTAACATTCCAATAGAATAGTAACTAATACACCTTTCATACATATCTCCCCCTTAGAAAACAATCCCATCTTTCCTACTTCACCAGTGGCAATCTTATCTGGTGGTCTCATCTGACTGCTCTGTGAGCCTTCTAGATTTCAGTGCAGCCTTTTCATTCTAGAAGCTTCTACTCTTTGATTTCTCTGTGCTCTCCACACAGTAATTGCATTGCCGTTTTAGCTGTGTGCCTTGCAGCACATGTTTGATGTAGCTTTGGAACAATCTATCAGACAGATACTATTGTTCTTTCCAAGTTTACTCCTGGAAAAACTGGAGGACAAAGAGTGTAGTGATTTGCCCAAGATCACAGAGATTGTTGGGAGTAAGAAAGCTGGGACAGCAGCCAAGACCATCTGTCTCAAGTCTCTATCTCTATCAAGTCCATTTACAGAGGTTTTACTCATCCTATTCCTCTGTGTGATCATTCCTTCAATGTTGCAGACAAATCCCATTTCCTGCGGGAAGTGTATTCTTAGAGTTCTTGGTATCCCTGCCCTAGACTCTGCTATACCTCCTCTGTGCCCTATTTCTTCTCCCATGTTGTGTCATGCTAATGTTTGTGTGTGGATTCTGAATGAACTGAAGAACACATGAAGTCAAAGACCAGACTAATGATTGCATATCTTGCTGCTGCAGTGCCTTGAGCTGGACCAGAAACATCATCAGGAACATGTTCATGGGAGAGTTTGAGCTTACGGCTAAGGCTTCCTACATGGGAACCACAGACAAGGTAGATGCTTGAAGTCAGATTCAACAAGGAAGTAGCCAAGTATGGTGGCATACATGTATAATCTTGGCACTGGAAAGGCTAAGGCAAGAGCAGCCAGAAATAGAGCAATCTGGGCTATATTAGTATGAAAAAAATTAAAAGATCTATAAGTACTGAAAAATACAAGTATTTATTTCTCCAAGGTATTTTGGTAGATTAAAAAAACAATTCTTTTTATGTTGCCACAAAGGTATATCCGTGGCTACTTTGGCCCTAGATATGAAGGGACCAAGGATGTGAAGGAGGCCAAAGCTTCCTCCAGTGAGTTTCTTGGCTATGAATGGGCTAAGGGAGAGAAGGAGAAGGAGAAAAAGAAGCCATTATGGCTTAATGGTTTCATCTGCAGATATGTATCGTCAACCTGGGCCAGTTGCCAGCAGCCCTAGGAACTGTTGGCACAAGCCAGTCTGAACACATGCTAACACTATGGGCTATGTAACAAGACACAGATCTGTACTGAAGGAAGAGTACAAGGCTTTCGCTGGGGTCTCATCCCCAAAACAGTAATGGATACCAGCCCCCCCCCCATATTCCACTGATATACACAAAGAAAGAGCATGTTCGGCAAGGACAGGAAGGGGTACCTAGGTGCCGACCGAGTGCAGCTTTCTTTTTACTGTGTCTAAGAAGAGGTTGGAACAGGGAGAGAGGGGTGCTCTGAATTGCTTTTCTGAATTCTTTTTTTTCCAGCAGGGTTTTCTTCTTTGATGCCTTCAATTATCACAGTTGAAATGATTATATTTCTAGCACCTCCACCCAACAGCCAAAGAAGTTCAGCATTTCCTGTCCTGGCTAGAAAATGACCTGGCAGGGGACTGTCTCTATAGCCTTTCCTCTTTGTCGAAGGCAGCCTTTAATTCATCCTGCCCTTACCTTTCTAACTGCCAGAGGAACAAGGGGTCAGTGCAGGGGGATGGAAATGTTTTTTCCACTTCAATATTTGAGGTGAAAACCAGTGACCCAGAAGGTCTTTGGCAGCATGGAAAATCCTGGACCCATCTTAAACCATTGCTTCCTGGTCCAAAAAGGGATGCACTGATCAGGAAAGCTGTTCTCCTCTGAGAGCAGTCTGGGGGCACAATGCTTGGAGTCCTGAAGCTCTGGAGATGGCTGGATTGTTCTGTATCCACCCTAGCTTTATTCTGGTTGTTTCTGCGCTGTCCTGGCTTGACATGACATCCATCTGTCTGAACATGAATGCTGATGCTCTCTGCAAAACCGCAGCCTTCAGGAGCCAAGGATGTCAGTATTCACCAGAAAGGTCAAAATGGGATCACAGTCCTCTCTGGAAGGACTTACAGTCACATCTACAAAAGTGTAAAAGTTGTCCAGAAGTTGCAGGCAGAGATAAAGGACGAGAGAGTGGTCCACAGTAGGTACGATTCAAGCTCAAAGGAAGCTGATGAGGTCGAAAACACAGCATCGCTGTGGGCTGCAGAAATCAGCATGGCTTGAGAGAACAGGAAGAAAGGGTTTCCTGAAGGGAAGTAGTTTGAGAAGATGCAGCTCACCTTCATGTTCCTACTTGTCTGACACCAGTTGTAGTTATCCCTTGATCCAGAGGCTGAGATGCTTAATCTTTTCAAGCTCCAAGGCAAACCCAGTGATGCCCTCCTCACATTCTGAAGAAATGGAAGCTTTCACAGGGTCAATGGCTTGCCCCAGATTGTACAGTCTCATTCTAAAGTCTGTATTCTAAACTTCAATGGGACATGGGAGTTAGAATCCAGACCATCATGGTCTGACTTAGGATCTGGGATAATGGAGAGGCCATTTCTGAATTATGACAGAAGTGTGGGCATAAAAGAGTATACAGAAAGATCTCCTGTGGGCTGAGGATGTAGCACAGTTAGCTCAGTTAGGGCACTCTTACTTAGCATGCAGAAAGAAGTGCTGGGTTCCATTCCCAAATCTACACAAACCAGAGGTGAAAGTTTACATCTGTAATCCCAGAACTCAGAAGCTGGAGGTAAGTGGATCATAAATTTAAGATCATATTCATAAGTTGCAAGTTTGAGGCAAGCCTGGGCCAACTGAGATCCTGTCCAAAAACAAACAAAAATCAGCCATGAAGAATAATGAAGATTGGCAGTGGATGCACACGATTGAAAATGGTTTCATCTGGAAGGTGTCTGAAGAGGTGCATATTACTCCCCTGTGGACCTGCAATAGCCACTTCTGGAAGGAAGCCAGTATCAGTCAAGGTTTGGACTGCAGCTTCCTGGGAGGTGGCAGGCTTGCAGTACTGCTTGGTTGGATTCCTTCCCATTCCTCTGCTCTTAGTGTGGTCTGCTCTGACTCCTCCTCCTCCAAGTTACCCAAAGTGCCCTCTGATACCATCTCTGTGTTGATTCTAATATGCTATAAAGGCTACAGAACTCAGAAGCAATAATGCAATTTGATCATTATAACTCCATACTGGAGAGCTTGGCAGACAGGTGTGGGTCTTAGCCTTGGTTAGTAGCAACGAGTAAGTACCTCCTCACACATCTCCACTGAAACAAGATCCTTGACTGGGCCCTCTTGGCCAGGTCAGTAAAGGGGAAGGTTCATCAGTGAGTGGCTTAAGGTCAATGACTAGTATCAAATAACTACTTACTCTTCACTTGGGAGACTGACTGGAGAGGCAAGAGTGAAGTGGAATTAGCACCTACTATTTGAAAGTAGCACTCTCTCCCCTTGTTCCGTATTTTCACTACCAATAGTCTAAGATAACCCCCCGAGAGACAGTATTACCTCACTTAAAGGACTGGGAAAGCAGAGCCAACAAGTTTTAGCAACTTTCCCATGGCTGCAAAGCTAGTCTGCTGTACAGTCTGCTTCTAAGAGAAGTCTGCGTGACTTCAGTCCCTCTGTGTCCTTCCTCCTCTGATGAAGGCTTTCCAGGGCTCTGGGGTTTCTTGTAGAGCAAATATTAGTATGACTACTTGTCTGAAGAGTCAAAAGGGATCACCTGCTCTTTCCCAAGTAGGGATCTGACTTGAGTCTAATTGGAACTCTTCTGAACACAGAGGGGTTATAAAAGGAAGTCCTGTATGTAGGAGGCTCTAGGGAATGATCCTGGAGTCACAATGGGGAGAGGACTGGGTTCAGAGTTCAGGGAGAGGAAATCATTCCAACGTTTTGCCCCATTCTCTATGGACTCATGTCTGAGTCCTCGGGAGGAAAATGAGAATTAAATGGCTAGCAGGAACCAGACTTTGTGGTACTAGTTTGAAATCCAAGCTATTTGGGAGACCAATGGAAAGTTCAGCCCAGCCTGGGCAACATTGTCAGAACCCTGTCACATAAAAGTAAAGACCAACAAGATGGTTGGGGTGTAGCTCAGTGGAACACTTGCATAGCAGTGTAAATTCCTGGGGTCTGGGGAACACTGATGTCTACCTCTGGCCTCCATATATACAAGCATGAGTCTATACACATACACACACACCCTGTATATCTTCCCCACATAAAAGTGTTATGTATATCAGACCTACCATGATAAAGGCCTTTGCAGGCCAAGGGGACTAGTGCATCTTGTGTCTCATGTCCTGTGGCAATAGTCATGCCTTCTGAACTCCAGCAATGTACCCTGTCACCCACAGATGTCTACAACGCTTACTTTGCATCTCTGAGATCATACCCCACCCTTCCGTCTCAGCTTCAGTTTTCAACACTGTAGCAGATCATCCCACTCACAGGACAGGAATGGAGACGCATCTTCTGTTCATCTCTACCATTTCTCTCACCACCTACCCAGATTTCTGATGCTGTCTCCAGAGCCATCAGCGGTCAGGGCACAAGGCCAGATGTCAAATTAGTAATGGTCTCTGCCCACTGGGCTTAAAACTCTAAATCCCAGCATTAAGGAAATGCCAGAGTATGTAATTACAAGGAGTTCTTCCCTTGAAGCCTTTAGTACATCTGAGCAAAAGGAGAATCAGCCTAACATGAAGCCGTTTGTTTCTTTGTAAAACAAGACAATTCAATCAACATGACATCAAGGAGAAGCAGTCCTCTGGGGAGGACAGAGGCTTCTTCACACTGATGGAGTTATTAAGATGCAAGGAGAGAATTCTATCCTCAGTTCTCTGCTTTCAAAAGCTATTTTTTCCCTCCCAAGCTCCGCTTTCTTTCCTTTCCTTCTTCCTCTTCCTTCCCTCCCACCTTTCTCTCTATAAACATTCACCATGTCCTCCTCCTTCCCACCTCAAAACCTGGCCAACCACCCTATCTCACACCTCCAGTTTAGCTACTCACTCCCCAGCAAGGCTGATCCATCCACAAGACAGCATTTAATAAATGTGTAAATGATACAGACACATAAACTCAAATATGTGCATTGTTTTGCCAGGGCTATTGTCTCAGATTACTCTAGACTGGGTGGGTTACACATCAGAAATGTATAATCTCTTAGCTCTGAAAACTGGAAGTCAGAGATGAATTCCCGTTCACATCTTCTGAAACTTGTGAAGGTTTGTGAAGGTCTGTCCCAGACCTCTCTGGCTCAGGGCTGCCTCATTTTCCTTTGTCTTCTAACAATGTCTTTGCTCTGAGCATATCTATGTTCTTATTCCCTTTTCCTACAGGGTCATCAGTCACTCCCAACATGACTTGCTTCATTTTAACTTCACTACTTCTATAGAACACTGACCTGTGAGCTAGAGAGATGGTACCGTGGAAAAAGGGATTGTTACCCAAACATGAGGACCAGAGTTCAGATCCTCAGAAACCATATAAAGCATGGCAACTGCCAATAGCCACAGTTCTCAGAAGGCAGAGACATGGAATCTCTGGATCGAGCTGGCTAGATAGACTGGCTGGGATTAGCAAGCTACAGTTAGCAATACTTAGTTAATAAAGTGAAAAGGAATCAAGAAGGCACCTGATGTCAGCTTTAGTCATCTGCGAGGACACACACACACACACACACACACACATGCATACCACACACAGCGTACTTCACAAATATTCAAAATTAAAAATGAAAGAAAGAACTAATCTCTAACTATGGTTGCATCTTTAGGCCTGAGGTTTCAGATTTACAAATGGATTCTAAGAGGCCACAATTCACCCTATAATAGTAGTCTACACAGGTGACATTTTTAGTTTTCAGAAGAAGGATGCTACCCCATCAGCTATTACCAGACCCACAAAGTTAATGATTTCTATTTTCACAAAACTGGATAATTAATTTACTTAACACTTAAAAAAAATAGAAAGAAAGAGAGGACCTTTCTTATGAGCCTCTCTGTCTTTATCTAGAACAATATCCAGCAGCACAAGGCACATGCCAGGAATGTGCCAAGTATTACAGGATAAAGAAACAACTAGAAAGTTACCTCTCTGGCCATCCAGAGACCTGCCTTGCCTTTCAAAACAGGGATGATACTTCCGGCTGACCGAATACATTCTAAACATGTTCATCAGCCAGAAAAGTGGACACATGGTGGCCATCCAGCAGGCAGTCAAAGACACTATAGAAATGTAATCAAATGGAGTTCTGACTGCATGGTTCAGCCAATCAAGTGAGTCCAGTTCAGCGTCAGTTTTCAGAGTCGAAGCTAACCTGAGCAACTGGAAGCTGCTTGTGCTCTCTCCATGGGCAAGCGACTCGGCAGAGCCACAAACTCAGCATTAAATCTGCAGGATACTCCATTCTTCCCCCGTCTCAGCAGATTTATCCCGGAGAGACCCTAGGGCAGTACATCCCATAAAATGATTCTCTGTGGACCCAATTTGGACCAGCTCCCTATTTTCAGCAGGGTATGGATACAAGTTCTGGTGGCCAGCAGACACTCAGACTAAAAACCTCTTAATACACTCATTACAGAAGGTCGTAGCTACACATTTGCACCTTTTTATTCTGTGCATGTGTGCATGCATGCATGTATTTGTGCATATAGGTGTGTGTGTCACACATACACACAAATGCATACATATATACAGAGAAACACATACACAAATACACACACATATCTGCATGGACAGGTGTAGTTATGTTTATAGCATATAATTTAAGTACATTTTTAGAGTGTTTTCATTTAATTATTTGGGATTTTAATATTTTATTAATTCTTCCAGAATTTCATATAATGTACTTTGATCATATTCACTTCCCCTACTCCTCAGTGGTCTACCTCCACTTTCTATCCCTTCCCCAACTTTGTGTTCTCTTTCTTCATTTTATAAACCCATGGACTACAATTTGTGCAGTCCATGTATTCTTGCACAGGGGGACTTCCACTAAATCATGACTGGCCCACCAGGAGACACAGTCTTAACAAAAAATTGAATCCCCTTTGCCCAAAAGCTATGGACTGCCCATAGCTTTTATTTTATTTATTTTTAATTATTTCAGATGCCTGCACTTCTTCCTGTTTATATATATATATATTATATTACACATATATTATATATATGCATATATGCATATATTATACAAATAATATATTATATATAATACATAGATAATATAGATATTTCTCCACAGAGGCTATAGATCCTTTGGAGCTAGAACTACAGGTAGTTGTGAGCTTCCAGGGTGAGTGCTGGGAACCAAACACAGGTCCTCTGAAAAGACAGGATTCACTTTGAATCACTGAGCCATCTCTCTAGGCCCCAGACTATTTAAAAATTGTTCCCTTGAACATCTATTTAATCACCTTCACCCCATCCCCAAATCTCGTCAATCAAGAAAGCAAAGTGAATTGGGAATTGGTACCTACATCATGCGACCCCAGCAAATGGAAACAGGTGAGTTGGAGGTACTGTAGAAGTTCTCCTGAGCCTTCTTGTGTCTATCTTCATGACCCACTCCTTTCTGTCCAAGTGATGGATGGCCTGTAATTTGCTGTTTCTGTTGTTTGGCACACACCAGCAGAATGCCACTCATTCATGGTTCCCCTGCTGAAACCTCACCCATCCTGGTGCCACAGAAAACAGACTCCGGCATTTGAGCAGCTTCCAGAGTGGGTCATCCATAAAGGTTTAATTTTCTCAAAATATGCAGTGAGGTGCTTCTCCTGAATGAGATGGCTTCTGCTCATCAACATGTTGATGCGAATAAATAGGAGGAGGATCTGTAAGTCAGGAATCTAATCAGCAATCATCCAGTCCATCTGGTTTAATTAGAGAGCCCAGCAGCTCGCAGGCACCTTTAGGTAAAATCCTCCAGAAGATGCTCCAATGAAGGCAGGGTGCTTCCTTCCGAGTGTTATTTCAAAAGCATGTGGTCTTCCCTGCCTTCACAGAGTCCCTTATCACACTCCCATCAGAAAACTAGCCTGAGACATATCCCTGCCTGCCTCTTAAGGGTGTGCAAATTAAAGCCAACATGGCCTAAATGGGTACCTACAAACATCAAGGCTGGCCACTGCACTCACTTCATAAGCACCATTTACTCAAGTATCCAATACTCAGGAGTGTCCCACAGATTCCAATCCTGCTAGTTCAGGGACCATCTTTGAAAACAGGCCAGTAGTTCCAATAGCCCAGGCTCACAATGGAGTCATTTCTGAACTTCTGCAGCTACTGAAGCTTGGGTACCTTCCCTAGAGACAGTGATTGAGCTGGCTCTGTGCAAATGCTCAATATTTGTAGGAATGTGATTTAAGGATTTCAAATATACAGAAAAGTTTCATGTAGAATATAAGCATTTTTTAAAATCCCCGAACTAAGGGGGGGGAGGGACTTATTGACTTAATGGTCCATCACTCCTGTCCCAGGTAGAGCAAGACATCATTGTCAGAGGACTGAGGCTCCAGGCAGAAGCCTGCAAGACCTTCAGTGTTGTTGGTGGACAAGATGGTGCAAAGATATTAGATACTGTTTTTAGGGCTCATTTGAACCTGGGCTACCTCAACACTTTTGTCTCACCATGACTTCTTCCCCTACACAACGCAATGACTGAATGTATCCTGGCATTCTGGTGGCACTATGAGCGTGTGTGTGTGTGTGTGTGTGTGTGTGTGTGTGTGTGTTTGTGCATGCACACGTGTTGTGTGTATGTATATATATGTATTTATGTGTACATGTGTATTATGTATGTTCATGAGTGTGTATGTGTGCATGCATGAATGTACATGTATGTGTGTGTGCATGTGTATATGTACATGTGTATGTGGCGTGAGGTCTCCAAGGAAAGGGAGACAACATATCCTGACTTTGAAAATTTAACCTATTTTCCTGTTGTGGGCTGAAAATTTTTGTCTACTGTCTCCATTCATCCATATACAGTAGTTTTCACCCATATTGTGACTGACTTTGGTCCCAGGACCTCTAAGGACGTGGTTAAAGGGAATGCTAAGGGTGAGGCCCTAATCTGAAAGGATTAGCATCCTTCCTAGAGATGCCAGAGCTCACTCACTCTCACTCCCTACCAGGCCACATAAGCACTTAGTCAAATGGCAGTTGCCAAAAGACCCACGGAAGTTTCAAAATGACTATCTTGTAACATTGATCTTGGAATCCAAAACCAAGAGAAACGATACCTGGATCTTAGTAAACGCTTCCTCAGTACCACCTATTTCTATTATGTTGATCTCTCCTCAGACATGCCCTACACATTCCAATCCTTTGCCTTTCTACATAACTTTAGTTCCATCAACATTTGAGTAAGTCCCTATAACATGTCAGTCACCGACTAACCCCAGGGATAGAGGCAACGAGAAGGTCTTCCTTCAAGTACAAAACCAAGAGTGGAGACTGCCCACTGCTGACCTTGGGAATTTATAACAAAGGGGCTAGCTCATAAGAGCTCAGCTTCTGGTAGACACACAGGTGCTTTTTTCCTTCCACTGTCATGTCTCCTTGCACCTTTGGGATTATTTCCCTCATTCTCTTTTAACTCTTCCATATTTCCTCTTCCCTTTTGGTGTTTGTGTGTGTGTGTGTGTGTGTGTGTGTGTGTGTGTGTGTGTGAGAGAGAGAGAGAGAGAGAGAGAGAGAGAGAGAGAGAGAGAGACAGAGACAGAGAGAGACAGAGACAGAGACAGAGAGAGACAGAGACAGACAGACAGAGACAGACAGAGAAGCTCAGAGGTACATGCCCCTGAACTCACAGAAATCTTTAGCTGGTCTTTACTACTTTGTGGATTCTGTGGGGGTTCTTCTTTTTCTCACCCTTTATCCTTCCCCTTTCATTGCCTATCACTAGATAGGAGAGAAAGGAGATACAGGAACGAGAGAGAGAGAGAGAGAGAGAGAGAGAGAGAGAGAGAGAGAGAGAGAGAGAGAGAGAGATATCTAAATCTAATTTATTTTCTTTTTATTTCTCCTTTGAGCACAGCTACTAACAAGTCCCCTGAACAACCACCAACCACCAGCCCAGCCTATCAGGACTTTAGTATTTATATACCCTCTAAAGAGTTCCCAGAATTCTAAATGTCACACAATCATAGAGACTGTCTGCAGCTGGCAAAACCATGCTTCTGCTAGAGCACAAGGCAAATCACAGTCAGCTGCTATGGACAATCTGAAGTGCCACATCCCCACACATGGGATTAAAATCAAAGGACATTCTTGCAATATTTTTGTGTTTTTTAAAGAAACCCAAGTTGCAGATTTCTCAGTACAGAGACCCGCCTGCCTCTGCCTCCAGAGTACTGGGACTAAAGGTGTGTGCAAAGCTATGCCAGCTCCCCTTCAACGCTCTCGGCCTCTGCAGCACATTTTCTATTTCTAACCACAAAGCTCTCCCTCTTCTTCCTTCCTGAAAGTACCTTTGCAAATTCCTTAAAGTCCTGTAAGCCCAGTGTCTGATCAAAGGTGCCGAGAAGAGAAGTCACTCACTAAGAGTTCCTACTCTTCTTCCTGTGGCCAGTAGGAACACTTAGGGGAGAGGAGTATCCCCCTACAGTTCACCACAGAACTTGTTCACACTGGACTGGAGAGCAACCTCCTGGCTCCTGGCACCAGCCCTTCTAGCCTTGTCCCCTGGAACCTGCAACTTTCATGGTTTTCAAGTCCTCTAGGAAAAAGAGGAACAGGAGAGGCAGGAGAGGGGAACAGATAGGGATGAGGCCCTCCACTCCTTCATCAAAGGCAGAGTCTCTGCTTTCATCTACCTTCCCACCTAGGCTCCTGAAAAGAGTCCAGTAGGAATCAAAATGCTTTTGTTGCAAAAATATTTTGCAAGTCAATGGAATAGTAGGGAGAAGTCAAAGTTAGTTGAACCAGTTGAGTGGTGGCAAACTTTCCTTTTAATATATTGGACAAAATTGACTCCTAAAAGTTGTCCTCTGATATCCATGGGTGCACAAAAATATAGACTCACACATACACACAAAACACAGACACAAACACACACAAAGAGAGAGAAAAGGAGGGAGGGAGGGAGGGAGGAGTGGAGAGAACAGAGAGACACAGAGAGAGATACAGAGACACAAAGAGACACACAAAGACACTCCAAGGCTAGTATTAGAGCTCTGATATATATTGTGTTGTGTGGGTTTAAATTCTTTTCTAATACTTACTGGCCTGTAGCCCTGGGAACATCATCTGACCTCTCTCAATTCAATGTTCTCATCGTAAATTGGGAGCAGTAATATTCTTATTTGCTTCCTAAGGATTTGGACTGTCTTTGGGGTATGCCTAAATGTGCTGAAATCTATTAACTCAGCTTAGGGTTGGGCACAGAGAACATTCTCACAAGAACTATCATCCTTACTGTTTATAGATGCTGGGATTGAAGACCTCCAACCCAAACGAGGCTGAACCAGCACACTGCCCCAGGACCCAGTAAAGAATCTTTTTCTCTTCAGTAACGAGAGAAGGAGATCCTACTTTGTCAGAGAGAGAATGCATTGCATGATCAACCAGAGACTCCCTGGGAATAGGGTTGAATGTGGAGTGGAGGTGGTCTCTGCTCTTAAGGGGAGCACAAAAGCCATGCATACATTGGTGGGTGAGGAAGTTGAAAGAAGGGTTTATTGGAAAGTTCCAGAAAGGAACTGATACTGAAAAGCCTCCCACCGGTGGAGATAATAGTGGCCAGAGCAACCAGACAGAGAGTTCCTTGTCTATGGTGGCAAAGCTTGAGTGAAGGAACAGGATCCCAGCAGTATGGGTGGTGTTGACGGGCGTGTGGATGGGGGTGTGGGTGTATGTGTATACAAGTGTACATGCTTGTAGAAGGCCAGGATTGACCCCCAGATACATTCATTCCAGTTAGACTCTTTCACTAGCCTGAGGCTTCCAGTTAGGTTAGTCTGGCTGGGCAAGAAGCCCTAGCAATCTGCTTTTTAAAACTACCTGCCTAGTGCTGATGTTGCAAGGGCTCCCCACCATGCCCAGCATTTTAATGTGGGTTCTGAAGACTGAACTCGGGTCCTCATCCATGCAAGGAAAGCTCTTTCCTGATGGGGCCGGCATCTTCCAGCCTTGGATTCAAGCTCCTGTCTCCCGATTCAGAGTCCTCTGACTTCTCTTTATGGCCTGCTCAAATGCACTGCCGCCCAGTAGGCTTCATAGGAGTTGAAAGGGTTTGTGAGGGTCACCCAGGGTAGCTGGGCAGCCTTGGCTCACTGCTGGGAAACCGCTCTGATTTCCAAGCCTGGAGCCTCAAAGCGTAGCCTGCAGTAGAGCTGCCTCACCTCCTACTAAAATTGTGCTCTCTGAAACGTATAACAGCACTGACCTCTGCCAGGCGGCACATCCCAGCTGTTAACAGTATTCAACTTACAACAGAAGTTGCCCTTCAGACCCTTGCAGCCAGGCCCAGGGAGGAGGTGACATTATCAGGGCTGGGCCTTAAGAAGAACAAAGAGAAGAGTCACCTTGGCACTGAGGATCTGGGAACTGCTCTGGTTCCACCAGGCCTTGTGCAATCATCCACTTCTGGGCCAGGGCTGCAGACAGCGGACGCTGCCTCTGGACCAGCCAATTAGGCCCTGTGTGGGGCTGCAGTGTCTCATACATGGAACCCCTATTAGCAATTAGCCCACAAAGGATAACTTTATGTGGGATTTATTTTTAGTACAGTGTCAACCTTTTCATTTGGGACAAACCTTTTGTACCTATTGCACACCCAAGTTGTAGGACATTACGTTTCCAGACTCTTAATTGACTTCATTAGTTAGAGAGCCGCACTCCGAGTCCTGGGGGTAAGGCAGCAGATGAAGGCTAACTTGGAGAAAGTCGGCTGTCCACTTAAGAGGAAGGATGCCCATCCTCACTTGCCCTCCCGAGCCCCAGAGAACCTGTATCAAGGAAAATTGAGGTCTCCTTGGGATTCACCCCATTATTCATCCCTGAATCTGCTAATGACCTTGGATTATTTCCTGTCTTCCCAGGCTTTTATTAAAGAAGGTGTGGTAGGAAGTAGGGAGACCATGTCTAGATATAAACCCCAACCATTCTTCCCTCTAGCACTCCTTTAATTCTCAAACTTATTGTATGTATATATACATACATGCACGCATACACATATACGTGTGTGTGTGTGTGTGTGTGTGTGTGTGTGTGTGTACACATATGGGAAAGCCATACCTAACTCTCCCATTGCACTCAGTGGTATCTTTGTGAAGAACAGGAAGCTGGCCAAGGACAGCTGACCCCAGGCTAAGAATGGAAGTCTTTCCTTGAAACAGGGTCTCAGGTAGCCTGGGCTGGCATGGAATTCCCAGCACAAATGATAAGCTTTATTTCTGATCATCCTGCCTCCACTGCCCTAGTTGAGAAAGGGAATCGATTTCTTCTCCTTCCTGGCCGAGCTGGACTGGGGACCCTTTGCCTTCATGTGCATGGAGTGTGGACGGTAATCTGTATGTCGAAGGAGTCAGAGTCGCAAGAGTGGATGGAAAATGGCTGGCTCTGCTCCAAGCTAGACATAGAAACCATGGAAGCCTTGACAGATCTCCTGGTTCTTTCTTGTCCTTCCCTCCCTGCCCCACCTCCCTCCCTCCCTTTCTTTCTCTCTTTACTTGCATCAACTTGGTTTATGTGGTGTTGGGAATTGAACCCAAGGCTTTGTGAATGTGAGCCAGGCACTGTACCAACTAAACTATTGCCTCAGTCTCCTTAATAGATGTCCGTCACTCTGTAATTTACCTTTGTGGCTTCTGAGGAGCAAGACAGACAGATCTATGTCCTGTTTGGGGATGTCATCTCTCTAAAGTCATCATCAGTTCACATGCTTTGAATCTCTGTTTTGTGCCAGACTCCATGAAAGGAGACTGTATGAAGAAATCCCAGATGAGCTCTCAGGGACCGATTAGAGGTAGCATTTCAGGGTTGAAGTGTCAAGCCCTGCAGCAGAACACAGAAGCATGGTTCTGCCCTAGTTTAGGCGCCTGAAGAAAGGCATTTCACTATTGATGTGGTCAGGATCCAGCCAGGCAGCGTTTGTCTGTCTGGACTTGGAGAATAAATCTTAACCTAGACAGGTGTAGTCCAGAAAAAGGAGGCTAGGGTCTGGCTGCTGAGACCTGGCCTCCACAGAGGGAGTGGCTAGCCTTTCCAGAAGGTGAGCAGAGGTGGGAACAGCAGGCTTCAGGGATGGGAGAGGTGATGGGAGGCACACAGCAAAAGCCTTCTGTTGTGAGAGTAGAGGTCAGGAAGGGAAGGCAGGGCGCAAACAGAGGCCCAGAGTTTTGTGGAAGCTTCTGTATGGGGCACCCTTCAGGGAGTCAATGACCTGCACAGAGGACACTGCAGGGATATATACCATCATCTATCAAAGCAGATTGTGTGGAGGAATGAGAAGACTTTCAAAGGGACATATAAACAAAGAAGTACACAATGGTCTCAGTTTCTTGGAAGGGGGTCCAAGTCAGCTTCCTTTCCTTCCCAGCTGAGCTGGATTTGGGGCCCTCTGGCTTCATGTGCACAGAGCGTGGACAGTAATCTGTACGTCTGAGGAGTCAGAGCTGCAAGAGTGGGTGGGAAAAGACTGGTTCTGCTCCAAGCTGGGCACAGAAGCCTTTCCTCCCTTCCTCCTTCCTTCTTCTCTTTCTCTCTCTCTCTCTCCTTGAGACAGGGTCTCACTGGGTAAGGCTGGCCTTGAAGTTGTTACATAGTGAGGAAGACTTTGAACTTCTGCTTCCTCTCCTGTGCTGGGAATCACAGGCATGCCCCAGGAGGCCTGGTTTACTCCATGCTGGGGATTGAACTCCTGGCTTCCTGTGTGCTAGGTAAACACTCTCCCAGCAGAGTTACATGTACAACCCCAGGCATCCTGCCTCTTACATGTCTGGTCCATGTCCTTATTTTCTTCTCCTTCACTACCACTGAACACATGGAGACACACACACACACACACACACACACACACACACACACACACACACACACAGAGCCAAGGTTCAGTTATATCTCAGGTAAGGAACACCTGCCATGGGTGAGAGGTCTCTTGGAGCCTTTTCTTGAGTCCTAGAACACCCATCTCTTCACCCTATACATCACTATAGCCTAGCCTGGGTAGGGAGATGATTTGGAAGGACAGAGGTAATTAAACTACTTTCTGGAACAGAAGAGCAAAGATACTCATATTCACTCCCCCCCCTCTGTCTCTCTGTCTCTTTCTCCCTCCCTCTCTCCATCTCTCCCTTTCTCCCACCCTCCTCTTTTGTATTTAGTATTTCATCCCATCCTGTACAAAATTCTGAGCACATTAAATAGGAGTGGTATGAGGAGACATCCCTTCCTTATCCTGACATTATGGGGGAAGTTTCCAGTCTTTCACAAGTCCGATGTAGCTGAGTGGTTCTTGTGGATGGCCACTGTCAGCTTGAGGAAATGCTCCCCCACATCATTTGTTGATATTTTTTATTTAATCATGAGCAGATGTTAGACTTGGTCAACTGCTTCTTCTGCATCTACGTTCATGTGGGCTACCCCACAACCATACCTTGCTCTATCAGTGTGTGTCCTGCAATTGCTTCATCTTCAGATATTGAACTGACCTTGAATTCAACTTAGCAATCACCTGACCTTCCTTGTCTACTTCTGTGTTCTATTTCCTAGTGTTGTGCTGCTAATTTTTGTACCTTTGTTCGTTTTGGTATTGGAAATTGAACCCAGAACTTCACATTTGCTAGCTAAGTACCCTTAAGAAAACAAACAAACAACAAACAAAACAACAACCCTTCTTGAGGTAAAGATCCTGTGACATTGTGCTGGGTGGCCTGTACCAACTCCACAGCCCACACAGACCTTGAACTTGGGATCTTCCTGCCTTGGCCTCCTGAATAGTGACTGTGATGGTTTGTATATGCCTGGCCCTGGAAGTGGCACATTTAGATGGTGTGGCCCTGTTGGAGTAGCTGTGGCCCTGTGAGAGAAGGTGTGTCACTGTGGTCTTGGGCTTTAAGACCCTCAATCCTAGCTGCCTGGAAGTCAGTCTTCCACTAGCAGCCTTCAGATGAAGATGTAGAACTTTCGGCTCTGCCTGCACCATGCCTGCCTAGATGCTGCCATGCTCCTGCCTTGGTAATAATGGACTGAACCTCTGAACCTGTAAGCCAGACCCAATTAAATATCACCCTTATAATGTTGCCTTGTTCATAGCAGTAAAACCAGTGATATGGTAAGCTATCAGACCCAGCTCATTTTCAGCTTTTTATTTATTCATTTAAATAGTAGTAATACGTACTTTTAAAGTATCTGATAGACTTAAGGGATAACTTAAGAGTGGCCTTTGTCTGAAATCTTTTATTGTTAATAAAAACATTTCCATTTTATCACCATAAAATTTGCACCCATCCCCCCCCTTTCATCCCTAACTAGTAACGTATTGTTTCTTTTTGTTGCTGTTTTCTACCTAAAGGTGTGCAGGTTATGTTACTCTTTTCAAAGAAACACTGTTGGTTTTGTTCTTTTTTAAAAGTAATTCTCTGCTCTTTATGATATTGACCCCTTGTCTTTACTATTCCTTCCTTATGTGCACACTGGGTGAATTTGTCCGTCCTTCTCTAGTGACTTAAGAAAGTGGCTACGTTATTGATTTGAGTTTGATTTTGTTTAATGTGGGTCAGGTTTCCTAGTGACAAGCTGTCATCTGGATTTATCTGGGAATTTCCTAATCTCATCTTCATTTTTTTTTTGATGGATACTTTGTCAGATCCAAAGGTCTTGACAGAAGTATTGTTTGCTATGCTCTTTGAATATCGCATGGCTCTCTTGGGGCCTACAAGGTAAACAGTGAGATGCTGGTTTTACTGTCTTAAGTCTATCCTTGGATTGCTTTCTGGTTCTCTATTTGTATTTGGTTCTTAACATTTTGATTATGATGCAGCTCAGTGCAGATACTTTTGGGTTTCTCTCACTTGTAAATTGATAAATTTTTTTTTATCGGTGATGAGACATATAATTTAAAAAAAAAAAAGCTTTTCCTCCATCTTCTCCTCCCTCTTCTTGTTTCCTCCTAGAACTCTGTGTGTGACCTCAATGGCCTTTGGTGGCCTTTGGTGGCCTTTGCTATGTTGGTCCTCCATTGTTCATTCTCCTTCTGACAACTGGATAGTCTCTTTTCTTTTGGGGGGATTTCAAGTTTAAAAATTCTTTCTTTTATCTGTTTACATTCTCTTTGTTACTTAGTCACTTTGTTTCTAAAGTCCATAGCTTGTATTTAGTTACTTTCCCTAATGTCTAGCTAGTGATTATCTACCTGTCTGTCTGTCTGTCTGTCTGTCTGTCTATCTATCTATCTATTTAAGTAAAATATGTGTATGTGTGTGAGAACCTGGGGCCTCCCTGTGTCTTTCCTTCTCCATGGTTTGCTGGGTGGGTTTGCTTATGTTGGTTTCTTAGTTGTAGTTTGATCGCTAACCCTCTTGAAGGATGAGCATACGATTTCTGCTTTTTACTATTTGTAGCCACTCTTTGGTCTTTCCTGAGCACAGGACAAGCTCTTCCCTGAGAATGACCTTCCAAGCTATCAAGAGCACATGGGAGCTTCCCAGACTGCAGTTCTTCCTGCATCTCCCTCCCCCAGTTGTTACCCACTGACTCGGGAAGAAGGGAGAAAAATATCTGCCTGGAAACGTTGTTAGACATGCTCCCCAGGGAGCAGCTAAGCACTACACAACTTCCTAATCTGGAGACACTTCTGAGTGGGTCTTCATTGGGCCGCCAGGTGGATCTAATGAGAATTCATTCTACTCTCTCAGATACCGAGAAGGACCCGGTCACTGTCGTTTTCAAGGCTGATACAGGAGCAGGAGAGGAGAGGGCGAGGTTAGAAATGAAGACACCGCAGGGCTTGCTCTTATGAAGTCCTCGCCAGCTCTCTTCTTTCTTTCTAATAAGTTCTTGTTGCTTCAGACCTTTGGCACGAGCCTAAGGTTTTCAAGAATATAATTCTGGTAATTACTATTGATATCTTTCCTCTTGCTTTTATGAAAGGGTGGAGGTCTTGTTGTTATTGTTGTTTTAATTTGTACTTTCTCCCTATAAAGAGATACCACCTACCTTCCCTGGGTCTCATGAGGATCAGTCTGTTTACGCCCCTTGAAAGAAGTCCATTCATATATTAAATAGGAAAATTAAAACTCTGTTATGTGTTTATTCTGAAGCATTCAAGAGATAACATTAAAAGCTACCACTGGGCTTTATATTTGCAAGATGGAAGAAGAGGTAGACAGAACACTCAGGACTGTCTCCTCATGTGATTCTGTCCTGACTCGATCTATCAGTCAATCTAGCACCCTGACTTGGTGATCATGAACAAGATGCTTACAGTTCCTTAGACTAGGAAACTATAGTTTCCTAAAAGATGGGGATTTACAGAGTCAAGTATCAAGTACAGTACTATTAAAGAAAGACTGGAGAAAGTTGATACAAGATAAATTTTTGTTGTCTTTAAAATTTAATATTAATAACAGCAATTGATTGCTATTAGCAATAATGGCACCAGTTATTTTAATTTCTAAAAATTAGCAGCAGCAGCAGCAGCAGCAGCAGCGGTTACCCAACTTTGAAGATTCAACTATAAAAAGTGGGGAGTTTGGACACAGAAATGCATACTGCAGTCGATCCACAGCAACCTAGGAGGTAATACGCCCGGAATAATGAGACATTGTGGAGCAACAGTGATTCAAAAAGTTCAACCCAGGGACAAGAGCTGCCCTGAAAGACTGAACTTGTGGATTTGAGACAAGATAAGCAAAGAAACCAGACAAGTATCTGGGAACACCTGGCACTTTGGTAAAGGGGGCATATGCCCTTTAAGGGGGGAAGAACTGTGACTCTTCAGTAATAAATCTAGGCTTGTATTTTTATTTTAACTTTATTTTTCTGACATTTAATTCAGTTTATTTTTTAATCTTTAAAAGTAAAGTTGTCTGTTTTTTAATGGTTATAACTTCAAAACCAAAACTAAAACCAGAAACAACAATCTCTGCTCCCTGGAAATACTTAATGAAACTGAATTGCAATCTTTACCCTTTGAGTGAAACCACAAGTATTTGAACTTGCTTACATGCCTATGACTGGCCCCTAAGGAGTCATTAAGTTTACACTAACCATAAAGGTCCCTTTACTTAAAAAACAAACAAACAAACTCCAAAATATAAAGTAATTTTTGTTTTTTATTCAATAAGTTTTTTTTTTCTTTTTTTAAAACTCAGTGAATTAGGGATTCTTTCAGGAAGGAATCAACTGGTTCAATAGAAATCATTCAGGAAGTGCTAGTTTGGACTATCTATGCTTGCATGAGCTTTAGGCCTAATTTCCTGTTTGTGGTTGGAGGACAGAGAGATCACGATAGGGAGGAAGGGTTTAGGTGAGATTTATGAAGAAAGTGTGAGTCTGGGAGAATCCCCAGACTAAGTTTCCAAAATTCAAAAATGAAAAGTATGCACATTTTCTTCACTTTTGTCCCACTGTCCTCTGAATACAGAAGCACTTTTCCATGGGGCTGGAGAGATGACGTCACAGCTAAGAACCCTTGGTGCTTGCGCAGAGCAGCCAGGTTCAGTCCTAAGAGCTGCATCCGGTAGCTCACTACTGGCTCTAACTCCAGACCCTGGGGAATCTCACGCCCTCTTCTGGCCTCTTTGGGCACCTGCACACAGATGGTGCAAATGAATTCACGCAGACTCTTTCACAAACACAAAGTAATTTTTAAAAAGTATAAAACTAAATCTTTTTTGGGGAAAAAAACCCTTTCCATTATAAGTGAGATCAGGAAAAGGAAAAAAAAGTTTTAATTTCCCTCTTGGCTTTGACAGTTCTTAAGGAAGAGATTTAGATTTTAAACAGTATGATCAGTAGTAACTTTCAGTGAAGGAGAAAATATCCTTCGTTTTCTCATTTTTCAAAATTAGGTAGAAAAGCTTGTGCCTGCTTAAGTGAAAGAATTAAAATGTTTAGCACTGAGAATCATCGGCAATATCTGATCCAAAATGAGAAAAATGAATCCTCTTAAAGATTTAGTGACTGTTTTCAAAATCTGAAACTCCTGCTTGGAAATGGGTAACAGCATTTGAAAAAAAAATGAATCCTGCATTAAGGTGTGAATGAGGCCTCACCCTGACACATTTTATTTAAACCAAAAAGTCCTCTAGAGTCAGGCATCATAAAATGAGGCTTTGAGCCAAAACCTATCCAGTATTTACAGTGTTGAAGTTAGGAACCCCACCCCTCCACACACACACACACACACACACACACACACACACACACACGAGTAATAGATCACTTGAGGTACAGAGACCCAGGCCCTAAGAAGCTAGGGAAACCTGGTGATCCCTGCAATGTAAAAATAGGTGCAACTGTCGCATAGGGCCCTGGATTGGGAGTAGAGGAAGTGTGTCCTCTCATCCCTAACCCAGTGTATGTCTGGATTATTAATTACTACTATTGGACATAGAATATAGTCTAATTTAGGGTGTTTGCCTTTCAGGGTCTGGAACAATGAGAGGCCATGTCCTCATCACTGGTGTTGACAGTGACCATAGCAAGCCAGCTCAGGAAAGGAGAAGACTAGCTAAGAAGCTGGGGGCTGGCTTTAGCCACAGGAGCCTCAGACATAGCCTCACCTGGTGACAGAAGCCAGATGAAGGTTCTCATTCAAGTGCAACTTTGCCTGGACACACCATAAACCCCAGTCTTTGAAAGGCTCTCAAAGCGCTTACATCTCAAAGCATATTACAGGCTGTGGTTGTTGTTATTGACCTGTGTCTGCCTTTCACTGCAGGGGCAGGGGACTCTCAAAGCTGGCGGTGGGGAGGTCTGGTCCAGCCAGCTCTGTTGCATAAGCAGGGAATGATTCCCGGTTGTTTTTTTTTTTTCTTCCGGAAATATCTGCTCTATCTTAGCTTAGGGGGATGCAGCACAGCCTGAAATCACAAGAGACTGATTTAGTACAATCCTCAGAGTGTGGGATTCAGCAACTTGTGACACTTAGAAGCTCCAAATGTTCCTTCAGTGAAGGTTAAGCCACCATGTTCCCTGACTATAATCACGTGAAAATGGGTAAGATTTGGCTGGGGGATGGCTGTGAAAGCATGAGAATCAAGTTGATTCTCTAGCCCCTACATACAAAAAGCAGGGTGTGGTGGCACATTCCTGGAACCCCAGTGCTGGAAGAATGGAGACAAGAGGTTTCAGGAGGGGGGGTCTGGGAGGGTCTGGGGGAGGGGAAAGCGGGTCTGACTGAAACAGAAAGCTCCAGGGTGAGTCTCAACAGAGAGAGAGAGATAGAGAGAGAGAGAGAGAGAGAGAGAGAGAGAGAGAGAGAGAGAGAGAGAGAGAGAGAGAGAGAGAGAAAGACAGAGACAGAGACAGACAGAGACAGAGAGAGACAGACAGAGAGAGAGAGATTAGGATCATCTGAGAAGCAAGCTGCAGTCATCTGGGGAAAACTGGTGCTCAGGACAGAACTAAGACTAAACACAATGGGACATGATGTCCTGACCCACCCCGACCCTTCACTGATAGTGGCTCTTAGCTCCACTGCACTGGTCATTCTTACCTCTATGTCTATTATTTCCTCTTGCCTGGAGGATGGTCTGCCCAATCACGGCTGTCCAAGATACACTCATGATCTGTCTAGCTCTGCTCATTCTTTGAGACCAAGTGCCTACCAAAACAGTGCTGGGTGATGGACAAATCATCACAGGCTATTTTAATGTTGATCAGGCCAGAGAGGAGTATAATCCTGAACTTCTCAGCGTAACAGATGTTCCATCACAAAGTGTTGTTACCACGAGGACTAAGAAGCTCAAAACTGGTGGGCATTATAATTCAATGACTCCTGCCACCTATGGATCCCTTTCTCCAGAGCTGTGTCCTTCAGGGTGTGGCTGACCTGTAAACGACTACAGGATTTTCTGCTTTGCCTCCCCAGAATCCTTGAGGACAAGGAGATAGCCCTTCCTCCTCAAAACGGAGAATCCATCACTCTCTGTCTGTCTGGAGACCACTTGGGTTACTTTGATTTTGTTCTCCAAAGAGTCCCGTGAAGATGATACTTCTAGTCTATTAGACATCAAGGCCAAGATATAGAGGTCACCAGACCACAAAGCCACTAACCGTCACTATGGTCATGACCCCACGTCCTCCAGAGAAGGTGCCGACTGCCAGGGTGCTGCATTTAGCTCACAGCTTCAGTTGAACTGCAACAGGGTCTTTATGTATCTCTGCCCACTGTCCCCATCCCTAGACAGGCCTATCCACTCAGGCTCAGGCTCAGCTCTCACCTAAGTTCCCAGGCAGTGAGTGAGCTGACCAGCTTTTATGGGACAAACTGTACTTGTTCCTTTTTCTCATTGCGGGAACAAACTTGACAAAAGCAACTTGAAGGAGGAAGGGTTTATATCTTGCCTGATCGATTCTGGATACAGCCCATCATAGCAGAGAAGGAGGACTGCAGGAGCATGAGATGGCTGATTACATTGAATCCATAGTTAGGAGACCAAGAGCAATGATGGTTGGTACTCAACTTACTCTCTTTCTTATTCAGCATGGAACCCTCCCCCTCACCCCCCTCCCCGGGGGATGGTGCAATCTACATTCATGGTGGGCCTTTCAATTGCTGTTAAACTTCTCTGGAAACAGCCCCCTCCCCAACAGACACATCCATAGGCACTTTTCCATGGAGATTCTAAACACTGTCAGGTTGCTAATGAAGACCAACCATCACAAGAACGAAACAGTAAGGTAGCAAACATGATAGCAAACAGAACTCAAAGTGGGTCTGATGAGTCAGAAGGAGGACTGGGGGAGAGGCCTTCCCCAGACAGATGATGGATTACATTATCCCAGCAACTGGAAGAAGTCATAATTCCTCTTGGCTTGGAAAATCAAGAGCAGAGATCACTCTCATAAGCCATTTCATGCTATAGGCAGGGCAGTTCCAAGTGATGCTTGTGGTCCTCAGTGGGTCACCTCATGGGTCAGAAGCCAGGGACCCTCACTCAGCTCAGGAAATGACTGGTTGTTCAGCCAATAACTGTAACCTTTGGGGGCTTTGTTGGTCTATTTTCCTTCCATTGGAAGGAATATATACGCATCATAGACAAGGGCAGAACACATGACCAACACCCATCCACCATGGAATCCTCTGTAGTTGGAGGTACAGCATTATGTCTTGATGCCTCTCAGGGAAATGCCTGCTCAGGATGAAGCACTTCAGACGATGCAGGTGCTTCCAGGGACCCTGAGGTGTGCACAGGTCACCTAGAGCACTCTTGACAATATAAACGCACAAGTGACTATGCAAATGTGTCCACAGTGACCATCGCAGTCTTAGCTGCAGTTGCCCAGCAACCTTTGTCTCCCCACCCCCATCACTCCCACCTGCCTTTCAGATGGAAGGATGATGGTATCACTCTTGTACATTAAGTGAAGGATGGAATCACGCAGAAGTAGAAAAGGGGGAGTGTGAAAGACGGGATAAACAAAGGGCGGTGACTTTGAGACCTACTGTCTATAGCAGTAGTTTAACTCTAGCAACCTTGAGGGTGTTCTTTTGAAATTTAAATTTATTTTTATTTTTATAGAAGTAAAGTTCATTAAGCATACAATCATTTTAAATTACACAGTTCAGGCAGGGGTGATAGCACGATGCTAAAGTGTCTGTTCTTCGAGCATAAATACCTAAATTCAATACCGCAACACATGGGTTTTTTTTTTTTTTTTTTTGGTTTGGTTGGTTTTTTGTTTTTAAAGCCAGTTATGGTGACGCATACTTGTAGCCCCAGTACTGAGGAGGCAGAGACAAGTGGATCCCTAAGACTACCTGACCAGTCAGCCTAGCCTAGGTGGCAAGTTCCAGGTCAGTGAGAGCCCTTGTCTCAAACAGCTAAGGTGAACAGCATTGTAAGGAGTTATATCTCACAATAATAATTATTTGGTGACCGCACATATACGTCCCGATACTCACAGATAAAAACTGCACAATTCTGGGGCACCAAGGCTTATTTTGCAATCAGCTCCTTATGGGTTAGAAATGATGTAACTTAAAGTGTTTTCTGCTGTAGTCCCCTCTTGCTAATTTCCTAGTAACCACCGGCCTGCTTTTATCTGTCTGCGTTCACCCAACTCTGGCTGTGTAGAAAGGAAGCAATCACACAGTACGTCAACCTTGCTCCTCAGCTTCTTTCATTTAGCCTAATAGCCTGTGAAGCTCACCCACGCTGTGATTTGCCATGATACTTCATTCGTCAGAGCTGAAGCTGATTCCACCCTGTCTGCCACCTCTTGCACATCTGTGTATCAGCTGACGGACCCTGGACCAGGTCTACCTCTTGCTGTTGTGAATGATGCCACTCCATCCATTTGCATTACTCCCTTCTGTGTGGACACAAACACATCTTTTCATCTCTGCTGCATACACACCTCAGGGAGAACTAGTGCTTTCAGCTTGCTTGAAGTCATGGAAACTGAGGTAGGTAGGGGTGAGACTCCCGCCCAGGCTCTCTTAGCTTGTTCATGGTAAGGCCAAGATTAGAACCCAGCCTTCAGAGCCTCTGATCCCTGTCTCTATCCTATGGCCCCTGGAGTTGCTTGGGCTAAAATTCACCAAATAATTATTTTTGTAAGAGATTACCGACTTCTAACCTCAACTCAAACAGCCCGAGGTCGTGTGATTAATTGCACTAATGTGAACTCATGGATCCAGTAGTTCCATTTGGCGCCTGCTGAGATCTGAGATTTTTTGTTTCCCAGGCAAATCAATAGCAACAGACTCTATCTTGTTAGATCAAATATAACTTCTGTTTTATGAAGCTCCGCTTATGTCCTGATGCAGAGTTTATGTACTCGGGAGGCTTAATGAGATAATAAATGAAATTTTAACTTAACAATTAATAGTATAAAAGCAGCATTAGGATACTTTGGAATTAGAGGGCTTGCATGTGATTTTTTTTTAATTAGCCATTTTTTAAAGATACAATTATACTTGTTTGGTACAATGATTGGGCGGTAACTCACCCATTAAGGAGGCGAAAATGGGCAAACTTCTACTCTGGTGCTCTTTGCAACAAACTGTAAAAACAAAATAAAAAGTAAACTATATAATTGGGAACCCTACAAACTATTTATAAATAGTGTGACTCTATCAACACCAATTATTTCTGGATTAGAGGGCTGGTCAAATAGCCAATACCTGTATCTCCAACAATGGAGACTGGTGAGCTTTAGAAGAACCAGGGTTGCCTCTGAATGAAGCAATAGATAACGTGTGTAAAACACACAATTACAGAGCTAGTTCCCCACACACCTGTACAAGGATTCTTGTCCACCTGCACCTAAACAGCCATGCCCACATGGGGAGGGAGTCTTGCAAACAATGGTACATGGGTCATCATTTTAATGTGTGCTTACGTACCATAGGGAAGTTACTGGCTACTGGAAAGTATAAAAGCTGAGTAGAATCTCGAAATAGAACACAGGCAGGAGCAAACTTACAAACCTTTGATCTGCTTAGCTAAAGGGAGTTACTAACAACCAAGTCCAGTGGTTCTCTCTGTCTCTACATCCCAGGCTGTTCATAGCCAGGCTGTATTTATTGAAATGCTTAACAAATGCTGTGTGAATTAGCATGAGCTGAACCATTCATTTTCATTCACTCGGTAATGACTTGATGCAAACTGTAAAGGTGAAATTGTTCAGAACGAACTCGAAACCCAATCGCCAGGAGGAAAACAAGGGTTTTGGGTTCTGATATCATCCCAGTCTTCTCCAGCCAAGGGGGAAGAACTCCATGTACTGGACTGGCTTCTAGACTGTCTTCAAAGGAAAAAACCCAAAGATGAAGTTGAGGCTGTTGAAGGTCTGAACGAACAAATGCGTGTAGTAGGCATCACAGACAGAACAAAGAAAGTGGGATTTGCTTAAAATCCTGTAGTCTGGGTGGAAGAATTTGTGAGTTTTCTTCAATTTTTCCTTTCCCTTTCAAGTCAATAAGAGACCTTCCCTTCTCTTCCTTCTTTTGGGAAGGTCAGAGCTTCATGTAGCCCCAAATGACTTCATACTTTCTATGGAGTAGAGGATGGCCTTGAACTTAGACCTTCCACCCTACCTCCAGAGTGCTAGGTTTACAGGCCTGACTCCAGGGCTTCCAGTTTACTCAGCAAGTAGTCAGCCAGTTAAGCTGTATCCCACCTCCTCAGTTTGGATGTTCATGGATATTATAGGCACAAGACTACAGAGGACAAAGGAGGAAGTTTCTAGACCATTCTAGACACACATGATTCATACTGACAAGGCATATGTATAGAAAGTCCTAAAAACTTTAATAGTTTTGTATCATACTAACATCACACATAAAAATTTTTCTTGATTAAAAATGGCCCTAATGATGACAACAAAGGGAATAACAGGATGGTAAAGTTTTAAAAACATAAAATGTCATTTAAAATGGTATAAAAACAAGGCAACCAAAAGCCATCAGTCACAGCCTAAATGTCTAACAAATAAAACACTAAAAAATTACTGTAAGTAAATAAAATCAAGTCTTATGGCCTCAGGAAAAACAGGTGTAGCACAGCTTTAAGTGAACAAAGCCTGTATAAAAGGGTTGTAAGCAGGGACTGGAGAGATGACTTGGCTAAGAGCACTTACTGCTCTTGTAGAGGACCAGATTTCCCTGAATGGATATAGTGGCTCACAAGCTACTCAAGCTCCAGAGAATCTGGCGCCCTCTGCTGGCCTCCCCCTAGCACCTCACTTACATGCTCATACCTACACACAAACATACACACATCACATACACACAAGTTTTTATATGTAATAAGTGCCATCACATATGCCTTAAATGCAATTTTAGCAATAAATAACAGAGTTCCAAGCAAGGAGCCAATGGGGCAGAGATGGGCTAAGTTTGGGGGTTCAGGAGATGAATGGAAAAGAAGGAGAAATGGGGCTCTGAGGAGTTGCATGCACTTCTGGCTAAAAATGAAGCTATAGTGAAGGAAACAAGAGCCTTAGAGATTTTAATTCAAATGCCAGGGACTTTAGTCGCTCAGAGCTGTCAGCATCTCAGCTTCTAGGAAGAAGACACCAGAGCACTTACGGCTTGAAGACCTATGCTTTAATATAATGCACAACTCCACATGAAGAAACAAGGCACTGGCAGATGGAAAAAAGAGGAATAAAGTTAACAGCGTCAAATGCACATAAATCACGGCCTCACCAGAAGGCATAATCCAAACCCACTAATCCCACAACAAATTGGTCAACCATCTGCAAGCATGTGCCTGGGGGGAAAACAAGAAAAAACTTTGTAGGAGTTGAAATGCTGTTGTGACAAACCCAGCTCATAGACTTCCACAGATCAAATCTGTAGACCCAACTTCAAACTGGAGACTATAACACAACCTTCCAGAACAATCCAGACACCCAGAGCATCTGGTTTTGGCAACCTTTTCTAATATCCTCGCTTTAACCTTGACATCTCCCTCTGCCAGCGATCCATCTCAGTCAGCGGCAGGGTGAAGAGTCAACGCGTACAGGGTACTGTTCCTATAAGTGTATAGGTGGAACATGTTATACGCTTACAGAGAAGGATTCCACTTGCCCGTGACAGATTTAAAACCGCTGCAGCAGGGATGGCCCCTCCGGTGTTGGACTGGATGTGGGGCACATGTTTGTAATTCATCCGGCTGCTCTCTGACAGCCTGGCATTTCAATAAAATATTTCCATAGAAAACAAAAGGAGATGTCACAGAGCTGCTAAGAGATATCCATATAAGTTAGAGAGAAAAAGGAAAATGGTTTCTACCTTGAGCTAATTTTGGCTGTGCAGGACACAGATGGGGCTAGAGAGAGGGCTCAGCGGTCAAGAGCTCTTGGCTGTTCTCATGGAGGACCCAAGTTCAGTTCCCTGTACCCACATCAGGTGGCTCACAACTGCTTGTTACTCCAGTTTCATCACCCTCTTCTGACCTTTTAGACACCTGTACTCACGTACACAAACACACACAATTTCAAAGTAAAAAAATAAGTCTTAGAAAAATAAATTAAAAAAAAATCACGTGCACAGACAGGTCAGAATTCCTGAGTAGAACTGATCCAGCTCACCTTGCTGTCCATTACACAGGACCATGATGCATCTATAAACCAAATAATAGTGGGCAGAGATGAGTGGACTCTGAGAGCTCAACGGCCAGCAAGGCTAGAGGAAACGGCAGGCTTTTGCTTCAAGGAGAGATCCTGTCTCAAAGCAGTAAGGGGAGAGCAATACAGACCAATGCCCAGCACCCTGCTCTAGCCTCCTCATGTACATCAGATTGATATCACCACCATCCACCTGCGCGTGCACAATAACAAATAAAACAGCTAAAGCCCACGAAAGAGAAAGCAGTGCCTTGTCACCTTCAACTGACATGAGCTCTGTTGGGTCACTTGATAAAACCGAAGTCAATCAGGAAAACAATCTGATGTCAAAAGAAAACCCAATGTTTGTCTAAGTGTGGTCTGAACAAACAAGCTAATTTCCAAGAGCTTCATTAGAGGTCACTAAAGGTCATTATCTGACTCAGGCAGCATTGGTGGGATCCAAGAAAAGCAGCAGGACTGAGCAGTGCAGGCCCTGATAGACAGGAGAGACTCTCCAAAAGCACCTCATTTCTTCTGGTGTTCTGAAGTCTTCCATCCCCACACTGCTTTGGGCTCAGGCCATCAGCTTACAGGCTATATGGCGATCACTGAGAGACCTTCTGCCTCTGCTCCCTGAGTGCTAAGATGGCAAGCACCATCATGTCCAGGAGAGACTCTCTTCAAAGGGATTGCGACATCATTGGTTTGTGCACTATTACAGAACTCCACTGAAGGGGCCGTTTGTAAACATTAGCTAAGGTGGCTCGCTGCTATGGAAGCTGATGTCTAGAATGGATGCTCTAGATCTTAACCATGGTAGAAGTCTTACTACACCAGGTCTGAGTGCAAAGGTTAAGAGAACAAGTGGGAGAAGACCTGAGCTTTCCTTTTGTCAGAAATCCATAACTGCAATGATCTAGTCAGGACCATTTAAAGGATCCACCTCCCAACACTGGAAATTATATGTAAGTGTGAGAGGTGTGTGGGGGTACCCATGGAGGTTAATATTGATTATCAGTTTGACTGGATGAAGAATCACTCAAGAGATGCTTCAGAGCATACCTGTGAGGGATTTTTCTGGGCGAGGTGAATTGTGGCACAGCCATGACTTCTAGCCATGATGGACTGCACCCTCAACCTTGTCACCCAAATAAACCCTTACTTCCTTAAGCAGCTTTTGTTAGATATGTTGTCATAGCAGTAGGGAAAGAAGCTAATACTGACTGAGCTATGTAAATCATAGAAGATGGGTGATGTCAAATCCACCCTTTCTGTAGATCAGCAAATCTACATACATATCCTTTCTCAAGCATCAAACACTATTCTCTTTATGACAGCTGGTTCACAAACATCAGAATAATGGCGTCTAGGTCCATCATCCTGTCTTGCTTCCATCCCTGGCTCTCTTGCCCTTAGATTCTAGCTCCTTCCATCATCTCAAGGGTATGAAGGGACAGTACAGAATCCTACCCTCTTGCCCCCAAACCTATAGGAACATAGCCCAGTAATGATGGCTTACATATACAAGGATTCACACATGAAGTAGTCTAAGCATAGGGGAGAGGCTGTCCAGTATATACTGCATGTGAGTCTGTGACTGGGATAATGACATCACTACACATCTTACTTTGGCATCACTAGGTGCCCTGGTCCATTGGAATCATGGGTCTGAGTGAATTTCAGGGCTCCCTGAAGAAGCCAACTCCATCACCTTTTTGAGGACCCTTCATTTTAGCAAGTGTGGTTTTTCCACTGGGGCTTCAGAGTGTCAAGGGCCAGAAGCTTTAAAAGGGAGAGAAAGAGAAGGAGATGAGGAAGTGGGGTAAGAAAGGCCTAATTAGGAGGGAGGAGTATCTCTTTGCAGACAGGTCACTGGAAGGATGCCAGGGGCTCTCGCCACATAAAGGGAAAGATTGTTATAAAAAGAGTTTTTAAATAAAGAACACGATGAAGAAAGAGGCACGGCAGTGGAGCCTGCGAGGGGCGGGGCAGAGAATAGGGAAATGAAGAATAATGACTTGAAAGTGTCTTTTTTTTCTTCCTGGTTCTTTGCTTTCCTTTCTACAGATGCTCAGCTGAGGCAATGCAGCTGGCTCCATGACAAACGTGGGGAAATCAGCCAATTTGAGCTGGTTGTTAGCAGTCCAGGGACAGAGGCTCGGGTGCGTGTGTGTGTGTGTGTGTGCGTGTGTGATAATGTGTGCTGCTTCCAGCATGGGAGTTGAGTTGGCTTGGTTTGCCTGAACTATGTAGAGTCTCTTGGTGAGAATCTCACCAAACCCACTCTCTCTTTTGACCCTGCTATGGTAGAAGTGACCTTTGAGAAGGGACCTTCTTCTGCGACTGTCTCCACCTTCCTCATCCTCCCACTGATAAGCCTCTTTCCTTTGACTGCTGGGGCTTTCTTCTCCCACTGGGTCAGAAGTCTATGGGACAAGGACCCTGCTCCCCAGTGTCAGCATCCCAGGTCTCATGGTCCAGTTCAAGTCCTCCTAGATGGCTTGGGTGTGTACTTCTCACATACTTGGGAGATACCCCACAAGACAAAGAAGCCTTCTGGGTAAGTCATAACATCGAAGAACATGCCATATCTATTAACTGACACAGAATCACATCCCCACAGTGAAGAAGAGTGTACTTCTGGCCATTCACTCTAAGGAAAGCAATCAATACTCGAAGTCAAGTTCAAAGTGCAGAGCAATTTCCCTACTTACTACATTTTGCCCCTTTCAACATTTGATAATGAAATAAAGAGAACCAATATGATGCAGGAAGATATCAAAGGGAGCCCTCTGTAGGGGAGAGCACCTAGAGGGTTGAAGCATTCTGTCTCTTGCTTAATTTAGTGCTCATACAGATGTAGACAGTTGTCTACACTCATTGCAAACTCATTGCACTGCACTCTTAATATCTCATCAGTGTATTTATTTGGATGTTAATTATACCTGCACAAAGGTTTGAGAATTTAAAAGGGCTTACATTCCAGCAACACTGAAGTCGGCAACAGCCTAGTCCTGGAGGCAGCTACTCTGAAAACACACAGGAGACACACACCTTCTGTTGCTGTATCAGATGCCTTATAGAGAAGATACTTTCAAAAGATTCAAAAGTAATTCTAAACTATCCATAAATGAGCTTTTTAGGAGCTGACAAAATATAGGGTACATTCAAATGGGAAAGGAGGAAGCAATACAGCTAATTTTTAGATTATAGTTCTTGCATGTGCTCATGTGGTATGTGTGCGGGCATACAGTGCAGATGGGGCCAGAGGATAATCTCTAGTGTTATTCCACTAGACACTGTTCACCTCGTTTATTTCTGAGACAAGTTATCTTCTTAGCCTGGAACTTACCCAGTAGACTAGGCTGGCAGGCCATCAAGGCCTAACAATATGTCTCTGCCTCCCAATGCTAGGATTATAAGGACATCCCATGAGCTGCTTTTAGTATGAGTGCCAGGAATTGAACTCAGGTCCTCAGGCTTGTAAGGTGAGCACTTCAACAACTCAGCTAGCTCATCAGGCCAATTAATTTTTCTTCTAATGTGAAAGTAAGCTGACTGTGTGAAGCAGTTGTCCTCAATGATCTTGATTTAAAGTGTTAGTTGGGTACCCAGAAGAGAGAGCAACATGTCGGTATCTTTGACTACATTCATTTATGTGATGTGAGTTCATTTGTTTCAAATAGGAAGAGAATGATAGAAATTTGGAAGTGAACAAGCATTGAATTATGGGGTCTACTCCTGGGGGTGGGAGTCAACTTTGTTGTTCCTCAGGCTCCATGTCCCTTGGTTTTTGAGAAAGGCTCTCTCATTGACTTGGAGTTTGCTATTTAGGTTAGACTGGTTGACTAGTAAGTCCATAGGATCCACCCATCTCTGCCTATACAGCACTGGGATTATAGCCACACTAGTATGCACCATGTCTTGTATACGTTATTTATCAATGCATGTCTTTGTTTTTGAGAGGAAAGCCCTTTATTGGCTCAACAGTTAATAACTGTGCTTCCTTTCCTGTCAGAGGACCCAGGTTCAGTTTCCAGCACCCACGGTGTAGCTCACAACTTTCTGTGACTCCAGTTTCAGGGGATCCTATGCCCCTTCTGACCTCTGTAGGCTTCTGCAAGTATTTAGTTTGCATGTAAATACAGTTGGACACATATATACATATAACAGTGAAACAAATAGTTTCTTAATGATGTTCAGAAAAGGAAAATAGTTTACTGACAGCCATCTACTGTTTTTATATGCCAGACATTAGTCTTCAAGATCTCTTTCTCTCTGTCCGCCCCCTCTCTGTGTGTATGTACATATGTATGTTTTATTTTTTTAATGGAATCATCTACCAAAAATATTAAAGCAATATGACAGTTATAAGTTTTATCAGCTTCAAGAAAGCAATACCTTTATTAAGATTAAAATCATCTCCAAAAAAGATATTTTTCCAAGAGTCATTGCTATTCAAATAAATATGTATTTAAAAACAAGATAATCCAGTGCTAGACTTGAGCACTGACTGTTTATTTTCTTAAAATACACTTATAGATAAGTTCTGCATAATTGTTTGTATTTAAAAAGACCAGATTCAGAGTTCCTATTATCCCAGTCTTCCATCCCTGGAATGGAAGACACTGAGGGACATTTTTATTAGCACAAATTCACACTTCCTGTCATTTGGAGCTTAATGTTTGCTTCATTGAACGAATTACCCTCTCCTCTATCTATAACTTTGAGAAATGCCGGAGAAAAGATAGAAGGAGCCACAATACCACTGAAACCACTTTGCCTGCTTAACTGAAGATCATATTCTTGTGTATGTAGTCAGTGTACCTTCCATGGAAAGAATGAGGAATGACGTGTGTGTGTGTGTGTGTGTGTGTGCGCGCGCGCGTGTGCGTGTGTATGTGTGTGTGTGTGCAGGCGCCCGCACATGCATACACGCAGATGCTGGTACAATGGTTTGATCCCCAACAGCCACACCAAAGATGCGAGATTCACTGCTTATGTACAGAGTTAATGAGATCTGTTGGGTGTTGCTCAGTTGGTCTCTCAGAATCTTATAGGAGAGGTTAGACCGAGAAGTTGGTTTGCTTGGCTTTGTGGGTTTCTTCTAGGCAAAGTCCCCTCATGTGCACTGCTCCAGCATATGAGGCCAAGGTGTTTCAGTGCCTTTGGTAGACCCTGCACATCTTTCTGGGCTTGTTAACTTGTTCCCATCTGCACAGAGCCTCTGCTCACACTGGAGAGCCCTGGACACCCTGGGAGCTGACTATGACTCATCTCATTCTTCAGTGAGAGAAGCAGGAGGTTAAGGAAGCACAGCGGGCAATCCAGAGAAAGAACGGCCAGTTTGGAGCTGTCACTGTCCCCAGAATACGGGGAGGATAATTCTTGGTCAACCTGTGGACAGTAAACCTGGGCTGATTTCAGAGGACTTGGGGGGACTCCGAATGTGATAACTAACCACACTGGATTTCTGCTATAGTTATTTACAGTCTCCTGGAGCTAGACAAAAGATTCAAAGTCACCATGTGGTGGCTACCAAGAAGATGCTTTCTTAAGCAGTAGAATTCTCTTTCAAATTAAATCTTCTGCAGACCCCTGGTATGAAAAATAATTTAAATTGAGAAATGGGCTGCTGAGCAATTAAAACCCCTCACTGTTTGATGGAAAAATTATTCTCACAGCATACAGGGCTCCACTAGAACACTCTGTGAGGGTTCCCAGAGTGTGTGTGAAGACAGGGTTCTCAAATAAACAGGGGAAGCACACTGCCACCAAGGCCCGTTCCCCCACAGGCCGCTCACACCTTTAGCCTTTCTGTCACACACACACACACACACACACACACACACACACACACACACACACCTGAGAGCCACCCCCTCATAGTTTGCATGCATTAATCGTAGTCCTCCTTCAAGGCTCAGGAACTTACATGCGCACACCGGACAAGGAGGTGTTCACACAGTGAAAGCTAGAAAGTGGGCTGCACGTATGTGCTTTCTTTCTTCCCCCACATAAATGCTGGAGCTTGAGCCAGCCAGGTCCCTCCTGCAGTCTCAGGACTTCCTGCCCATCTGTCTGTGAGGGCTGAAGGCTAGTTAGTGCATGTGGGCAAGAAGGGAAGGGGAGTCCTACACTACTTGCAGGAGTGGGGGACAGGGGGCAGATCAGGGGAGGTCCTGCTCCCTTCCAGCTTCAAAGTAGCCCCCATCTTCAAAATACAGAAGACAACACAACCTAGCTATTCCAAGTAAAGCAGGTTTTGGAGGTAAATTCTTTGTGTGTTACAAGAAAACAAAACCAGCTGGATTATGTACAAAAACTTGTCCTGCCCCTGGAAGGCATCAAAATAGAACTTCCGGGAGCCTGCTAGAAAGACAGAGGCGTCCTGCACACAGAACTTCTGTGAGCCTGCTAGAGAGATGTCCTGCATGCCAAGTGCAACTCTTTAGAGAGGATCAACAGCTGGAAAGGCAAACTATTTTTTTTAATGTTAACATTTTATGGTTTAAATCACTTAACAGATGTAAAATTATGGGTTATACTTAGCATTAGTTTTTTTCCTCCAGAAATTATTAACTAAAGAAGATCTTTCTGGAAAACACATCTGATGGTTAGAATTTCTTGATGATGATGGCAAGAACACACTCTTTTTACTAAATGGAAATGTTTGTTTTACCTAATCACACTTTCACCAGCTTACCCTGTGGCTTATGCAGGTTTACATAAGGTTAGCTGGGCCTTTTGAGGCATTGACTATACACATTTCAAAGGCATAGGTTGTCTTAGGTGACTAGTCAAGAAATGTTAATGAGACACTAAGACAGGGATTGTTATCATACCCAAGAGAATATTCCAGAAAGGAAACTAAGTCAGGATAAGACAAGGCTGATGGCATCAAAGAATATTCCAGATCTCAGCTCAAAGGTGAAGATGTTGGGGGTAAGTGGGGGCAGATGATGGCAGGCACACACTCTGAGGGGGCAAAATGGGGGATGTGGGGGACGAAGTGGATAAGGAATTGACAACTGGGTGACTGATGACAGACCTGGTGGGAAGAGTGGGGTAAAGCGTGGCTAGTTAGAGAACAGAGAAGGAAGGATAAAAGGCACATGATACTGCTGCTAACTATGTCACTAAGCTCTTATGAGACATTTAGGGACATGAGATGAGAGAGAAGAAAGTCATGTGAACCTCTGGCAGCCAGGGACTTAGAAGGCCTGGAGAGATATGCACCATATAAACACCTCACCTTCTTTAACTTCCGTTTCCTCATCTGCAGTTTGAAGCTTGTATCAGATGGCTTCTGAGCTTAAGATAATTATTTGAAGGAACCACATCAACAACAACAACAACAACAAAAAAAAACCAAAAACAAAACAAGACCTTTCCCAGTGGAGAAACTTAAAATTTTGCATGAGTTGCTAGCATGCTGTTATCTTGCCTTTCTGTACAGACAAAAGTCTTATCCAGTGCTTTCTAGAAGGTTCACTCAACACCTGACTCTGCCTTGCCTGATCACCAAGTGAAATCCGTTTGTCTATTAATGCTGGGTTAATGATGATCAAAGCCCAGGCATCAAGTAAAACAAAAGAGAAAACAATGCTTTGGAAGCTGAATAATGACCCAAGGGAAGGGGACGACTGTGCTCTAGAAAAATCTTAATAAGTCAACTTGGAGTCCAGCTTCCCTTTTGGAAACAGCATGCCAACAATGATCCACTTCTGACTGTGTAAGATTCGGGCTGCAAGAGGCTGATAAAGCATTTGGGCCTGACATCTTATAGTCAAAAGAAGGAAGTCGCCATGGTGCTACACTGACTTAGCTTGCAATGAAGTTAACTCTTTCAGTGTGGAAGTGTCCTGTAGCTTCTTCCCCAGGGGAGGGAAATAGGCACTGGTCTATGTGTTAACAGATCAGCCTCTTTGAAGGCAGAGTGCTCAAAATAGACTCACTGTATCGCACCACCAAGAACAGCTCATGTTTCCTTTTTGCTTGAAGTGTTGGTCCTAACTGTCAGCTCTCATCTCCCTCGGGATGCAGAGTCAGAATGTGGGACTTGGAACATCAGAGCCATTGAGCCACCTCTGAGCAGTTCAAAAGCAAGGTAGGAAGGGGTAGGGGAGGAAATCAAAATCAAAATAAAATAAAATAAAAAAACCCAAACCAGCATCCCGCTGTGATGTCAGCCATATTTCTTCCACATGGCAAGTTTCATTTTGTTTAATTTAACAATAAACTCATTATATTAACTCAATTCAATAGAAGCAGCAGGGGGATTTCTCCTAATTTAATCCTGGGTTTGGAGGAGCCTTGCTCAGTGCTCAAACAATGCAATCCAGAGATTAAAGGGCTTGTAGCATATTGAAGGAAGGGAATCCAGTAGTGTCTCCAAAGACAGTCTACCGGGGAATTAGGGACCTATCAGCCCACTGCTCGCTTTATCCAGAGCATCTTCCAGCTGGAGATCTAATCTTCTGCAAGCAAGTCATTCCCTAGCAGCCTCCCAATGTCACCAAACTGGCTTTCTATAAGTCACTTGAAAACACAAGGATGTAACTGGCTAACAATCTTATCCATCATCATGACAGGCTATAATATGTGCACCCCTCCCCTTCCCTGAAAACAAAAAGGGTGTTTCTGGTTATTAACCATTTTAAGAAAATGTCTCCACCTTTAAGACTAATTCTTAAGGGGCAGTGGAGGCTGTAATAACAGGCTGATCTCTTTGAGATCTAGGAATTCCAAATCCAAGCAACACACACACACACACATACACACACACACTGGCTAGAGACCAGACAATGCTTTTTGTACCCAGCTGGCAAGAAGAACAAACAAACTCATTAATTAGGGTCCCGCTGGTGCTGTATTGAGGATCTATGAATACAGACTTCCTCTAGGACTGCAGCTGGGAGAGGCAGACTTCTGAAACTCAGAGACATCCTAGATTCATATCTGCCTCCTTTAAATGCTTGCCGGGAGCCTGGTGATCATGTGGGCTTATGTGTGTCCATGAGAGGCAGACAAATATTTATCTAACTGACCTGTCACATTTTCAAGTCCCTGGTCTCTCTGTGTCTCTGTCTCTGTCTCTGTCTCTGTCTCTCTCTCTCTCTCTCTCTCTCTCTCTCTCTCTCTCTCTCTCTCTCTCTCTAAGAAATCTTTTCCCTTCATCAAAAAATAAAATAAAATTTGGGATAAAGACAATTGGACAATTGGTAGGAGGAAGATAATGTCACACATTAAGGATCCTAGAGTAAAGAGATTCCAAGCAAGATAGGGATTCAACTCTTTGCAAGGAGAGGAAAATCCTCTTTGACCTCTGGGTTGGCAAAGGAGATGTTCTTTACTCCTTGGTATACATACATCTGACCTCATTATTAATAGAATTTACCTCTTGTACTAGAAGTATGTAATGTGGGGGCAGGGACAAAGAAACTCACAGAGACACAGAGAAAGACACAGACAGACAGACAGACAGACAGACAGAGACACAGAGAGAGACAGAGACAGAGCAAAAGGCCACATACCTACCGTACAAATACTAGAAAAGAGTGTCTTATTAGAGTCCTTAAGCTTAAGACAGAGCCTCATCTTTCCCCTCTAAAAATAATCCTGTGACCTTTTGCATTCTCTAGGCCATATGTATTTTGGCAACGTCCAGAGTCCCAAGGCACATCAGACAGAGTGAGGGCTGGGGATTGTCTGGTCCAGGTCTCTGGAGCTAAGAAGTACACCTGTCAGAGAAGCAGCAGGCAGATTCAAAGAGAAGAGTCCACAGGGACCTGGAGGGAGGGCACACTGCGCCCTACTGTCTCTGCCAGTTGCTGATTTGAACCTCCTATGCATGCACTAGGAAAGCTAATGGGAAGCAGAACATTGGGCCTTCCACCCCAGAGTGACACGAATACAGACATTAGAATGAGAGTAAATTTCACCAGTAACATAGAAGGAAAACATCCGTGTACACCACACTGCTAGATTTTGTTTAATCTAAGGAAATAAAGAGTATCAAGCATCACTTACAATCAAAGAAATGCAAACTAAGGGACCTCAGACTTTTTAAAACATATCCAATTAGCAAAGATAAAAAAGGCAGATGAGACCGCTGTCAATGAGGGCTTATGCAAACTGACACTCTCCTGTCTGCTCAAGAGTTGGAATATAAATTGATATTTATACTTCAATTTCTGGAATTGAAGTAGGCAGAATGCTGCAGATGCTGTAACTGTGTGCATTCTGCTGCAGCAATGTCACAGGCAGCAGCATAGCCAGCAGTCAGGCATTTGCAGTAGATGCCCCTCACAGCCTTGTAGCGAGTTGTCAAAAGCAACTCCAAACAGGAAGACCCTCCACCACACCCCAATCAGGACAATTGTTTGGTGTTGTTGTGATGTACATACTTGATGAAGTTAAAAACACTTGTTTATAGCAGTATAAGGGATAGGATGGGGCTATGCCCAAAATTAAATTCAAGAGAGATCTATTTTTATCTATGTTAGAAGTAAGTTCAGGGTCACAAAGAAAGAGGCCACCACTCCAATCAATTAAAGTGTCTGGATAAGGCCCAACTTCACTTCCAATCAGAATGGTACACTGCTCACAAAAGAAGAGGACCCAAGAAATGGAGGGATATTGGGGGTGGGGACAGGACTGGACTGGACAATACTTGGTTTTTTTTTTGTTGTTTGTTTGTTTTTTATTCAGAACAAGTGATGACTGTATCTTTTGCTTACTTCTGGGGTCCCAGTCCACAGTCATTTGCAATTAACTAGTTTTAAGAGAATCAGATCAAAAGAAATGAGTGAAATAGGAAAAGGACTGGTCAGTTAAGTTGCTTAAGATTCCAGTTGCAGAAGGCAGCAAGGCCTTTGAATAAACAAAAAAGGGGGGGGGGAGAGTAGTTAAAGCCTTTGCATAAAGGTTTTACAAGGTGGGGAAGTTTAAAAAACTTTTGAATTCCTTGTCCTAATCAAAAGTTTTTCAGTGTTTGACAGTAAAGACTAATATGTAATATTTTTACATTTATATACCTATATTTATCTATACCATTTACACCCCTCTCCATATGTTTAATACTGAGTTCCAAGCATAGCTAAGCATGTTCAAATTACCACATTTAATCCAACAACACCACAGTATCATAGACACACACACACACACACACACACACACACACACACACACACACACAGAGAGAGAGAGAGAGAGAGAGAGAGAGAGAGAGAGAGAGAGAGTTTCTACAAAGAAACTAGAAAGTAAGAAAATGAACGGTTAAACCCCCAGGGCTGCACTGGTTTAAACCACAGGATTCTACTTTCAATCATAAATTTATGTATGTTTATATACACATGTGCTTATAAAATATCCAGCATCATCTTTGGTCAGCTTAGAGATTTGTATTTACTGTCTTGTGGTTTGTATGTGAGGTGTGGAGGTATTATTTCTTTTATGATGTAAGAGGAGAAATGCAGTTACCTTCTTTTAATTGACTGTGATTGTCTTCTCACCTGTTGGGATGCATAAAGGATCACAAGGAGGAAGAAAGCAGCTAGTTGACATATTTTCCTTGCCTTCCTGTTCCTAACTCCAGGCCTCTGTGCATTCTAGTCCCTGGTCTTGGGGAAGTCTTTCTTTCCCTGTTAGAGTGGTCAGCCAAAGTCCTTTCTTGAACTGCTTGTTCACAGAGGCAAGAAGAGTATACTAAAATCCTTGCCTGCATTCACTGAAGCTCTGCTCATCAAAATGAGAGAGAGAGAGAGAGAGAGAGAGAGAGAGAGAGAGAGAGAGAGAGAGAGAGAGAGAGAGAAACCCACCTTCCCATACCTCACTGTAGTCAGCTCAGTGCTAAAATTCACATTCAGGAGTGGTGTGGTTCTCATGGGGATTCTCAAAGATGTGTTCATTGAAAACTAGAATCAGACTTTCTCTGACACAAAATAAATCTGACTTGGCTGGTTGATTAAATCATGAAGATAATTAGGGCACAGTTTCTATGCCCTCAATGCACTAAATCTACGGATACAAGGTTTGATGAATATGTATTTAAGGGATATGATAAAAGCTTTTTCCATAATTATGTAGCAACATTGTCAGATAGGAAAAGACTGAATGAAATGACCAGTTTATCTGGATTGCCAATACTATGGAGCAGACACATATTAACCAGTGTCTCACAATGTGAAAAAGTACTAATTTTTAGTGCCATGGTATTTTATTAATGTCTGTGATACACGTTACACAATTGTTATTGTTATGTATGTGTGTGTGTGTTGTGTGTGTGAGTTGTGTGTGTGTATCATGTGTATACCATGTGTATACCTAGTGTTCAAGGAAGCTAAAAGAGGGTGTTGAATCCCCTGGAACTGGAGTTGCAGGTGACTGTGAGCAGTCATGTGGGTGCTGGGAACTAAACCCCAGTCTTCTGAAACAGTAGTGAGTGCTCTTTTTAAAAAAATATTATTAATTATTTTATTTATTTACAAGCCAAATGTTGCCTCCCTTCCCAGTCCCCCTTTGCAGAGTTCTCCCCCCATCTCTTCTCCCCTTCTACTCTAAAAGGGTGACATCCCCGCAGGTATCCCCCCTCCCTGGGGCATCAAGTTTCTACAGCATTAGGTGCATCCTCTCCCACTGAGGCCAGAAGGCAGTCCTCTGTTACATATGTGTAGGGGTGAGGGGAGTGTGTGTCTGACTGGCCCATGCATGCTTGTTGGTTGATAGTTTACTCCCTGGGAACTCCCAGGGGTCCAGGTTAGTTGACACTGTAGTTCTTCCTATGGGGTTGCCATTCCCTTCAGCTCTTTCAATCCTTCCCCTAACTCTTCCATGGGGGTCCCCAACCTCAGTCCAGTGCTTGGCTGTGAGTATCTGCATCTGTCTCAGTCAGCTGCTGGTAGAGCCTTTCAGAGGACAGCCACGTTAGGCTCTTGTCATGCATGTCCTTTTGGGTCTGGGTTACCTAGAGAGTACTCTTTAACCACTGAGACATCTCTCCAGCTCCTGTGATAGTTCTTTGGATATAAATCCAGAAAAGCAAATTATTCAACTGTATGATTAACAAGTGCTTCTGGAAGGCAGGTGTGTAATTCATCAAATCCTTTGGGACCAGATACCTGCAGACTCAGCTTTAAGGAATAGATAAAGGATATATTTTGTTCATGCACAGAGGACTTGGCCCATGGTTACTTGACTCAACATGCTTGGGCATCATGTGACATCACGTGGGGATTCTTTACTACACGGTAGAAGTCAGGTAAATGAGAACAATGGGGACCTGTTACAGCCCACTGACCTATTCCTACCTTAAATCCTACCTCTCAAAGTCTCCACCGCCCTTCAAAGTGGCATTAAACAGCTGAAGACCAAGCATGGAACACAGGCAGGTAGTAACCTCAGACAAATGAAACTTTTAATCCCACCTCCTGTTTCCCTACTATTTACTGCCACTCAAATGATATGGACTTGGTTCTAAGTGTTATCTCTAACCCTAGATGGAGACTGGCATTCCAAGCTACCAAAAGGAGGTGGGAGGCATTATTATCCCCTTAATGAGATATTGTACCTTTCTCTTGCAGAAGCACCTCTCACTGCAGGCACAGCAGCCACTTTCTGCAGGCAGTACTGTGGAGCTGGGTTACATGGCTTGGATACTGTTGAGAGGTTAAGCATGCTTTCCCTGCCACTCTGGGCATCTCTGAATCCCCTGCTCCTTTCACCATGCAGCTGTTGACAATCTCCACTACAAACTGAAGGCTTTGCCCTCCTCTCTTCCCTCCATTTTCCTTCCTCTGGAAGTTGCTGAGAATGACAGCTTGTCTTCCCCATTGTTTTTCTCTTCGACTGCAATAAAATTGTCATTGAGATTCTCTCATGTCTGTTCCTAAATTAACTAATGAAACTAAGGATGCCCGAAGGGAACCTCAGTTTCCCCAGGAACAGCAGGGGCCCTACATAGCCAAAGCCTACCACAAGATGGCCTGCAATTATTTGCTTTGCACAAAAATCAAAAGACCTAACCATTTAGCCCCTAGCAGATCATGATCACTGTTCACATGTGGATTATTTTAGCACATAATTCAGAAATTCAAAGACAAAGAAAACACCGCTCTAAGAGAATCCTGGTTACTCTCATCACATACACAGTAGATAGCATCTCACCATTTCCAGCACAGAAACTAAAGTTAGACTCTAATAGAACTGATATTGGACCTTTACTGATAGTAACTGAACAGTGAGCTGAACTAATAGAAAAAGAACCAGATATCTCATTAAGCAATGGATTAATGATACATTTTCTACCTCTCTTTTATTTATGAAAAGGTTTCCATACATTTGTGTTTCGATCAACTTTGTTCTAAAAAATAATTGGATTCATTTGTCAATCTATAAGAGATTTTTAAAAAATTACCTACAGTTTGTAGTTAAGACTGATATTTACTTATTATATGTATGTAGGGGGCATAAATAAATATGGGGGCTGTATATGTGTATGAGCATGCTTGTGTGTACAGATGCACACATATGTACACGTTTGCAGTTCATAGATCAATATTTAGTATCTCCCAAAGCTTCTTTCAACCTTGTTACTTTTGAGACAGGATGTCTAACTTGCTGAACCCAGTATTCACCAGTTTGGCTGGCTTGCTGGTCAGAGGGCTCCAGGGATGGCCCCGTCTCTGCCTTCCCATGGAAGCAGGCTTCAAATCTACTGCAACTGGAGTCATAAACATTTGTGCACTGCCTGATGTGAGCGCTGGGAATGGAAACTGGGCGTCCTGCAGGAGCAGCAGATGATCTGGCATACAGCAACACCTCTTCAGTCCCTTCAGGTCAAATAGGAAACGAACATGTGTCAGGTGGTATGGAGAACTTCAAGCCTCTGTGGTAGGGTAAAGGAACAAAGGAGGAAAAACTCCTCACTGTCCATCGCCTCTCATGACTGGTTTCATCCAAGAGAAAAACATTTACCTCACCGAGTGTATGAGAGCTGAAGATGCTTAGCATAGGCTTTCAAGAGACCTCGCTGCTGCTGCTGCTCCTCCTGTACTCACAGGCCAGGTGTCCATTGGGTTTCTAAGGGAGTAGGACACAAGGATGAAAGAAAGCCCAGGTTGGCTCTGAGGACAGGAGCCTCGCCAGACATTACACCGTTTTCCTGACTCCTAATGTAACAGGTCTGATTACCAGAAGGAAGAAGGAAATCAAACCTGTGGTTTATAGCTACAGCCAGGGAACTTACACAATCATTTGCAAGAAAGGACAAAACCCTATGGGTGAAATGACTTGTTCTTCATCTCTACTAGGCTTAGGGCCTTTGGTTACTTTCTGTATGGTCCTGTATGTCAAAAGTACTCCATGTTGTTCCCAAGGTTTCCCCAGTGTACCAACCCACAAATAACAGTAAAGATCTGCTCACAGATGAGGCAAAAAAGTAACAGGAACACATTGGTGTCTTTCCCTGTTGTCTCTGACCAGGGACAAGTACTCGGTTCATGTACTTAGAAAGGATAAAGAAAAAGCCAGGGCTCGCAGCTTGGCAGCTCTCAGCAACTCCCTCAGAAGAGTCTTGGTTTCGGCATCTCTTAAGTGGAGTTCAAAACAGACTTTCTTCCCAAGACTGCTGTGAGTGGCAAATTAGAATATGGATCTGACAGAATGTTATATGCCATGGGTGATTCATCCCTTTGAGTCCTGAAAGCTTTTCAACGCTAACGCTTTTGGAAGAAGAATCTTCACAAGGTGTTCTCCGTCCCACGCTCTGTCTGGATGCTTTCTTGAAGCCCATTTGGGTGAAAGGATGGGTAAGGAGAATAGCTGCCCAATGTGACTAACAAGGAGCAAAAAATGGATTATAGGAAGAATTTATGAGTCCAAAAGAGCTTAAAGTTTGCAGCCCTGGCTTCATTGTAATAGAATATACTTGCTATCACACACACACACACACACACACACACACACACACACACACACCTCAAATGAAGCCACCCAATGGTTTATTCCTTTGATATTAAGAGAGTAGAACCAAGTTTACTACATGGGGTCTTTGAGTGCTGATCGGGTTTAGATAGCTATCTGGCTAGAGGTCTGGGGACAGAATCCTAGTGTCTTTTTAAGAGGAGCAAGAAACATCCTCACAGGGACACACACATTCTCTGCACTTGTCATGCATTCCTAGGTGTTGCTTGTGACATCACAGCAAGAAAGGCATCACCAGAACTGAGCAAGATGTCAGTGCCATATTCTTGGGTCTCTCAAAGTATGCCTCAGTCATTATTTTTCCTTTACAGCATTATCTTGCCTCAAATAGTTTCTTAAAAACAATGAAAAACCACAGTTCTGGGCACGGCCCTCTCCTTAAACAATCACATGCAACTTGGTGTAGACAGTTACAGCAAGACATCTCTCCTTCGTTACATCTTTATAACTCAGTCAAGAACAATAAATCAAGTTTATTCACAGCATAATAAACCCAAGATGAATCACTGATTTATAACAAATGGATGGTCTAAAGGAAGCTATTAATGGCCAAGAATCTGGATGGTCCTGAAGATATTTAGACCTCACAAATCCAGAGCCACAATCCAAGAGGGTTTAACACTTTCTACAGCTGACTACGTAATGCGCTAGCTCATTCTTGAGGTGGCACACTGCTAGTCCTGACATTATCAACCTGGACAACCGACATGTAAAGAGAATGGTCATTGCTTAATTTGCTAACTGACATTTATAGCTTTGGACATTGGTTCCCTCAGTATCGATATAGTGCTTATCCACAGGAAATAAAGACTGAGACAGGACATGGGTAGTTACGCAGATTTGGCTACAACTTTGGAGGGAACAATTGAGTCTTAAAATTCTCTACACATGAAAAATGAAAGACACAACTAATAAAGTGTCCTGTTTCCTTTTAGTCTCTGCCCCCAGCTGCACTGCTTCATTCTAAACATATGCTTCACTGATACTTTTTATTAAACTCAGACTTAGGCAGAGAGAAACAAGCTTGCAGCATGTGCTTCGAGTTACATTCTAACTGGCCCCTGTTAGATGGCAAGTTACAAAGAAAAGACATTGGTAGAGAAGGCATCCATAGAAGTCTAGTTTATGGAAATGCCTGGCTTTGGGGGAAGAATCACTCTGCTTGAGAGGAGATGGGATACTGTCCCATAGAGATTTTGCAGGGAGCACTGAACTGTGAACTGAATGCCATCATGGGGAGGGTATCTTCAAGAGGAGCCCTCTGGAGTGTCATAATTACTCTGCTCCCAGAGTCTCCATCTCTACATATCCTAGACTCTATTCTAGGCTCATAAGATTAGTCTGGTGAAATGTAGCACCCTGGTAATACTATGGTGCTAAGTCATGTCTATGTACAGTAAGAAGACTCCATGATTTCAGGAGCTGGATTTGAGATTATTAACTTCGAACGGCCAAAGAATTCAGCCCCCCTCCCCATCCTATGCTAGTTAGTTGGTGTGAGTGTGTAAGTGTGTGTGGGTGTGTGGGTGTTAACTTGACACATCCTAGATTCACCTGGGAAGGGGAGACTGCAACTAAAAAAATCTCCTGGATCAGATTGGCCTGTGTGCATGTCTGTGTAAAAGCGTCCTTACTGCTTATGAATGCTGGAAGGCCCTGCCTCCTACAGGCAGCACTATCCCTTGGGCAAGTGGTCCTGAACCATTTAAGAAAACCAGTTAAGCATGACATTATGAGTCGGCTAGAGGATGAGCCAGCACGCCATGGCCCTCCATGGTTTCTGCTTCAGTTCCGGTCTTGACTTCCTTCAATGGCAGACAGTAACTTGGAAGTGTAAGCCAAATACACTGTTTCATGCCCAAGTTGCTTTGGTCAGTGTTTCATCACAGCAACAGAAAAATTAACTGGAACACTCCCTAAAGCTCTCCTCCTTTGGCTTACACCAGTATAAACCTAGTTTCTAGGCTATTTTTCTGAGCCAAGTAGCTTCGCCCACTTATGCCACATAAATACTTTGTAAGGCTTTTATGATTATCTTTACATAATATAAAAGGAACCTGAAGGTCCAGGGAGCACCATAGGCTCTGTAAGTGAGGGCAAGAGGAAGCATTTGAACCCAGAGACCCCTGCTCTGAATCCAGCCTCTTCGCCTGCCACAGCATGTATTTCTGACGTCTTATGTTTATTTTGGATTCCCCGGCCCCCTCTCCTCACATCATCTGTATCTTCTTTCACATCAACTCCCATCATCTCTGCTTTATAGCATCTACTATCTTATTAATTTGTTTTTCTCTTATTTTAGATCTTAACAGGTTTTAGCGACTTCTCCGTTGATGTGAGAAAATACCATGACCAAAGTAACTTATTTTTTTTTAAAAAGTGTTTAATTGGGCTTATGGTTCCAGAGGACTAGAGGCCATGATGATGGAATGAAGGTATGGAAGCAGAAACAGCTGAGAGCTCACATCTGGATGCACATGTGGGAAGCAGAGAACACCTAAAGGAAGGCATGAGTCACCCATCCGCAGAGACACAGCTCTTCCAACAAAGCCACATTTCCCAGCATCTCCCAAATAGGGAAAGATCCCAACTGAGGAACAAGAATTCAAGCACATGAGCTTATGCAGCTATTCTCACCGAAGTCACCATCAGGTATCAACATTTCTGGGCCCTAAGATGAGGGTTCAGATTTCAGAAAGGATTTTAATGCTAGCCTGAAACCTGACATTGTTGAGAACCACAGAATTTCTACATTTGTTGTCTAATTTCTTAATTTATTTTTCTATTGTCTACTTTCCAATTTATGTGTATGTCTACGTGTAGGTATATGCTTGTGAGTGCAGATGACCACAGAAGTCTGAGGCATCAGATCCTCTGGAGCTGGAGTTACAGACAGCTGTGAACTGCCTTGTGTGGATGCTAGGAACTGAACTCAAGTCCTTTGCCAGAGCAGTAAGGGCTCTTAATGGCTAAGCCACAGCACCAGTCTTGTAATCTTTCTGAAGTACATGCACCTGCACCTGAGTAACTTCAGGTATGCATTTGGAGTCTGAAATAAAAGCATAAATTGAAACAGGAGAAGAGAGTAGCATTTCCTCTGAATTTCTCAAGGAGAGACTAGGGAAAAATTTCTTCAACTGAATGGCTATCTGAAAAAGGTTTTCTACAATAAAGAAAAAGAATACTAGAAGAAGAAGAAAAAGAAGGAGGAGAAGGAGGAGGAAGAGAAGGACAAGGAGGAAGAGAAGGAGGAGGATGAGGAGGAAGAGGAGAAGAAGAAGAAGAAGAAGAAGAAGAAGAAGAAGAAGAAGAAGAAGAAGAAGAAGAAGAAGGAGGAGGAGGAGGAGGAGGAGAAGGAGGAGAAGGAGAAATAGTAAGAAGAACCAGCTACTTAACACCTATTGAGTACACTGGACCACTCTGGCCATTGCTGAGGAGTGGGCTCAGGAAAATTCTAACTTATAGGTTTGAACCCTAATCAGCCCAGGCTTAACCATGCTTGTTAAAGTGCCCACTTAGGGCTTCCCTGGGTAAACAGAAGCAAACACTCTTCATCCACAGTTCATCTTGTAGAGCCTCATGAAGAATTGTGCACTCACTTTCAGGGAGTCTGCCCTGTCCTCACTGTCCCCTTATGAGGAGGGAACCCATGAAGTCTATTGCATGGTGTGATGGTTTGGATATAAAGCGGAACCCCAAAGGCTGTATGCTGGAGGCTTTGTCCTCTGCTAGGTCCAGTTATTGAGAGGGAATGGGATCATAGGAGTTCAGAATTGGTCCTGGGATTAATTCACTGATGGATTTGTGCATTAATGGGAGGATAGGGCCTGACTGGAAGAAATAAGACTCTAAGGACTTACCTTTGAGGAGCACATCATGTGCATGGCTTTCCCCCCTCCCCCCTCTCTGCTTCCTGGCTATGAGGAAAGGAACAGCTTTGAGTCACCATACCCATCTACCATGAGGTCTTACAGCAGGCTCAGAAACTATAAAGCCAGCCATCACAAACTGAACCCTCCACAACCAAGTAAGTCTTCCCTTTTTAAAGTGGCCTTTTCTCTTAGGTATTTTGACAGAGGGATGAAAAACCAAGTGAACACATAGAGAAGGCACAGGTCTATACAACTTCTCTGAGAAGTGCTTCCACTTCTCAGAGATGCCCAGGAAGGAGGCCTTTCACTCACAGCTCACAGAAAGCCCGGTTCTGATGATCCATCTCTGCAAATCTTACTATGAGCCTATAAGCCTCAATGCCCCTGCTTCTCATGTCTGATCACGACACTTTACTCACAGATTGTTTGGAGGACAATGTTCGTTTAGTTTTGTGACAGGAAACATCACTGGCCAAAGAAAGCTCTTTGGTATCCAGCTGACCAGCAGGCATATGGAATCCAAGGTCCACACCGTAGCAGAAGGGTCTCTGTCCAAGTGTCCAGGCTGTAGGTCATTTCCCAGATACTGAAGGTTGTATTGCATAAATTCAATGGGTGTGGCAGTCCATACATAGATGGCTTTGTACAGGGACCCTGTTCCTGGGGACAGGCTCAGTGCGGGGTCTCAGCCTCTCCAGGCCCAGCAGGAGCAGCGGCAAGAATGTGAAGAAGAAAATGGGTCTGTATATGCGGTGACAATATTAATCTTCACCTGTTCCTGTGGGACACGCCAATTACACAACATCTACTTACAGCCTTCCACCCTACCCTGCAGGCCCTAGGAACACTAAGTTGTTCCTCCTGTCTTTTTAACTTTTCTATCCCAGCCTTTGCTAATTAAAACTCAGCTCCAATGAGGTAAGTGTATGAATGAATTAGTCAACTACTTTTATATGTTCCCTCCAAGGACAGAAACTCTGTCCTTCATATGAAATCAACCTACCTCCAAAAGATAACCTAATAATAGAAAATTCAGAGAGCCTATTTATTTATTTGAAAATAAATGTTTTTCTTTTTCTCTTTTCTCCTTCCTCCTTTCTTTCTTTTTCTCTCCCTTTCTCTCCCATTTTTGCTTGCTTTCTTGTTTCCTGTGGTTGAGATTAAATACAAGTCCTCACACATACCAGAGAATCACTCTATCTGGGAGTGGTATCCCCCAGTCCTTGAATGTTTTGGACAACATGCCCTTTCTCAGATGCCGGGTAGATAGCATTTACTACATCAGGTTGCTGTCAAGTCCCTTGATTCACAGGTTCCAAATTTAATTCCCTCCATAAGCTACTGACAGCCTCATGAGATGATAAACTACACTGAAATCTCTATGGAAATATAAGCTGAGCTAAGTGTATTGAGCAACACAGTATAACCCAGAGAAGGAGAATTCAAGGCCCAGGGCCCATGGCTGGACAAGGCAAGTGACTTTTCTGAGCTCTGCTTCTCTCACCTGTGTCACAGGGAATTATTTGCATTCAATTTCTTAGGCATAAAAAATACATGCTAATAATTGCACGTGTAGACTTCGCATCTGCAAGGTGCACATGCATATCTTCTTTCGTATTTCAGTGTTTGTGCCATGCTCTGTGAGCCAAATCTGGCTTGTCACACCTTTTTATAAATAAAGTTTTATTGGGTAACAGTTGTGTTTAGCTGCTTTGCAACCAGCTCTGGCTGCTTCTGTGACCTACAACAGCACAGTAGAGTGACAGAGTATGGGGCCGCCAAGCTAAACACATTTAACTCTCTAGCCTTTTACAGCAAAGCTTTGCTGACTCCTGCCCCCGATGATGGTGGTGAGAAACCAAGATTCCTGACCTGGAAATGCTCTGTAAACTGCAAATATTTATGTAAACTGTAAATCTTCCTTATTGGCTGAAGATGTTTCTAGGCCACGAGTTCTTCCCTCAGCCCATAGCTGTGCTCCTTCTAGCTAAGCAAACCCAAACACCTTGAATTTTTCCCGAGAAGCCTGGTTTGAATTTCTCAGCTTGCTTTTTGCTGCTCTTTGGACTTGTTTCAGTTTCTCCTAATCATTGTTTTCTTTTAAATTGTAATGAATGTGTAGTGCACTGAAAACATTGTTATTTCTCATTCTTGAGCAAAAATCAGAGTTAATATAGCCAGGAACTGGGTTGGTTTTTTTAACCCACAGTTCTATATTATAAAATCTATAATGAAATGTTCTTGGTCAAGTGGAAAGAACACTGTCTGAAGCTGCCTAAATCACTGACTAAAGGAACACTTGAGAGAGTTATTTTCCTGGCCTGTACCACCACTTCCACATCTAGAAAACGAGAAAACAAACCAGCTGGCTAGCTGGTTCCTGTAGGTGAAGGCAGGGAAGCTACAAGCAACCGGGGCAGGGCGCTTGGCTTATTCCCTTGTCCTAGCAGGTCCTCAAGTCACTGGTGCGGGTTCCTCATGTCAACAAGCAAGAGGCTTTCCTGCCACACAGTGTCTGGCAAGTGCAGTCTGTGAGGTCACACAGTGGACACCGCATCCTACCTTCCATTTGTCCCCATTGCACTTCAGCTTTGCCTTTGATATATTGAGGTCACTTTGGCTTCTATTCCTGTCTTCTTAGGACCTTAGAATTTATGCCTTTCCAAATCTGTATTCTGTGAACCTCATTTCCAAAGGAAGGAAGAAGAATAGGAAACACAGGTTAACTAGGGTCATAAGTCCAGCTGTTTAAGGCAAAATTAAGTGTAGATTAGACACACTTATTCTAAGTCCCGATATGATGAACTACTTCGGCTATCAGCACAAAGCAGGGAGCAAATTCCATTTTCTGATCGATGTTTCACTTTGCATAGCTAGCACAGACCAGGCCATGAGACTAGGAAGACAAATGGGTAGTCACCATCAACAGCACGGTTAATGAAAAGGAAAAGGGACTTTTTTCCCCATAAAGATCTCAGGGAGTTTTCAATACTCCTGCCTTGCCAAGGTTTGGTTTGAGGTGGTTTTTAATCAGAGATATTTTAATCTGTTAAAAACCTCATTTTTTTTCACCCTCTGCTTCATTTTCTGCCTCTTCCTCCTCCAGCGTCTGCTTCTCAGACACGACCGGATCTCCCCCATAGCCTGGAGCTCATTAAACTACTGAAAAGTAAGATGTAAGCACCTCATTAATTACCACCATCGAGAGAATGAGTGTGCCTATCAATACATACAAGAGTTGCTGGCAATATCTCTAAAGAATGGACTTGCCATGCCCGGGTGTTAGAAGCTTCCCCACCTGAGACCAATCTCAGTCTCAGAAGATGAGGAAACCCTGCTGACAGATTCTATTTTAATCCAAGGATTTGGGGAGGGGCTTTCCTACTAGGCAAGGATTAGTTATTGTTGCTGTTGTTTTAATCCTTCCTGTCTTGCAGTTTGGAAAACCAGTTACAAATTCACATCAAACTGTAAAATGCCTTCATCAGCATTGTGGAAAGCATTTAAAACGTACTGATGAAGCTGCACTTGGAAGTTGAGATATTAAGCCAAAAACATTTGAAGTAAAGAAACTTTAGTTATATTGAAATGGGCAGAACAGGATATTTGGGAAGTGGATCCCCACTTCTCACCCCAAGGGCCTGTTTCCAGTACAATGCATACAGTTTGTGTAGACTATGGAGAAGCCAGGGGAGAGTGGGTAAGGACTTCAATCATGCCATCTCACTTCAGGAACAAGTGGAGACTTCTGGGGGGTAGAATGACAGGTTCAACAAAGGGACTGTAGACATAAATCAAGAGCCAACCTGGGCTCAACTCTCCCCCTTTCTCTTATTAGTATCCTAAGTAGAAGTTGCTTAACTTCCTGGGGTCTCAGGTTCTCCTCTCTAACATGACACTGAACTTAACCTGGTTCTGCAGTTATAAGAAGAACTCACATACACAAAGCCCAGGCTGCTGCTCCGCGATTGAAGAAGTCCCTGCTGGTACTCTGGTTACTGTCACTGCTGTCCTCATGGAACCTCATCTTAAGTCACTGTGGAAGAGTGGTCTTCTAGGGCATGCCGACAAAGGCTTCCACGGTCTCTCAGTTTCAGGAAATAGCAAGATGTGCCTCTTTGCCCTCCAGCTCTTCAAGAGGAGGCAGAAGTGTGTCGTGATTCCCAGACCTGTTTGGTTAGGATTGATTGCAAGGAAGGAGTGTATTCTCCAAACCAAACAGTGGGTTCCATGATTACTAGCATCTACTCCTCACCAGCAGGCTTGCTGTATCCTAGTGCTTATGAGCGATGCACAGAAAGGTTGTCCAAAGGTTTGGGAGCCACAAAGGACAAAGACTGGAAGAGGGTAAAAAGACGGTGGATGGTCATTGAGTGGGTTAAAACCTAAGAACATCCTGGCAAGCCCTAAGTGCGAGGCAGGAAGCAGTTCATTCTGAGGGGATGAGGGGATGGGACAATCCCCTAGTGAATGTTCAATTTTAAAGGAAAATGGCCCAGATAAGCCCGAGACTCATTAAATGAGACCTGGAAATAAGGTTGCCCCACATAGACTCATCTGAAGACACATGAATGAATAAGGACATGAATGAAGACTTTGATGGCAAGGTTAACCCCTCTTCTGTGAAACATGTCACTAACTTTCACTACAATTGCCACTGATTATTATTATGGCTAAATTTCAAAAAGAGCATCAATAAAAACATCAGTCAGGCCCTTTCACTCCCAAGCTGAATACATCACATAATTCATACTCTTTCAATTACTGTCTTCTTATTTGTTGATTTAACCTTAAGTGCCCCATGGGAGCAAGTCAGTTACATACCAGGCGATACCACAGAACATAGGGCACATTTGGTGTTGTCGTGGACTATTGCACGCTTTTTCGAAATGCTTTGCTGCCCATGGTATTGAGTGAAAGTAGTTGTTGTAAGAGGCATGGCTAACTTTTTATGTAAATGAGATGCAAATATATGCAACGGTATCTTTAATGCAGATGTAGCAGAAAGTATTAAGATATGCTGAGAACCTAATTAGGTCCTACATCAAAAACTATATATAAACTTGACTCCACTGTCTCAAGAACACAAATTGAGTCGAGAAATCCCAGTTTGCAAGCTTTAAAAAAAAGGCAGTACATATATATTTTAAATCACGGTTGGCTCCTTTCTTCTCCCTTCTCTAGGACTGAGCACTTAAAAGGATGAGCTTGGACAGATATTGCAGCTCAGGGGAGCGGTGGTGGGTGGGAAATGAACACGTTTCTTTCTAGCAAAAAACCAGGAAGCAAGAAAAGAAAATCAGCTACAAGTCCCCACCTCCCACCATGCCCCCCGCCCCCACCAAAAGAAAAAAGCAAAACAAAGCTGTCTTGGGTTTTCTGACTTCATATTAAAAGTGACAACTTGCCAGAAAGCATATTTTTGCATTTATTTCCATTTCTAACCTTCCTGGAGACAAACATATGTCCCTTCTTTTTCTAACTGGTGCTACAGCAAAGCTTTACCATAGGTTTCATCTCCAGTCCAACTCTGTAATAAGTGGTCTGATGAGTTATGTTCACCTGAGGAGCAAAGGGCTTTCAAGGCAAACAGTATAGACACCACGGAAGCACGTCATGTTCAGACATATCTAATAGAAGGAGGGTCCCTTTAAGAACTTACAAGCACTGCTTCTCCAGAAAGCTGGTCAAACAGTTCAAATAAATACCTCCACTATTTATTCAAAAATTCAAATAACTGCTTTCACTATTTATTACTGTGGCCCCAAAAGAACTCTGTGTGGAATGATTTGTTAGCCCATTATTTTTGTACTAAATACGAAGGAGCAGGAAACTGATCAAGTTGACTCTAATCCAGGTGCTCAGTAACTCAGAGGGACCTTGACCTGGCATTCCTCAGTGAAGTACAGGAGGTTTAAAGCCAGGAGAGTCAGGAGCTCACTTTGGTTCTAGCTGTGACTTACACCAGCTGAGACAGCTGAAGGTCGAGAGTCCGGGTGGACTTGTGTGGTGCTTTTCTTCTCCTTTAGCATTCAGGATTGCTTTGGAAACCAACGGGGGGAACAAAGAAAATAGAGACAGAAAATTAGAGGAATATCGCACAAAGGAAAGGAGTTAGTAGTCAGTAAGTCACAAGGACGGACACTTATATAGGCTGGCTAATATTTCCACCACATGTATACTCAGAGGTCTCTGTTTGGTGTTGGTACCACTTGTATTCATTGTTTTTCTGTCAGGGTGTGATTAAAACACCCTGAGCAAAGCACCTTACAGAAAAAAAAAGAGTTGTTTCAGCTGAGGGTTCCAGAGGATTAAGAGTCTGTCAGGCAGGGGCAGCATGGCAGCAGGTGGTATGCATGGTGGCAGATACAGAGCCCTGAGACCCCTAATCTTGAAGTACAGGTATGAATGAAGTGAAAAGAGGGAACCAGGGAAGGGCAAAGGCTTTTAATCTCAAACCCCACCTCCAGTGATATAGCTCCACCCACAAAGATCTACCACCCAAACCTTCCTAAACTAACTGGGGATCAAATTTTCAGATACCAGAGAGTATGAAGGATATTTGTCTTTCAAATCACCACACTGATGTTCTTTATGTTTTGGGAGTCAGGGTCTCATGTTGCTTAGGCTACCCTCTCACTTGCTACATAGCTAAGAATGACCTTGAACTCCTGATCCTCTTGTTTCTGCCTTCCAAGTCCTGGGATTATAGGTGGGTACTACCATATCTGGGGATGACTGCATGTATGTACATATCTGCTATATGATATATGTAGACACTGGACTCACAGCCTACATGGACATCAGTATATCTTTCCATGGATAGTACATATGTACATGTTAAGATACTGATCTCAGAGTAAACACACATAAGACATAATGTGTGTGCCTGAATGCAGTGAACTTTCTTTATCTATCTATCTATCTATCTATCTATCTATCTATCTATCTATCTATCTATCTATCTATCTATCGATACATCTATGAACACTTAATTTGTATTTATATACATGCGTTTACATATGTGTATACCAGAATACTCGCTAAATGGACATGTATCTGAACTAATTAACCTGTGCTCTTTGCAAGTCTAAGTAACTGAAAAAGTCGACAACAACCTCTGTGTCCAGGCTCAGCACAACCAGTTTATCTAGCTCTATTCCCCCTTGACTTTTCTTCCATCTTATCTAATACATGCTGTGAAAGGAAGGATCTTTTTTAGTTCTGCTAAGATCCCCAAATGCTCTTAACATCTCCAAAGCTCTCTAATACAAAAGGGCCTAGTGGCTGCGAGGCACAGAAACTGCAGTGGCTTCACAGCTCCTGGAACATGCCCGGTGGAATAGATTACACACTGCGCCAGCCCAGTGCCTCTGAAATTGATATTGCCGGCATCACTCGCCCCAAATTTCTAACAGTGTCATGATAACCCCATTTGTTCTCAGGCTTTGCTGCCCAGATTTTAAAGTGACAAAATTTCCCCCATTCCTGTCCTTCATCATGCCCTTCCTTTAAAGGGGGGAAAAAAAGAGTCTTCCCCCTGGGCAGCTTCTCTTTCTGTGCAGTCATTCTTGGTGATGTTTGCCAGTCACTCATCAAGTACAGAGCAAATTCTGTCTTCTAGCTTATATAAATCTGTACAGTTATAAGAAATAAGACTGGTGGACTGGCAAGATGGCTCGGTGGGTAAACTGTATGCTTTGGAAATACAAGGACCTGAATCTGAACCCAGCATCCACATGAAAACTTACTGGGTATGAAAATGGGTAGAGCTCATGGGCTTACAGGCCAGCCAGTGTAGCTGAATGCACGAGCTCTAGGCTCAGGGAGACCTGTCTCAAAACTAAGGTAGAGTATGATGGAAGAAGATTGTGATGTTGGTCTCTGGCCTCTACACATACAAACACTACCACACATATATGCCACATGTGTATACATGCATACACCACACACATGTACACCCAGATACAAAAGAAATAAGATTGACTGGACAGTTAGAGGAAAGTGGGAAACTTAGTCTTAGCTCTAGATAGTTGAGTGCTAATGATAAGTGGCAGAGATGCTACTGAGAGGGAAGGCTATTTTGGACAGGACTGATTTTACCAGTCAAAATAGAAGGCATCAGGTCAACATCAGGTCCCTGAGGATACCATCTATAATGTTGTGCACTTGTTTCTTCTCTTTCCTGCTCTCCTGAGGACATCTCACCCTTTTGATAAGATTCCACAGAGCAGTTTGGTCATCTTTTCCTAGGGCTGTCAATCACTCTGTACCTTCATTCTCTCCCCATCATAGCTCACTCCTGGTTCTTTTTCTGGTCCTCAAAGCACTTCTCTGATGTTGGCACCTAGTGTGGTCCATGTTCGACTAATGGTCTTCTGACCTTTCTTCTCTCTGTCTGTCTAGCCCTGCCATTTGTCTTGCTCAACCACTGAAAGGATTGGTAACATCTCAGAAGCCCCACGTGTGCACTCTGAGGAGCTGCTGTGTAATACTACCAGAAGTCCTCTGCAATGTGTCTGTGAAACCAGCTTTGAATACTACGTTTTCCCTTCAAATCCCCCCAAAACCAGTATCAGAGTTTTATAATAGACATGTCTCATTTCTTTTCCCCCTCTTTGGCTCCTACCTGAAGTCACCATGCAGGAGTCACCTACACATAGCTTTGACATCTGCCCCTGGTAGCTCACCCTGTCTCCAACCACTAAGTTCAGGACCTCCCATCTGAATCCCAGGGTGAAAGAGCCTCCTCTGCAATAGCAGTAGCATCTTGTCCTGGCAAACATAACACAGCCTGGGACAGATGAGTGAGGCCCTAAATTTATACCTCTGGGCCATGAATGAGGTGAGTTCTATTGATCATAATACTGCTTGTGTGTGGTGACAGTCACCAAGCTCCAGCCCCACCACAACTCAGAAGCACTTTAAGACTTTACATTCAGAGCTGTTGAGACAAAATATTGACCAAAGGCCCTTCACATCTTGATTCTGAGATTCATGCTACAGCAATTAGATTGTGGAGACTGCTCTAATCCATCATAGGCCACAGAGCTGGAGTGTTTTTTCCCCTAAAGAATAACTCGAACCACATTAGCCCTGAGCTAAGGAAGCTTCAAGGGCACCCCAGCTTGTTCTGAGGACATTTTAGACTCCCTCACCTATCTTTACAGCCTCCTGAGTAAGAAACTCTTGCACTAATAAGGTCATTTTGTGCCTAGGAGTTAGGATGATGTTCACTATAAAGAAACTTACCAGATACTGGTCTAATCTTTAGGCATCTCAGAACTCTAGAGGTAGGTGGCTTCATTTGTTACCTGAGTGGCTATAAAAAAAAATGCGGATCCTGAGTCATAGTAGGTCATGTCTTGGTCTTCATCCCAAGAAAGGAGATGGGGGTACTGGAGAGATGGCTTAATAGGTGAGATTACTTGTAACATAAGCATGTGAATCTGAGTTTCAATCCTCAGCACCCAGAAGAAGAAAAGAAAAGTCAGACATGGCAACATACATGCCTATAACCCCAGGAGAGTGGTGGGTGGAGACAGAGGATTACTGAGTTTTTCTAGCTGCTATCCTAGCTCCAGGTTCAGTCAGAGAATCTGTTACAAAACTTTCCTTTTGGTGAAAAGTGGTAGAGCAGGACATAGAAGCACAATTAATAAACACACCAGGGAAACTCGCTGTGCTGGGCAAATCTGTAAATATGAACATGCTGCCTGAGGTTTAGCCCCCGGGAAGGTGCCTGTATATGAGTCACAAGACATAATACTAGTGGGGTGGTACTAGAGGGTTGTATGTGATGTATACAGTGATGTTTACAACCCTTTGTATGTTCATTCAGCTGGTACTATGTGCAGTGTAGGTAAACAGCCTTGGTGCAGTAGTAATGTGCTAATCAGAGGCAGCCTTGGGAGGTAGGCACAGGCTTACTTAGCTAGCATATGCGAGGAATCAGAAGAGCCCAAGTCTTCATTGTATTAGCCATAAATATCAAGTCAGTCCCTTGAGGCCACTTTGTCCTGGGGGCAGAGCACTTCACTTCAGTTACCTCATCTATAAGTATCATAACAATAATCATCATCTTATGGGATGGTTGGAACCACAGAGTGAGCCAGTGCATGAAAAATGTTTGACAGAGATGAAACAAATTGGCAGCCCTCAGTGCATGCATAGCTGTTTAAGCATGCAGATTAATGAACGTAGGTGAAGATATACACATCGACATGGAATTTGCTAAGACATTGTAGAAAGACACATTTGGGCTCTGAGTGTGGCTGCTGGGGTTCACCTAATGGTATTGACATCGTTCTCCTGATTTGAGAGACAGAGTTCAGCTTTCAGTGCCACTCAGATCTTCATGCCAGTACTGTTGATGGCATTGTCTATCAACAGAGTGTCGATGCATCTGCTATTGAGCCAGCAAGGCAGAAACACATGTGCTACCAGAGCATCCCATGTCTTAGTAACAAGCCTTAGTGATAAACTGAACTTAGTGCAAAAAAAAAAAAAATAAAAATAAAAAAAAGGGAGGGGGTAGATGAGATCTTACTTAGATCCTGCCATGAAAGACAAGATGCCACACACAATGCCTGTGTGTCCTCATTTCAAAGTTGGGTGAAACTGTAACCCTTGAGAATCACTGATGTAATTTTTAATGTCCACTTATTTCCCCCTGCTATGCAGTTATCCTTCTCTTGGAGTTTGCTAGAAAACCAAGCTGAGATTTCAATTTCCCATGGCGGTTGTGCATAATAAACAAGTGTGGATGTATTGTTAGCCTTGAACAGGGCCAGATGCGCCTTCATTCAGTATAAGTCCAACACCAGCTCCTCCCTCTTTGTGATTTCACATGAGGTGATGACTCTCACTACACCTCCCTTATCAGCTGATAGCTCCTAGTGGCCTAAAACAAAACAAAACAGCAACAGCACACAGGGTTCGATGTGTAAACACTGATACACTCAAGCACACAAGCACTAGCCCAGTACTCTCCTACTGACTTGGATGAGCTTTGATCAGAATGCCCATTTACCCTGCCCAGAGGACTATGGAATTATGGGTCTCCACAGAGTGTACTAAAGGAGGAAATAAATGAACAGGCAGAAGAGACACAAGGAAAAAAATAACCAATGTTATTTATGAAGAAGGCTTCTTATCCCACGACCAGCAGAATGTTTCTTCTGCAAGATATTGCAGGGCCCAGAGCCCTCTGTCCCTTAAGGGACTGCTGGGTTCAGTTCCCAGACCCTGGTTGTGAATCCATGCAACTGAAAGATACCTCTTCTTAAACAGTACGTCAAACCCTGCTCACTTCCAAAAGCTGCTGCATTTGAGCCTTTCCCTCCAACTTACAGGACCTTAAAAAAATGCACTTCCGAAAATCTTTAAATCTAAAATAGAAGGGAGAATACATAAGAGGAGAGGGCATCCTGAAGCCATTGGGGTGAAGATCTCAGACTCTGAAAGGTCCCTGGGTTGACCATTGGAATCTCAAAGAACCATCAGAGTCTAGAAGAAAAAGAAATCTGGTTTTATGTAAACGAAGCTTATTAAGGTCAGGAATGAATGTAGAGAATTAAGTGAAGAAAACAGTTCAGACAGAAAGAATCCTCCCTGCTACCTTTTATTAACTCAGTATGGGAGACCCTGCCTGGGGTGGCCTCTGTGCGTGGAACTAGGTGCGGAATTCTTTCAGGGCACACGGTAATGTTCCTTGCCATGTATTTGAATTAACCAGACCCAGAGGATGAAACTTTCAAATTAAACACATTCCTTAAGGATTCCAGGCTCATTGTGTATGCACCAAGGAAACACAACACATCCTAAAAATAATACACACAGAGAGAAGCGCATTTCCCACCAACATTAAAGTAGAATATGAGTTATGACCCAGCTCATGGGAATAGACGTTTGATTACATGCAAAATGGAGCTTTCGTAAATAGCATCCGTCTTTGTGAGCTACCCCAATCATTACCGACCATTTAATTTTACTCCCTAGCAACCCATCCATCATGGTTAGAAATCATTCACTTTCAGGCTTCCCTCCCCACCCTCACCTTGGGATCGAGGAGGCACCAAATTTTATCAGGTTCATTGTTCCAGTGATGGAGATGACTAACCCAGCAGCCAAGGAGTTCATGAGATTATTAGATTTGCCAAAGTGGATGATGCGTTGAACATGGTATTCTGAAGAATTGCTTGAAGCAGGAGTTACAATGGTGGCTGTTATGCTTGCTCTCTGTACAGAGGAGTTATGAAAATATGTTTCAGCCTTGGGGATGTGGGTATCTTGGAGTAAAGTGGCTCTCACATATACTTGCCCTTTCCTGTGTCTCCTGTACCTCGCATTTGACACTCCTGCATGAAGCAGCCTTGAGGCCCGTGGCTGGCTGTCCTATTTAACATATTACCTCATAAGAAGTGAAATCAGGTAGTTGAGGGTCTTACAAATTCTTACTACAAAATAATGAGAAGGGTTTGTCCAGAAGGCAAAACTCATCTGGGAAGCAACTGTCAGAATGTCCGTGGTATGCTGTTGTAAGCACTTTAGAATCCTGGAGGGGGGCGGAGTGTGTGCTGGGTTGAGTTTGACTTCCAGCATCAACATCAGATAGCTTACCACCAACCTGTAACTTCAGCTCCAGGGGAACCAACACTCTCTTCCGGCTTCTAGAGTCACCTGCACACACATGCCATGCACACAAACTTACGGGAATGAGAATAAATCTAAAACAAACAAAACAAATAGACAGACAGATCAGGTACCAATGACAGGCAACCTCTTATGCTTAGGGACAGTTAGTTACATATCATACATTAGAACAATGACTTAAGCATTTAAATGGAGACTTGGCCTCGTCAACTGTAGTGGTCTGTCACCCTAGAAATCAAACTGCAGTTAAGAGTGAGGATGTTCGCTGACTGCCAGAAATCTTTGACTTCCTGTATCACAAGAGGGAAATTAGAAAGCCTCAGGCCTGCAGACACATCAAATTCCCTTCATTCAACTGCATCAGTATATCTGATTGGCAGTGAGCTAACCTGTACTAAACTAAAAATGCCTGTTTGTCTTTTCTATTGAGTAGGAGTCCAGGGTGGACCAGTGTCTATCATTTGTCATTAGTATTCATGTCTATTCTCCAAGAGTATTCCCTGATTCCACATTCCCCCAATGAAGACTCTTCTAGGTGAGAGTGAAGTTCCTATTTCTGATAAATATTTTAACTTTCTGGTACTTAGTTTTTCTCTTGTCTTGGCTTGAAGAAGTCCTAGCGGGGGGTGTGGGAAGGGGAGGGGGAGGCTGGCCAAAATTTCCTACTGAAGCCATTCCTTCACAGGGGAATTTAGAAGAAGTCGAAGAAATGAAAGAGGAAGTGGTTTCATTTATTTATTGCTCCTACTTCCTGTCTGGCATTGACTTCAAGTTCTATTTATTTTGTTTCATTTGATCCCTAACTATATTAGTGAGACGTGATAGGATTACTGTGATTAAAAAAAAGAAAGTCAGGCTTCAGAGAAAGAAACACGCTAAACCAAGCATTGGCAGAGGTTCCAAGGCTGAGCAGTTCTACACTGTGCTGTTACAGCAAAGGTTTTGGGGTCTTCATCTTTGGTTTTGTTTTTAATTCAGGCAATGTTTCTAACAGATTTTTTACTCTTCCACTTGGACTGTCTTCTTTAGACTTTCCAGCTAAAAGGAGACCCAAATCTGCCCAAACAGACAGGTGGGACCTCTACAGTGATAGTTAACATGGGATTGGTTACTAGAGAGTACGAGGCACAAAGGCCAAGCCCTTCTCTTCCTGAGCCTCAGTGGGGCTCAGCTGCAAACTAGCAACAAGTGACACCTGGCAGGTGGGTGGGAGAATCCAGGACTCTACCAACCTGAAGCCCACCAGAAATGCCTACAGCAAGGATCCCAGAGGGGGTAATTATAAAAAGCCACAACCCAAGCAAAAACACACTAATAGCAAAGAGGAAACTGGTTTTCATCTTTTTGTTTGTTTCCTGATACTGATGGACACGACTAAAGGAATTTCTCTTTTCTTCTTAGCTGTGCCAATGAGTTTCACTTCAGCATGGTCCTCCACTTTTGCTTCTTGTGGTTATGTCTCCGTTTGTTGTAACCTAACTCAAATTCATATATATATGAAATGCTGGCATTTAATAGACAATATAAGGGTCAAGACCTGTTGGAGGCAAGAGGAACAGAGAGCTACATTGCTTGTGGAATACCTTTCCCATCCACAGTGAGTAGGTTGCATGCCAAGGGAAGTCCAGCTTGCCAAAACCAGTCTTGCTTTAATGAATGGAATTAAGATTAATTTGTTCAACAAATATCTAGAGCCCCATCATATGCAGCACCCTGTGGTAGATGCTGGGATACCATGGAGTGATTCAAAACAGACACAGTCTTTCCCCACTCCACTTCGTCACCTGCCAGAATACACCAACATTAAGCTAGACCAAGAATCCTGCACATAAAGGTAACACTGAGCCCACATAAACAATGGGAGGAGAGACCCAGAACAAGGAAGATTACAGGTGAGTCAGGGAACATGCCTGAGAAAGGGATGCCTGATTCAAGGTTGGAGGACTGGCCCAAGTATCTATCCTCTGACAAACAGGAAGATAAATAAGGGGTACAACTGTATAGTGAAGTAAAATCAACCCCAAAGAGAAATGGAGTGTGGGTTCATACTGCCACAGAGATGAAAGGTTAGGTAGAGCTGTGTGTTTCACTCATAAAACACCCTGGACAGGGAGGTTTATAGGGACACAAAGTAGACTGGTGATTATTATCTAGGGCAGGGTATGGGGAATAGTGGTGGTGAGGGCCAAGGATGACAAGTGCTAAGGGGCAGGCATGAAGGGGGACTGCTGAGGGGTGTCATCACTTCTGTGCAATGATGATAATATTCTCCAATGGAATCATGGCTATGGTAATACACCATTGTGAGCACACTGGGAACAATAAGTTACGTACTTTAACAAATTGTCTGAAGCGAACATTGTAATCTATAAAGTTAGTGAACAACACCAGGGAGGCTGTGAGCTGAGGGGCTTAGGTCATACCTTTAGAGGGAGTGTATCATAGGGACACGCACAAGGGAGTACGTCATAGGAATGGTTGGCCATGAGATCAGGCAAAGAGCAGGAGAGCAGGGAGAAGCTCCACAGGGTCCCATGTCTGTGTTCATGCATTGCCTGTCCTAAGCATGAGTGGATGGGGTCCCATGTCTGTGTTCATGCATTGCCTGTCCTAAGCATGAGTGGCTGGGGTCCCATGTCTGTGTTCATGTATTGCCTGTCCTAAGGATGAGTGGCTGGGGTCCTGAGTCTGTGTTCATTCATTGCCTGTCCTAAGGATGAGTGGCTGGGGTCCCGAGTCTGTGTTCATGCATTGCCTGTCTTAAGCACGAATGGATGCCAGTGAAGGTTTTAAGGAGGTATCTTGAAGAGGAACAGGAATCATATGGTGAAAAGCTCGCTCTGCAGCTGGGCAGCCAGCTCAGCTGGTACAATGCTGGCCATGCACGTGTGAGCACCTGAGTGCAATCCACAGAACCCATGTTAAAACAAACAAAACCCCAAAACCCAGATGCAGAAATCACTTGTAATTCCATTACTGGAAAGGTACAGATCATTGGGTCTCTAGGACTTGCTGGTCAGGCAGCCCAACCAAACTGGCGAGTTCCAGGCTAGTGACTCTGTCTCAAAAAATGAATTTTTTACATTTATATAACTGACAGCCTTTGCTTTATAGCAGTGGTTCTCATCCTTCCTAATGCTGTGATTCTTTGCTACAGTTCCTCATATTGTGGCATCCCCCAACCATAAAATTATCTCAATTGCTACTTCATAAACTAATTTTGCTATTGTTGTGAATTGTACTGTAACTATCTGATATGCAGGATATCTGATATGCAACCCCAAAAGGGTCACAACCCATAGGCTAAGAACCACTGCTTTATACTATTATGTCATCTGTACATTTTTTCAAACCCTTAATGACGATTACAGAATATTTAAAGATATACTCTTAAGTTTATAAAAGTGTTCAGTTAGGGTATGTATGTTAACAATTTCCAAAACCCCATGTTTTTTTGAGTCCCAACATGTCAACAGCCACAAGTGGATATTTCATGGTTTATCTCATGTGACAGGTCACAGTAAAAATGTAGGCATACTAAAAATATATTAAACTGCCTTTAGGCTATGTGTATAAGGTGTATATAAAATGTAAATGAATTTTGTTTAGGTTTGGCTCCTATCCTCAAGATAGCTCATTATATAATGCAGAAATTCCCAAATCCAAAAGTAAGACTCAAGTCAGAAATAGTTCTGGCTGTAAGCACTTTAGATAATGGATATTCCTCTGTAACATACACACACTCATATATGCACAGGCACACACATGCACACACTCACACACATATCTCACCATAATTTAAAACACACTGCATAAAGTGTCATGGGAATAAGTGACTCTTTAATACATACCTGCTGATCTAAATTAAATTTATTTCCTTATTTTTAGCCTCTTGACACCCTTTGAGCAATGGGAAAGGATAAGAAAAGCAATCATATAATAATATGAAAACCAAAGTATTATTGGCTAGCTGAAACTACAAAGACTCTTTCTGGAACCTAGCTCAGGGGAATGATAAGGTATGTCTAACAGGGTGACTCTCCACCTTTCTCATTTCAACATTCGGGTGAAAGACACCCTATCTTTGCATCCCCATCAAGGTACTCCAGTGCCCACAACAGATAACGCCTCTAGTTCATTTATTTGAGTTGGTTCTATTATGCTTTACACCCAGTGGGGACCTTTCTGTGCTCTGGTTTTAACTCAGATATATATTTGAACTGACAGTTGACTTAGCTCAGCAAGTAACCAATGTCCTGGAATAGTGTTGCTAAAGTCACGAAATGCAGTGTGGCTTTGTGTGTATTCTAGATTTTCACATATGAGGCACTGACCCTCTTTTAATCAGGGCTGGGAAGATGGTTCAATGGGTGAAATACTTGCTGGTCAAGCCTCACAACTTGAATTGGGGTCCCCAAAGCGTACTTAAAATATGGGGACAGCAGTTTGCGTCTGCGATCATTGGGTTCTATGTCAAGGGGTGGGGGAGGGGAGATGAGAGAGTAGGAAGAAGCTTATGGAAGCTAGCTGGGTGTGTACAGCAGTGAGTCACAAGAGACTCTGACCCAAACAAGGTGGCGGGACAAGGACTGGCACAGGTGGTTGTCCTCTGACCTCCACACACATGCTGTGGCACATATGTGCCTACATGCATGGACATATACAAACACAGACTACACACATATAACTTACAACCACATCATACCCACATCATATATACATTCACTGCACACACATCATACAAATATGTCAAAGACATACAATACACACAAATATCACATACACATCAAATAAATACATATCCATATACACATTACCAATATCACACATACAATATCCATATACACATCATACACACAAAATCTCAGTAAATTCAGACGGGGGTCAGGGTTAGAGTTCTAGCTACTCTTGAATAGGTGTCATGAGGCATTGTTATGTGAATGATACAATTATGTGATATACTATATAATTCTGTCTCCACATAAAACCTATAAATGTGTACCTGGCACATGTACACGATCATCAAGGACAAATGCACAAAAGGGTAAATCAGGCACTCCCTGTTCTTTTATAGCAGTGAATGAGAGAAAAAAAGGTGAACCTCAGAAGTGACTAGAAGCCAGTGTGTGTCTATGTGTGTGCATATGTGTGCATGCATATTTGTATAAGAATGTGTGTGACTATATGAATGTATGTATGCATGTATGTGTGTGTGTGTGTCCCTCTGTGTGTGTACTAGTGGGCATATGTGTGACCACATGTGGAGGCCAGAGTTCAACCTCGAGCACTGTTCCTAGGGGCTGTTGACCTTGTTTGTTGAGACCCAAACTCGCACTGGCTGTATTTTTCAGACTGGATAGCTGGTCAGCTTGTCCCAGGGCACCTCCTGTCTTCACCTCTCTCTCCAGTGTGCACAAGTGCACAGCACTACACTCAATTTTATGTGCATTGTGGGGATGAAATTTGGGGTCCTTATGCTCACACTGCAAGTGCTTTACAGACTGAGCCATTTGGCACACCTCAATGGCATTCCCATGTAGAAGATTCTACACAGATGGTTGTGTATGATGCAGAGATGTTCAGGGTGCTACTCAGTAGTACTTACCTCCCTTCTGAAGAACTGAAAGTTTTTCCTCCCATGCCCTGCTGAGAATAGTCCTCTAATCCTTTATTATCTGGCAAGATTTGTCTCTAAAACAGTATCTTTTTGTGTCATAGGGGAGTGTTCTGGGAAAGGACAGACTTCATATAAGCTCTATTCAAATGGTTCAAACAATGGTCTATCTATCCACAAAGAATACTTCAGTCAACTTAGTAGTTAAGCTTGGAAATTAGAAAAACAAATCAGAAGATCAGAAGTCAATTGCTAAGAAAACCAGAAGAGCCTAGGGGAGTGTACAGGAAGAACATTAGCTATATCCTGTAAGCAGACTACACTAAAATATGCCTGCTTTTTCTGTTTGGGTGGCAACAAAAGGCTATAATACTGAGCCCAGGTTAGACTAAGCACAGGTATTAAAAAAAACTTTATGCATTTATATAATAATACTAAAAAAATAAAGTGGACAGAACTAAGTTGGAAAACACTTAGACATTTTCTAATATGACCCAGATATTAACTTTGCCCAGAATTGTCTTGATATATGAATATAATCTATGGAGCCCAACTGTCATGAATGGACCCTAGAGTGATGTAATGGTCCCCTCTGTGTAAGGAGGACTATAGTAACTGCCATCACACATTCACATCTGTACAAATCTGCATGTTGAAACAGTGCATATGACATGAGCCATCACTTATTAACTGTATGCTGCATGTTAGGACATTTGCCAGGAGCTTAATTCTCCTTCCTCAGCCAATTCCATGAAGTAGACATCAGGCTTCCCACTTCACAGAGGAGGAAAGATTCACATCAGCAATTCGATTCCCTGTCACCCAGATACTCAAACTGAGAGAGATCAGATTAGAAGTCCCTCCAATCCTGGCTCCAAAACAAGGAGTCTGGGCTCAATGGTAGCTGCCCTCAGACTGATTTAGGCTCTGAGATGATGTCACAGCACAAGCCAGAAAAGACACTGTAAGTTGAACAGTCCATGAGGCAGGAGCTGACCACAGGAAGCAAGGGTGGATCCCATATGCCTCACCTGTTAGGAGAATGTGCAGCAGTGAGGCCCAATTTTTTCTGAAGTCTTAAGGTTTAGTCATCAATTGATAGTAAAACCCACCATGTTCTTCTGAAGCAATGGTTCTCATCATGTGAGTCACAATCCCTTTGGGGATCAAATGGCCCTTTCACAGGGATCACAAATCAGATATCCCACATCTCAGATACTTACTATTCATAACAGTAGAAAAATTGCAGTTATGAAGTAGCAATGAAAATAATTTTATGGTTGGGGGGTTCACCACAACATGGGAAACTATATTAAAGGTGATGGCATAGGAAGGTTGAGAGCCACTGGCTTAGACCCATCACTGACTATTCGAGGAACCTTATTTGTAAAGGCAGTGAAATGTAAACAAGGCACCCCAGCCTGTAGATTTCATCTCTCCAAGCATTGATTACTTGGTACACTGACCAGTTTAGTTGACTCCAACCCATGTGACATGTGGCTGGCCTGAAATGAAATGTGTACAAGATGCATAAACTTAATATATTTACTAAAAGAGAAGTGTGAAGTATCCTAGCAACTATTTTGTAGGTTACAGGTTAAAAGGAAAATACTGTTTTACACATATCAGGTTAACTATAACATATCAAAATCAATCTCATCTACTTCCCTTAGCCTTATTATAGTAAAGAAAAAAATTTAATTATCCATGCAACTTGTATTGTAGTTTTATGGAGGGTTCACATCCAGAATAAAGACTTCTCAAATCCTATTGAGAGTTTGCTAAAATTCTGTCAAATACCAGTGACTGACATGCTAGTTTAATTCTGCTAAGGCTAACTATGTTAAACCCTCCAGACTGCATGGGAAAACTGATGGTGGGTATGAAGGCCTGTGTTTGGAATCCTAGCACGCAGGAGGCCCAGGTAAGAGGATGCCAGGCTGGACCATGTCAAAGTGGTACCCTGCCACAGGTGAGCAAGCAGGAAAAAAATGGAAAGAAGAAAGGAAGGAAGGAAGGAAGAAAGGAAGGAAGGAAGGAAAGAAAGAAGGAAAAAGAAAGGAAGGAAAGAAGGGAAGGAGGGAGGGAAGGAAGGGAAGGGAAGGAAGGAGAGGAAGAGGGAGGGTACAAAAACATTAGGGAGAGATAAAAAGTAGAAAGTAAGTATATATAATTATGTAGAGTGAAAGAGGGAGAAAAGTATATTGGAAATTATATTTTAGATTCTGATTATTTTAAAGGGTGTGTGTGTGTGTGTGTGTGTGTGTGTGTACAATCTTGTGCAGGTATTCATGGAGCCATGAAGTCAGAAAAGAGGTATCAAATCCTTGGAACTGTGGTTTTAGGCATTTGTGAGTGGTTCCATGTGGGTGCTGGGATTCAAATTCTGGATCTCTGATAGTGCAGTGCACATTTTTAACCACTGAGCTATCTCTCCAGCCCCCACATGAGAAGTCTTGATTTACTTGACTGCACAGAGTAATTTTTGAAAGACCTTTAACAGAAGGTGTCAGTCACGTTTCCTCATGATTCCCAAGGCAGAGAGCCAAGCATTAGTTACTTGCAGGCAATGGTGAACGGCTGTTGTTTGGCTGATCATTGCCAATGATACTTATAGCTCATTGTTGTTCCCTCTGTAAAAACAACCATTGATACCCATCCCAGAAATCACAGCTCATTGGCTATGGACCATTTCTGGGGTATTCACAGCCTGAAGAATACCACAAGGATTCCATGGGGCAGGGAGACCTCACCCATTGCTTGCTCTTCACGTCTGAATATACTCGTGAACTGCAACCAAATGACATTCTGTGCCCCTCGGGAATGCTGACGTGCAGGTGCCATTTGGGATATTTTCAAGTACAAGAACAGAGCTTTTCTCTTTTAAAACAGAGGAGAAAAGTCTTGGTGAGCCTACTGACAACGCAGACCCAGAGGAAAACACCTACTAGAAGAAATGAGGCTTCATACTTGGACATTCAGAAGTCACCCAAGAACAATAAAGTCAAACCAAGGAAGAGGGGACAGCTGAGACTTCAGATCCCAGAGACTGAACTTTCTGGTGATACACAGAAAAAAGTTAAATTTGGAAGAATTTGACGCTGAAGTTAGCATCGCCGGGAAAAAAAAAACAATAGAAAATATTTAACTATGTGCATATGTTTGTACACAAACAGAAAGAGATATAAACAGACCTTAATGAGTGCAGTAGACTTTAATTATCTTTGTACAGTAATTGAGAATGGTTTCGTTCTGATTTATTCCATAACGCTTACTGTGTTCTGTTAACAACGAATGTTTCCCCTCACAGCCCATAATAGAAGGCTTTTATTACATACTCTTTCTCACATCTGCTTCTCATTTAATGACCATTGTTCTGGTCTGTCAGAGCGAGAGGCTACACAACTTTCCAAATCTGCAAGATTAAGCAAATATTTTGACAATGCCTAGATTTTTTTCCTTTCCTTTTTTAAAAGCAGAATAAATTAAAATTACAAAAAAAAATGGAGGAAGAATTTTTCACTTACTCGCCCATTAGAAGAGTTCTGAATGGAAAGAAAAAATAAAGAATCAAGAAGCAAGTAATGCCACAGACTTCTTGGGGCAAAGTGCATTGTGTAATTTTCTGTGCCATGTAATTTAAGAGTCTCAAGGATCACACCTGAGCCACATCGCTGAGGTTACCAGAATCATTCCTAGGCTACAAAGAGGTCATGAGAGGCTGTGCTAACCCACCTTGGGAAGGCTACAACTGTGGTGGACCTCAACAAAATGGAGCCTACTGCTCATCTTCCAAGATCCTCTCACCTGCACACATGCACACCTGTACACATAACCACACATGCTCCTGCACACAGGCACACATGTACACATGCACACCCATACATATAACCACACATGCTCCTGCTCACAGACACGCTGTGCTATATACTAATCTTCAGCCCCACTTATGACATAGTTTCCAGGATGGTGGTTATTCCCAAGAAGAGTGGAAATAATCTAAGAACAGATCTACTTCTATGAGGCATGGGAGTTCAGATGAGGGAATGGGGAAAGAACTCATTCATAACAAGCATTCGTTTCTTCTATTAGCAATGCAAGAGGAGGCATAACCTAAACAAGACCAGCTGACAATAAAAAAATACCCACAAAGAAATGATGATGGTCCTGGCCCCTGAGAGATGCTAGCTTCTAAGAGACAGCGGACACCCCTTCAGAGCAATTCAGCAAGCAAGGAAAGATAACTCAAAAGTCAGAGCAAGGTGAGTCCAAGGTCCAAGTTAACCCCAGAGATATAAGCCTCTTAGAAAGTTCATGCAGGGAGCCTCTCTGTGGAGGCTGCGAAGGACTAGCCAGAGAAAATTCCTGTAGGAAGGCTTCCGAAGGAGCCAGGGGTTTGTTAGAGGGATGAGGAGGAAGAGCTGGTCACGTGGGGCTGTAGACGTTAGCAGACTCCTCATCTCTAAGGCTTACGTTTACTTCAGGAAGGAAAATGCAAGGCAGGCTTTGAGCTTCAGAAAGCCCAAGGGCAAGTCTATAAAGTTCAGGGCAATTGTGTTGAATGTGGGTGGGAGTCCAGGCAGCCAGCTGCTGGCCACTCCCTTCAGCGGTGGGGCTACGGACACTGTGGGGCTCCCTTAGTGGGAGCGAGTCGAAGCCTTTTTTTTTGGTTTTTCGAGACAGAGTTTCTCTGTGTAGCCCTGGCTGTCCTGGAATTCACTCTGTAGACTAGGCTGGCCTTGAACTCAGAAATCCACCTGCCTCTGCCTCCCAAGTGCTGGGATTTAAGACATGCTCCACCACTGCCCGGCAAGTCGATGCCTTTTAATGAGCTTCTTTCAAGGGTTCTTTAGGCTCTGCCACCAACCTTTCATTCTATCAAAAAAGGCCTGCAAATGTTTTGAAAAATGTGTTTGTGTCCCCATGGCTGGTACTTTCTAGACATGCGTAGTACAAAGAAGAGACAAAAGGCCCCAGACATTGACTTAAATGCAGAAGACTTAAGCGCTGGGCTTCCCCAGAGCAGAGACCTAAGAGGATGTAAACATGTAAACTGAAATCCTATGTCTGTGCTACTCTCAAAACAAGGGAATGGACTAACTTATAAAACAAAAATCCTTGGGGATTGAGACGGCTCAGCAGCTAGGAGTATTTGCTGCTCAGTCAGGACAACCTGAGTTAGGTTCCTGCATGCACACTGGACAGCTCACAAATGCCTGTAACTCCAGCTCCAAGGGATCTGATGCCCTCCTCTGGCCTTCACAGGCACCTGCACAGACATGTGTACATATACTCACAGAGGCAAAAGCACACACACACACGTAAAAATAAAATGTGAAAACACTCTAGTCAGTTAGTAGATCTCAGGGTATTGTTATATTCACCATAATTTCCAGGTCAGTGGTTCTTAACCTTCCCGATGCTGCGGCCCTTTAATCAGTTCCTCATGTTGTGGTGACTCCCCCCAACCATAAATTTATTTCATTGCCACTTTATAACTGGAGTTTTGCTACTGCTATGAATCATAATGTAAATATCTGATATGCAGGATATCTGATATGAGACTGCCAAGGGATCACGACCCACAGGTTGAGAACTACTGTTCTAGGTGATTTAGATGTAAATAGCTCAGTACTTAAACACTGAGATAATAAGTTTGTGGACCTGTGGTTATAGCTCAGTGGTAGAGCACTTGTATAACACATAAAAGATCTCGAGTTCAATTTACTTACGCACACATACACACACATACACATACACAAACACACACACACATACACACACACACAGATGCACCTGCACATGGGCATACATACACACTTGCATGAAATCTCACTTTTTGTCTACAGGCAATGTGATAAATGATTTATCTGTAGGATGGAAAACCATCCTACAGGAATTCAAATTCCAGCCCAACCGCACCCTAGCTGTGTAACCAAGGGAAATGACATAACTGCTCTGTGTAACCTCTTCCTTATTTTCTACATCGGATTGTGGTGTTGATGGGGAAGAATTGGAAGGCATATACCTGACGTAGTGCTAGGTATGGGGTAAGTGCTAAGTGCTTCCAAAACATTAGCCGCAGTTAAGGATGGATCTATCCAAAAGAACTTTCAACGACTGAACCCAATTTAGTGGGAAGAAGGTAAGCAGAAGCGGATTCCAGTGAGTGAACACAGTGAAGTATGATCCTCATCTGGAGTCCTTATTAGGCATCCTCTCATCATTATACCGCCTGGTCAGCACTGCTCTAGAGGCTGTATGGATATCCCATACAATATGAGCTTCCTGAAGTGTGATACCTCCTAACAACTCACCTGGGTGCAGACCTAGCTTTGGAAGAAGAGGCAAAGTAAATGAACTACCAGGCATAAGATCTACCACCTCCCCTGAAGGGATCCAATTAAACACCAGTCTGGAAAGAGATGACCCTGCAGTCCAAACCCAACTCATTGGATGCAACAAGCGTTTATTGAGCCTTTGGGGGTGTATCAGGAGATCTCAAAGATGCAGAGGATGATGCCAAGAGAAACAAGAAGATGACCCTGTTCTCAAGAAGGCCATAATTTAGAGAGAGGAAGAGACAAACTTTAGGGCAAGATCACCTGGCTGAACGCAATGATGGAAGACGGATGGAAGTCACAGGAAGGGCAAGCTGGAGTCCTTAATTCTGGTGCAGGCAGTCAGAAGGCTTTCCTGGAGAGCGACAGAGCAAACATTGGCAGAGATCAGTAAAGTCAGTCTGTGAAATGGTTAATGGTGTTTTCAATCACAGAAACAACCCAGAGATGCCGATGGGACCACCCCTGACTCAGCAGGAACAGGCTCGTGCTTGAGACGTGATTAGCGTTTGTTGTAGAGGCAATGCATCATGTTTTGAAAAACAAGGACGAACATGTGTCTGGGATCTCCATTCTCCTCAAAGAGAGAAGGAATGCTTTTCAAAAGCAGGACCACGTTCCAAAAGTGCACAACCCAAGTGAGCAGCAAGGCAACAATGGCAAACTCCTGGTGGATCAAAATGCAGCATCAGCATCAGAAGGTTTCTTGAGTCTGCTGAGATGACTCAGTTGGCAATGTGCTTGCCAGACAAGCATGAGGACCTAAGTCCCAGAACCTATATGTCCTGTCCCAGTTACCTTCATCTGTCAGTTTGACATAGTCTATAGTGACTTGAGAGTGGAGTCTCAGTTTAGGGATTGTCCAGATTGACCTGTGGGCATGTCTATGGGGGGATTGTCTTGTTTATTAATTGATGCAGGAGGATCAAGCCCACTGTAGGTAGCACCATTTCAGGGGCAGGTGGTTCTGGGCTATGTCAGAAAGGTAGGAAAGCATAAGCCTGTGTGTGTGTGTGTGTGTGTGTGTGTGTGTGTGTGTGTGTGTGTGTGAAAGAGAGAGAGAGAGCGAGAGAGAGAGAGAGAGAGAGAGCGCCTACAAGCAATGTTCCTCCATGGACTCTGCTTCAAGTTTCTGCCTTGTTCTCCCTCAGTGATGGACTATGACCTAGGAGTATAAGCTAAATTAACCCTTTTCTCTCCAAGTTGTTTTTGGTGAAGATTTTTTTTTTTAATCACAGCAACAGAATGAAACTAGAGCACCACATAAAAAGCCAGATGTGGCAATATACACTGTAAAGCCCGGCACTGAGGAGGTAGAGATAGGTGACTCCCTGAAGCACATCGGCTGCCACCCAGCCTAGCTGAGTGAGAGAGCCTCAGGATACTGAATGGCCCTATCTCAAAACCCCCAAGTGGGCATCTCCTGAGGAACAACACTCAAGGTTGACCTCCAACTCTGGCCTCTGCACACATATGCATGCACATATGTCCACACATGTGTACACACACACACGTTTCTTATTGTTTGTTTGATGTGTGTGTGTGTGTGTGTGTGTGTGTGTGTGTGTGCGCGCGCGCGCGCGCGCGCACTTCTTTCTGCCTGATTCCAACCCCCATTAATTTCTGCAGGACAGTACAGGAAGTAGGTATTGATCATAATAAACCACCACACCCACAGACACCTGCTCCGGCAGGTTGTGGTCTCCATAGAAACCTTCCAATAGAACCGATCTGAATTCAATTTCAGGAGTAATGAGAGCAGATAACTTCACACTCAATCAATCACTGTCAGCCACTGTTATCAGCCAATCAGTCATAATGTCACTCAGACACCCTCTCCACACACTTCTTCTACATAGTGGTCAGATGAGAATGTTCTGACAGCCAGAAGCAACATGATCAAATTGGTTCTCCATTCCTGGCAAGATGCCAGTGACAGGGCAACACACTGTGTTTGCAAAGACAATAAACAGATAAGCCAACCAAAACATACTGGGAGTGGAATATTCTGCATGGTGACTTCAGTGGTTACTAACGATGCAGAAGATAGGGGTGTACTGTGGATGCAAAGGTTCCTGTTGTTTCATCTCCTCAATTAACCAGAAAGAAATAAACAATGAGGTGCAATAGAGAGGTTAAAACACCCATCAAAGCTACACAGCAAATTGGTAGAAAACTCCAACCTAAGCCTAAGCTCTGCCTTCCTCCCTGTGCAGCAGAGGCACAGGAGATCATGGCTGTCATTCAAGGGCAGTATGTTTGGGGCATTTTTGTTTGTTTGTTTGTTTGCTTGCTTTGCTTTGTTTGAGGGAAAAAAAGAGTAACAGTATGTGAAAGGTGGTTTCCAGTCCTGTGTGGAGCTCCTAGCGCCTGTGGGGATCTCGGAAACACATGGGATGCATGCTCTGGGGACAAGTCCACCCTCTTGCGGAACTCGGCCAAACAACCCTGATTTAGAAGGAGTAAACAACTTTCTAGTTCTACCCAGCTACCAGATCCCTGGTATGAAGTGGCAGTTTTGATGAGTTGAGGGCAGAATTATCAAAAACAGAGGGATTGATTTCCCTTAAAAAACGCATGGTAGGCAGAGGTGAATCTTGAGGAACAAAAGATCTGCTTCTAAAAAATCACCTTTGAAGCTCTTGTCAGCCTCAGCCAGGAGGTAGTCACTTTGGAGTTCTGTAAAGAGTCAGGTGGAGTTCTGAGGAGTCAGGCAGAGGGCTCAAGGCTGGGAACACAGGCTCAGCTCCAGGGGTCCCAGGGGGCTCTCTGTTTCCCAGTGGGGTGTTTTGTCTGTCTGCCTATTTGTCTATCTGTCTGTCTGACTCTCTCTCTCTCTCTCTCTCTCTCTCTCTCTCTCTCTCTCTCTCGTGTGTGTGTGTGTGTGTGTGTGTGTGTGTGTGTGTGTGATAGAACACAGGCCCTGGTACATACTATACAAGTGCACACTGGTGAGCTACAGCCCAACCCTCTTCTGAATTTTGAGACTGTCTCCCTGACCTGCCATGACCTGCACTGTGGCTATGAGCACATGAGCCTCCTGCCTCAGCCTCTTTAAGGAGTCGACATTACAGGTGTGGTCCAAAATACCCTGATCTGAGCCATCTTGAGGGTGCACTTCTACTAGATTAGTGCTTTGCGCATTGCTCAGAGACACGGTTTTCTGGGTGTCTGTTCTTTCCTGGTAAACACCTGAGATTAATAGCGTAGGCGTGTTCAGGCCTCAAGGTGAGTGAGATCCTTGAAAATGGTTACAATGCATATTCCAACATTGGTATCTCCAATAATACCCTGTGCAAGGAGCCTGGCTGTTCAGCAAAGGGACCTAGAATTGAGCCACATACTCTGGCAGCCATCTTTGGAAAACATTGCTGACCAACGCTGTTTGGTAGAAGCTTTGGATCATTTTTTAGTTGTGGTTTTCCTAATGACATCTCTTCCTAACCTTCCTCTACTACATAAATCATGTTTTATTGCCTGTATCACAAGAGCATAAGATTAAGCCTCTGGCCAGAGGCTTATGCCTGAATGGTAGTCACCTACCAGATGTAAGCAGGCTTTGCTTTACACAGTAAGAGGCATTCCAGGTCCCACCTTCTAGCCCACTGACCTCAATCTAAGGTAGCTGAGATACTAAAGCAAAGCAAGGAGATGACTATGAACTTGAGCCACGGGGCAATGCGGGGCCCTGACAACTTTAACTTTAGCTTCCTCTCTGCTCCTATGACCATGGCGCAGTGATTTTTTTTTTATTTTTTATTTTTGCCTTGCAAAGCGCTCACCTTCTGTTTCTGTCTACTGGTCACTTCTCATCTTGCCTTCTCTTGCCTTCTTAGCTGCATTAATGTCTCCTGTGTGCATGATGCAGGACATCTGATAAGCCTTGCGGGGCTGGGATGACAAGCATGCTGTGTACATTAAGTCACACACTGAATAAGAATAGACATAGGAGTGCTTTTTACCACACTATTCCAAGAACACAGCTCTGTGCCTAGCACCGACTAAGCCCTCAGTGAGAGCTGTGGAGTGGATGAAGTCTAGATGCTGAACGAGTGAAAGCTCCTACTCTGGATGTTGTCTAAACGAATGAATGTAAATCTCAAGAGCCTTGGCATAGATGTGAACTGACAAATACTCCTTCTTATAATGCTTCTTCCTGATAAACCTCACAGCTAGGTATTGTTTATTCCACAAAAGCAAAAAGAGACTGCTCTGTAGTACCAGCTATCATTCAGTGTCCTGGGTTCAATCCATTGTTGATGGGACTTATGTGGAAATGTTACTAGAGGCTAAAATCCCTCACAGAGGACAATGGGTGAGTGGGAGGCACTGGAGGAGAACATGATGGGAAAGGAGCACAACGAACCTGGTAAAGACATCCACCAACAGATCCCTGGATACCTATAAAAACTGAGACAACTTGGGTGAGGTACTCAGTAAAATATTTGCTGCATAGGTACTGTACTTTGAGTCCCATGGGAAAACCCAGGTACAGTGGTACATGCCTGCAATCTCTATAATGGAGGTAGAGACAGGCACCTATCTAGGGCTCCCTGGCTAGCCAATCTAGCCCAATCAGTGAGCTCCAGGCTCAAAAATCAAGGTGGGTAGCACCCAGGGAAGCCACAGTTGTTATCTAGCATATTCAAGTTTGTCTTCTCCACTTTCACATACTCATACATACATGTATACGTGAGCACACATACATATACACGCATTCACAAATAAACCAAGACAATTGGGAATTTCCTTTTTGCGGTCACAACCAGCATTGTCCCAGCCCTACAGATTACTCCGTGAGGCAGCAACAGCCCTGGGAAGTGTCGATCTCACAGGTGGGATTGAAGAAAACAGCTTTACAATTTCCAGGAGGCAAGAGCAACCGAGGAGAGATGAGCTCGGGGGCTACTGGGGATGCTCTCTGTCTGTTAGAGGAAGGGGTGAGGGAGGAGAGAGCCAGGGAGGGAGAGAGGAGAAATGAACAGGGGGCGAGCATCTGTTGAAAACAAGATGCCTGCCCGCCTCACTACACACACACACACACACACACACACACACACACACACACACACCATTAGATGTGGTTCCTGTATTATGCATGCTGGTAAATTTGCTGAACTACAGTTGTGACAATAAGCCCTGACACAGAGTGAGCCTGCCCCTCCTCCCAATTCAAGAGCCGCTAGCCCTTGCTTTACCTAACACATTTTCTTTAACTTGTTTTCTCCCTAAAGACTATGCATAATTGGTCAGCCACGAGAGATTAATTTGTACTTAGCTGGCTGAGCAGCCGCGTGATAACTCAATAGCGGATGGTGCTGGACCGGCAGCTTCTCTCCTGAGTCTTCCCACCCCAGCTTGCCATCCTTCCACCCTAGCCTGATCCTTTGGGAATTGCTAGCCATACTCTTCATGTACTTCATTTGTGCTTGCCTGAAGGAGTCGGAACTGTGTTTGCAAGCTTTTCCAGAAACATTGTTATTTGGGAAATGAAAAAAAGTAACGAAAAGATCCAGTCTCCTATTCATCAGTTCAGGAAAGAGGATGTCGGGGTAGAGAGGCCTGGAAAGTGAGTGGGGCCAGATAACTAGAACTTTGATATTCATTATGGTTTTCACTGCTGTTACAAAATACCAGATAAAAGCAACCCAAGGAAAGAAGAGTTGATTATGGCTTACCATTTGATGGTATAGTCCATCATAGTGGGGAAGGCATGGCAGCAGGCACGGGCATCAGCTGGCCTCATTGCATCCACAGTCAAGAGCACATTCCATTAATTAATTCTGGCACTCATCTTGTCTTTTGTTTTTAAATTCAGCCTAGAGGGCTGGAGAGATGGCTCAGAGGTTAAGAGCACCGACTGCTCTTCTGAAGGTCCTGAGTTCAAATCCCAGCATCCACATGGTGACTCACAACCACCCGTAATGAGATCTGATGCCCTCTACTGGTGTGTCTGAAGACAGCTACCGTGTACTCACATATAATAAATAAATAAATTTAAAAAAAAAATTAAAAAAAAAATTCAGCCTAGAATCCCAGTCCACGGCATGGTGCTTCCCACATTTAGCACGAGTCTTCCTATCTTAATGAACATAATCTAGAACACCCTCACAGACATATCGAGATAACTGTCTCCTATGTGACATTTAGTTTTGTTCAAGTTGACAATCATCATTACCCATCACCTTCATCCGTTAGACATACCATTTCTAGCTGTAGTCAGGCTGTGGAGACCAGCTGAGGGGGTGACAAGGATGATGGTGGTGGTGATGATGATATAGGTGGTTGACAGTGATGGTGTTGGTGATGATGATGCTGGTGGTGGTGAAGACTGTAATGACAGTGACTGTGACAGTGATGATGTTGACGACGTTGAACTTTGTAATGACAGTGATGGTGACAGTAATGATGTTGATGATATTGATATTGAAGATTGTAATGACGATGGTGGTGACGGTGATGCTGTTGATCATGGTGAAGATGGTGGTGCGAATAGTGAGACAATAGTGGGGTTGATGATGGTATGAATGATGGTAACACTAACCTCTCCAAGACACTATAAGCACCCCAACATTAATGATCACTTAATTATCTCTCAACCTGAGCAGCAAGTGTAACTATCATTGTAGTTGTAACTATCATCGTAGTGTAAGTATCATCTGAGAGACAGAGAAACTAAGACTCACCGGAGACAAAACACCTGTCCAAAGTTCAACCTAGGCAATCTGACCCCAGAGCCAAAACTTATCTATGGTCCTAGACACTCAAGGTACAAATCAACCCCAAGCAACAGGGTACAGAGGAGGCTGGTGTGATACACGCCTCCTTCCCTATCTCATAGAAGAAGAGTCCAACTCAGTTCTGATCCTCTTGGAGAAGATGCTGTCCCACTAAGAACTTAGTGAAAATGAAACGTGGGTCAAACTCCACATACACACAGAGGTGCCCAGTAAGCATTAACTACCATCACTGTGGCACCTCCTCAGAGATTCAAAATGCAGCAATTCTCAGAGAGCAACCCAACACTGAGATCCCAGGCCCAGCATCACAGCCAATTCCAGACAACCATGGACACGTGGCCAACGTTTATGCCTATCCTGACCTCCCAGGACTCTTTTGTGTGGTGGCTTCCAAAGTCCCATCCAGAGAGATAGAGAACCTTCTAAAGTGTGTATAGAAGCACCAAAGGACCAATAGTGGGGAATGAAAAAGGAATGCAGGAGACAAAAAGACAAAGGATCTGATTATTGTGCATTTCCACCCCAAGTCATATAACCTGGTCCACTTCCTCCGATGGCTCTTCTCTCCTCTCCTCTCCCAGTCCATCAAGTGAAAAAGAGCTGCAGAGTATACTCTGCCACGCCCAAGCCAGAACATGATGCCAGCAGCTAGGTTGTACTCAAAGGCCTTGATCTCAGAAAGAACCATGAAAGGGAACCCCACATTTGGGCAGGGTTTCCTCCAAGGCACCTCCCAGACATACCTGTGCATTTTCAAGCAATTTGACATTAGAATGGGATGGAGAAGAAAATATGACCCACTTCTAAGACACTGGCTTAGAGCTGAGAATTTCATTTCAGTGTTTACAGGGGTGTGGGTTTGTGAGTTTGAAGATGCTGTTCTACCAAGGCAATTGTGTGGCCCTTAACTGCAGTGTCAGGCGCCTTGGTGTCCCCTTCTGCTTCTCTCAGAGTCATTTTTCCCACATCATCTGCCATGAGTCAGTAATGCGGACTCTGTGAGCACAGGGATATGTGAGGTCACTGAGCATCTCGGATGTGTCCAAAGCCAAAGCAAAAACCTGGTACATGCAAAGTGATGCCAGCTTGTGAAAATCTGAACATGTTCCTTCTGATGGCATGTTAATGCTGTGTTTTGGACATACTAGCATATGACAGATCTTCAAAATGCTCTCCACCTATTTATTTTTATTTTTTTAATTTAATTTTGTACTGTGTGTGTGTGTGTGCATAGGTGCCTATGTGTATGTGTGTGTATGTGTATGTGTGTGAGCCCAGGTATGTGAGTGGCCATATACAACATATATAATATATATGTATGTGTAGAGGCCTGGGGTTAACATCAGTTTTCTTTCTCTATCACTCTCTACCTTATTTACTGAGGCAATGTCCTGCTAAACCTATAGTTTGCCAATTTAGCTAGTTGAGCCAGCTCTTGCCCTGGGGATCCCTTACCTCTGCCTCCACAGTACTGGGAATACCATGTACCACAGAACAGGTAGAATACCATGCCTGCCTGGGTTTTTGGGTTGTTTTTTGTTTTGTTTTGTTTTTTGTTTGCTTGTTTGTTTTTTGATGGGGACTTGAACTCTGATCTTCCCACTTGCAGGGCAAACAATTTATCCACAGAGCCATTTCTCTGACCACTCTTCCTTTAAATATGGCTTTTCAACTATTTAAAACCATGAATGTGTCTGTGATGAGTGACCCAGGCCATGCTTCCCCCTGGGCAGCAATGGTCTAGACTCTTGCTAACTAGGATGTGATCTGTGGAAACACTGCTACTTGTGGGAAATCTGACAGGAATGCAGAATCTCAGGTCCACCCAGACATATTGCATCAGCACCAGTTTTTAACAGTCCCCAGTGTCCTGCCTGCACAGTCACGTGCAAGAAACACTGTCTAAGGAACTCGGATGCCTCACTTGTGTGCAGGAGGCACCCGATAAATATTTGTCCAATGAATAAATCAGTTGTGTCTAGAAAGTTGCTGTACATAAGGCCCTTGGGAAAAGGTTCTGGCCTGCCCTAGCTCTCTTTTCAGATCATTAATATTAATGTTCTTTCCAGATTAATCACCTTTCATTTTAGCAGCCCACAGAATCAGTCCCTGGGACAACATGGTCCTTGAAATGTATGAGAACAGGTTAGAACTCAGAACCTGGAAGTCTAGGACCCTCCCTACACCCACTGGTTATAAATATCCAGCTATAAACACAAGTGAACTATAAGCAATGTTTATGACACCAGAGTAGAGAGGATGAAGTCTTTAAAGGTTACAGGGGCAAAAACCAGGCTGAGACTAGAATAGAAGCAGAAAGGAGGATACAATGGACCAGTGGTTTCTCCTGGGATCCTCAGTACCTAAAGCATCTGAGGAGGAGCAAGGACTATACAGGAGATGATGTCAGATCAGGGCAGACAGCAGAGATAAATGCCAGGCCAAGGGAAGGCTGAGCCGCAGGCATATTGAAGGCTCTGACATATTAAATATCCGACAGGGGTTGGTCAGCATCAACACTCCATGTCACACCTTCCTGCACTGAAAATCCTCAGCAGGGACAGAATGTCTGGCCATTGTCCTGATGTGTTAATTATAAGCAAAGACCTGGGGAAAAGGATGATGTGGGATGTGAAGAATGGTCCTGGAAACTGTCTGTCTCCTGGCAATGGATTCCCACATCAGCCTCTGCCATCCAACACTGTAGCACAGGGAGAGTTGGAGGGATGGTGGGGGACAAGTGGAGAAAACAGTTGAACTTGAAGAGTCAGGGAGCCAGATGAAATGAGACTTGAGAGAGAATCTTGGTCCAGAAGCTGGGTGTGTATGGAAAAGGGGAAGGAGTCCAGGAGCATGGAAGGTCTGTCTTGGATTCTTTTCTCTTTCAATCAACAGGAGAAAGGAGAAGAGTTGCCGTATGGCCTGATCAGCTTCCTTATTCTTTCCCATTCTGGCAAAATGCTGTCAGCATCCCATTAACTATGATAAGTGACCGAGGGTTTGGCCTTCCCAGAGAGCTTAGGGAGGAGGCCAGCAAGTTTTAATTAGCTGATGATCCTCTAGTGAAATGAGAGGGGCTGGTTATAAGGAACAATGTGCCCCTGTCACCTGCCTTACTGCCACGTTGGAGAAGATTGGCATTCTACCCGTGTGAGCTGCAGAAGGTTTCTTCATGGCAGTCATGGAGATAGGAGTGCTCAGAGAACTTTTCCTGGTGCTGCTCAATCAGTTAAAAGTAATCAACAAAGCCATGGGTGAGTATTACACAGGACCAAAGAGAAATGAGCCAGCAAGATGGTCATATGGATTCCAACAAGCCCTCCATGGAGGACAAAGAACAGCTTCTCCTCCTGTGAACTCCAGGTCAGGTTCTTCTGACTTGGAGACTGCGTGGGTGAAAAACAAGGGATCTCAAAGGAATTCAGAGCCAGTTCCCTGGCAAGCAGCATGTTTTGTCAAGTGGAAGTGATATTTGCAAGCTTTAGACTCTTCTCTCAGAGTATCTGTTGCTCAAAATGGCTCTGTGCTCCCACTGTAAGACAGGGCCTCTCAATGGCCTGAGACCCACTGATACCGCCAGACTGGTCAGTCAGTAAGCTTCCTTCTGTCTCCTCTTCCCCCAGATACACTCACAGTCATATATGGATTCTGAAGATCAAACTCAGATCTCCATGCTTACACAGCAAGCACTGACTGACTGAGCCAGCTCCCCAGCTCACTCTTCGCCTCTTAAATTCAAGGGCTACCAGCCATACTCTAGACACCCCTGATGTGAGCCCTCTGACGACAGTTTCCATTTGTTCTATAGGGCATGTGGTTGAGAAGTTCCATAGACCTGAGTGGCATTGAGGGTCTTCTATGATGTTATCACACAGGGGCTCTGAAGGTCATCAGGTTTGACACTCAGGGACTTGAGCTTCTAGTTGCCTGGCACATGGCGTAGGTACCCCAAAGAAGCCTTTCCAATGAAGTACTATGTGTTAACACAGGATTACTGGGGGACAGATTTGGATCCCTACTTTTATTTTCCTCTTGTGTGTGTGAGAGGCTACAAGCACCCATGTCTGTCTGTCTGTCTGTCTGTCTGTCTGTCTGTATGTATGTATGTATGTATGTATGTATATGTGTGTGAATTTATATATTTGGAGTCCCAGAGTCAACTCCTGTATCTTCCTCTATCATTCTCTATCTGTTTTGATCTCTCATGAGTCTGGTACTCACCAACTGGATAGACTGGCTGATGATGAGTCTCGGGATCATCCTGCCTCTGCGTCCTGGCATGTGGATTACATACAAACTACCATACCTGGCTCTTTACACTGCTCATGGGGATTTGAACTCAGATCCTCATGCCTATGCTTCCTCAGCCCATCTCCTGACTTTTGAAATGTTTCAAAGGAAGACTGCTCTGCTCTTTCTCTACTTGTATTTTTTCCTGATAAGGGAAAACAAGAAGCTAGGGTTTTTGCAAGAATAGAGTGAAATGCATCAAGATGAAAGAGATGCCCCTAGAGGGTGGGGTACTTGTTGCTTCTATTCCTTCTCTTCCTCAACAGGGCAAATGGAATACCTCTTTAGAGTGCCCTCACCTTGGTCCAGAGAAATAAATCAGAACAAAGGTACTGAGAATACTCCAAAATACAGAGACACCAATCAATGAGAAATCTGAGGTCTCTGTTTCCTTTTCCAGGACGGAACCAGCCCATCAGGATTCTTGTTCCTACAGCAATTGAAATGAGCAACTTCCCCAGAGGCAGAAGATTCCAATGCTTATTTAGCCATCATTTAGACGGGGCTTTGGGAAATGTATACACACCTAAAAGAGGCTAAATTGCATGCTTGAGAATGAACCACATTCATCCTCTCACGTGCAGCTCTACTGGAAACTCAGTAATGCTGACAATAACGTGAGATTAAACCATCTTGCTGGTTAAATTCTATACAGATCCCCCTCAGTATGTTCCAAGCCAGAAGCCTGTGATAGCTAGTCCCTCACTTATCCAATTTCACTTACCCCAGTGGCCACTTTAGCTCAGGAAATGGGAGCTGAACACTGTGTCCTGGTTTCCTGTTTCTGTGTAGCAGGGACGCAGAGACACAAGTAGCCCCACGAGGCCACAGAGGTCCTTCTGGAAGCAGATTGCCCACCAATGGTAAAAAGCCACAAAGAAGGAAGACCCTTGTCCATGGGTCTCCTCAATAACCTCTGTCCTGGAAGCCTGTGAGCATCCATCCTTGACCTCACAGCCAGCCCAGTCTGACTACTCAGCTCACAGGAGTACCTGCTGGCATGCACAATTTTCAAAATTCCTTACATTCAGGACTAAGGGTGACTCAGTCAATCAGACCAGGATCTATCCAGTGCCCTTGACCAATCCAAGTGAAAGTGGAAACCCCAACAGAAGATTCATGTGTATGTGGACACATAGGTGTATATACACATGTCTGTATATGCACATGTTCACATGTGTACGGGAACATGTATATATGCCGTGACGTGTGTGTGTGTGTGTGTGTGTGTGTGTGAGAGAGAGAGAGAGAGAGAGAAGTTAACACTTTATTTGCACATGCCTGAATAAATGCAAAAGCTGAAAGTCAACCTCTAGAGTAATTTTTCAAGAGCGACCCACTTTGTTGCTTGAGACAGTTTGTCTCACTCGACAGGAACTTGCTAAGTGAGTTAGGCTGACAGGGCAGCAAGCCCTAGCCAGGGGACTGCTCCTTTCTGCTTCTGTGGCATCAAGATTATAAAATACATGGCACTAAGCCTGGCTTTTCTGTTTGGGTTCTGGGGATCAAACTTGGGTTTTCACTCTTGTATGACAAGCACTTTGCCAACTGAGCTGTCTCCCCAGCTCCAGATGGAGGCTTTGAATAGGAGATTGTAGAGCGTAGATGGTGTGGGAGTCCCTGAAGGCCTCCACTCTTCAATTGCATGGCACTCATGGGCAGTACAACCTCGGTCTGGCCTCAGATCCGGTAGAGCACAGTGTCACCTTTGATCCTCTCCCATACCACCTTTCATTTCTGTTTTCCATCATACTGACAACTCTCCATCCCTTGGTCTTTATTTCTAAAAACTCGCCACTGAGTCAGCCTTTCTGAGCAGTATCCCTTGAAGGTCTGAATACTCCGCTGAAGCTGGCCAGACTGACATGCCAGTGTTGGAGTTTGGGGGAGACCACAGAGAGTGTCCTTGGCACAATTTTCTTGCTTTCATGAGAATTGTATGTTTCTGATGGTTAAAGTAGTTGTCATGGAAGGTCGGCACAGCAGCTGAGGAGACAGATACATTAAGCCACACAACTCCAAACAAATGCCACTGGGGTTAAAGCTCCGTCCAGAGCCAAGCCCGGGAAAGGATCTTCTCTAACATCACCCTGCTCATGTGTGACACACAAGGCTGATCCTGATACAGCCTTGAGTGCTTTCAGGAACATGGCTGAAGAAGTTGCAGCAGTCAATCTCCATGCAAAACCATGTCCTCAAACAACAATTTCAAAGACGCCATTAAGAAATAAATCAAGGTCAGCTTTCGTGGAGTGCACACCCTCAAATCCAGCATTTCTAATGACTGCTCTACAGGCGGCTCCTTAATCAAAATGCTTCAGAACTGATATCCATGCTGGTAGTGGTTTGGAGACTGTAGGTTAAATAAAGTTAAAGATGTTTCTAATCAGCAGGACGTCTCAGAGCTTTTAATAAGGTAATGAGTGCTCAGAGGTTAAAAACATTCAAACCAGTACTGAGTCCACCATCTGATTGGACCACAAAACCCACAGTAAGGAATCCTACACATCTTTTGTCATTTTCTCATAGCTGGGGTAAAACACCTCTGTCTGTGGGGTGTAATGCAGACACTTTTTAAAAGATTTCTTTTATTTTATGTATATGTCTGTAAAGGTATGTTTTGTATGCTCAAGCATCAAATGTAAGTTCATGGAAGAGAAAGAACTTGGGTCCTTGACAGAAAGTAATGGGCAGTTGCTGCATTGTTGAACACAGTTTAGGAAACCTACCTCATTCTCAGTGTGTGTTTTTCCAGGAGGGAGTCACTGTGCAGCTAGGTGATAGAACATGTGCTTGCCATGCATAGAACCCTGGGTATGAGCCCCGGAAGTTCCCATCAGTAAGAAATACTTCTAACAAATTTCTAACGCCAGCCTTGAGACTCTCCTCTGGGTTAGTAGATAATGTTTGGCAGCTAAATAAATAAATCTCTCAAAGAATGTTGATGATTGTAAAGGTTAAAATCATTCACCTGACAGGAAATACAACCTCCTAGGAAACAAAGGTCTGGGCATGCCTGTGAGAGAATTTCTAGACAGGATTAATTGAAGTTGAAGACCTTTCTTTGTGGGTGTCAGCATTCCAAGAGCTAGGGTGTGGACTGTATAAGGAGAACATGAGCTAGCACCGGGTTCATCTCTTTGCTCAAGTTTCTGCCCCTTGACTTCCTCACCGTGATGGACTGTATGTACTCTAACACTGTGAGCCAATAAAAACCTTTCCTTCCCCAAACTGCTACTGTCATGTGTTTTGTCCTAACCAGAAAAGTGGCTAAGACAGTAACGGACCAAAAAGGCACCTTCATGTAGCTAATCTGTCTCCAAAGAGTTCACAAACCAATTTGAAAGTGTATGTATGAAAAAGAACTCAAGGCTTAGGCAGCTGTGTGCCTGCAGGTACTGGAAATCCTGGTTTCCTATACTCTGGGCCATGACTCCACATGGGGTCCCATAATGAATGTCAGGGTCATGAAACATCTGGCAATAGTAAAAGGCTTCTGAATGTGTGCCAATGAAACATTCAAAATCCAGCAGGTAATAGCTGTGCTAGCCCATGTTATATTACAGGACCTCACTACTGCTTGAAACACCTGGGCTAAGATTCAAGACGACTGTAAGTTACGACAGCAGTGTTTTTATTGTACATGGAAAATTTTTTGCTCTGATAGAAACATCATGTTTTATTACTGAAAACAAAGACTCAATATTTTCTTCATCATTCCTCAGCATGTGAGTATTAAATTAGTAAGTCTTCAGATCACACAGCTTTAGAATGTTTCATTTTAAAAATTTCGGCTTGAGTTGACGACTAGGGTTTCATTAAAATATAGTCACTCAGTGAATTTCGGTTTGGGATTCAGGCAGAATTTTTAACAATTTCTGAAATAGCCTGAAACATTCTTTCTCCATTTTGCACTCCATCTTCATGTGAGGAGTGACACCTTGATGATTATAAACCAAAATACACAATAACTCTAATAGGCACTGAAGATGTTGCATATCCTGCAGTATCAAACATGCAGCCAAGACTCGATGCTTTAGGTAAAAATAGAGAACATCCATCTCATTCCTATGCAAATTTATGCAAATGTAATGTGCTTTACTTTTAAATAAATGGTAAAAATTGTATGTATGGCCAATAATTCTTTCCTAGTTTTGTCTTGTGACAGGGTCTTATGTAGTCCAGACTGGCTTCAAACTTGGAACATCTGACCCTCCTGCCTCCGCCTCCAGAGTGCCAAATCACAGATAGGTACCACCACCTCCAGTTATCACTCAATGCTGGGAATGGAATCCAGGGCTTTGTGCATGTTAGGCTATCACTGTACCAACTATGCCACATGAGCAGCCCCTAAGAGCTATTTTAAAATAAAGTTCTTTACAATTTATCATCAGTAAATGTTCAATCTGCATACCTATTTTATATGACATCCAGGGTCAACTACAAGATGTCATGGTTGCAAATGGGTTGTGAATGAAGAAGTTTAAGGAGGCCTGCTTTAAGCAGTAAGAGTAAGAAACAGGCTTAGGTGAAAGAACATAAAGGTCAGGATGAGTAACACACATGTGGGATTAGACCCAGGGAGTAAGGATTAGCCTCAGCTGCCCTGATTTTTGTGTCAAGGACATCAAGGTTGACTTTCCAATGGAGCTCTTAAGTGTTAGGCACCATCCCACTTGCTTCATATGAAGAATTCCTATAGATTCTCACTACAATGACTTAGTTGCCACTGTCATCCCAGGTCATGAGTGATGAACCACGGCTTGAGTTGATTAAGTTATCAAAATAAAACACACACTGAGTAAAGTCATGAACAGGAGACTACCAGTGGATCCTACGTCAGTGACTTCATGTCTCCTGAAGTGGCAGGTGGCTAGTGACAATCATCATATAGGTGTCAATAAAAGTTGCACCCTCTAATTTTGGACACTCATTTCATGCTTTTGATCTGTGATGATTAAACTGGGTTCAACTCGACTGGGTCCTTTAACAACTCACACGTTCTTCAGGGAGCTACGTGGGTTTTATTTATTTATTTATTTATTTTTTGATCTTTTGATTGAAGTGGGAAGACTCACCCTAAATGTGGGCAGCCCCTTCTGGTGGCAGCCAAGATCAAATGAAGGGAAAAAAAGGTTGCTTTTTGCCTGCTTGCCTTCATGTTGTGCTGGCAGCCTCCTCTACCCTGGTGGCATCTTGTCGCTGCCTCTGCTGCTGCTGTTGCCACTGTCATCATTCTTTGCTGACATTAGAACTCAGTTTCTTGGCCATTCAACATGCATGGAAGACCAAGGGCTCTCCAAGAACCCTCCAGGTTTCAGGGCAAGATTTCAGTGGAGGCAGGGGCATCTGGCTTTTGGACTAAGCAGCTACTGAGTTTTCAGTCTCTCTGGTGTGAAGACAGCCACTGGTGACTACCAAGGCCTTGTTGTATAAGTCAAGCTAGTAAATTCCCTTTAAAAGTATATTTATTGTACCAGTTCTGTTCTTCCCGAGAACCCTAACTGACGTACTGACTCAGCAAAATAACACAGCACCCAGATGGCATTGAGGCTGGACCACTCATAGGAAGGCTCATCTGAATTGGGAATGGCAGGATGCCCAAGGGGTGGGAGGCTCATGGTCCCTTTGTAAATACAAAGTTGTCTTATCATTCCGACTGGCAAAGGATGCATGAGGAATTTTGAAATATGTCACATATATTGGAGGGGGGATGGGAATTGTGGTCTGGGAGGTGCTGAACAGACCTACCCCCTTGGGATATACTGACTACAATGTAAAGGCTTGGGGTCTACTCAGCAGTAACCAGGGCAGGAAGGATGTTGTCAGGCAGGTGCTTACTGTCGTAGATACGACTGTATTACTTCTTTGAGACAATCCCAGGATGCTCTCTGCTAGTGGAATCTTCCTTTTGACCATCTTGGCCCTGGTCTCCCCCAGGATTCTTTCAGACACATGATCAAAGCATCCCTGTGGCAGTTACAAGTGTGGCTTTCAGAGACTAATACACCAGGGCAGCTATGCCACCTAGTGATGCCTGGTTGTACTGTTCTTCTCGGATGACAGTGGCAAAGGCTTCAGGGTGGCTTAGTCTTTGCTGTGCTGGGGCAGCCTTTCTATGGGGCAAGTCTGACATCTTGGGGCTGCACTGACCATTCCCTCAAGCTGTAGAGGACAAGCATGACTTCACACCAAGAGGAAGAAAGCTGAATCTCTAGACTTAATTGCTAAAAAATGTGAAGTCCATAGTTCTCTACCTGCCTTCTGGCCAAGACCAGATGGCATTCGTACCTTTGCTCTTATCCCGTTATGACATGAATTAGCTGATTCCTTCCTCCCATCACTTTTACTTTATTTCCTTCCTTTCTATTTCCTCTTTTCCTTTATTCTTGCCCCCTCTTTTCTGTATGTGTAATGTGTGCATCTCAGTGTGGAAGTCACTCTTACTGTCATTCCTCAAGTGCTTTTCACCTTATTATCCTTTTTTAAATGTGAGTACACTGTAGCTGTCTTCAGACATACCAGAAGAGGGCATCAGATCCCATTGCAGATGGTTGTGAGCCACCACGTGGTTGCTGGGATTTGAAATCAGGACCTCAGGAAGAACAGTCAGTGCTATTAACCACTGAGCCATCTCTCCAGGCTCACCTTATTTTTTGTGTGTCAGGGTCTTTCACTGGCTTGGGACTCATGGAGCCTCAGGGACCTTCCTAGCTCCACCTCCCCAGCACTAGAACGACAAGGATGCATCACCCCACTAAGTTTTGAAAAACCTGGGTTGTGGACTCCAGCTCAGGTCCCCATGCTGGTAAGACAAGCATGTTAGTAGCTTTGCAGCCCTGTTTATCATGTCACCTGAAGTCCTGGGCCTTCAGCATCTGCTGTCACTCACTGGCCCTCAGCAAGCAGCTGTCAGAGTGCCTGGGAAGTGTCTGTCCTCCAGTCCCATGGCAGACCTTAACAAATGTAGCTCTTGAGTCCAGGCCCTAGTCTACACCTCAGACTAGAACACAGTGAGGAGCAGAAGGGTACTGTAAGCCTCATGAAGTGTTGAGAGGGAACTGATAAATGCAGGAACTGCTTTTGTTCATTTTGTTAGCGTGTGTGCTCTCTCCCTCCCTCCCTTCCTCCACCCTCCCTCCTTCTCCCCATTTCATTAGGAGAAGGTGAGTTGAGTGGCTAGAATTCCAAAATCTGGGATGGCAATACCAGGAAGCTGCTGCTTTTTATCTGAGTATCATGGAGACTGTAGGAGTTACACTAACATGTGTGCGCATGTACACGTGTGTGTGTGCGTGTGTGTGTGTGATACACAGAGGTAAGAAGAGGGCATCAGGTGTCCTGCTCTGTCACTCCCTGCCACACTCCCTTGAGACAGTTTCTCTCATTCAATCTGCAGCCAGGCTGGTGGACTGCAAGTCCCAGCAATCCTCCTGACTCTGCACCCATTCCTGGTTTCTTTGGGTGCTGGAGATTTGATCTCAGAATTCCTCATGCTTGTCCAGCAAATTCCTTAACTCACTGAGCCAGCTCCTCAACCCTCTAACCCTACTCTATCCGAACTCCTGAAGTGAGTGGTGACTCGGGCTTCTCTTAGGACAGAAAGTCTTGGGCCAGGAGAAATTGGAGGAGGAAGGACACGTATCAGACTGTAGTTTCAGAAAGTCCATTTGTTCCACTAGATCAAAGATGGCTTGTTTGGACATGTCAGCATTTGCTCTATGGGAAACATTCCAGATTGCAGAGCACAGTTTCTTGTTTTGTTTAATATTTTTGTGTGCATGGGGGGGGCAGATTTCAAGTTCCTTTGTTAGTTGTCTCTATTGGAGAATGTTGTATTTCCATGCCAGCGTGTGGTCATATGTGTGTGCAGGACCACAATATGTCCAGTGTCTTCCCTTATCCCTCTCCACCTTTTAAATTAATTATTAATTAATTAATTAGAGGCAGGTCATCACTGACCTAAAATTCATTATGTAGGTCAGGGTGGCCTCAACCTGTCTCCCTCTGCCTCCTGTGTTTCACACTGAGTGCAGAGCTCACTGACTGGCTAGGCTGGCCGGCCAATGAGTTATGGGAATCCACCTGTCTCTGGCTCCCTAGCTATGGGATTGCATGTACAAACAGCAGGGTATGGCTTTTGACATGAGTCCTAGGGGTGTGAACTCAGAACCCCATGCCTGCTTAATAAGCACTTTCCTGGCTCTGCCACCTGCCCAGCCCTGCCATAATTTTTTTTGACTGACTTTCCATAGAATAAGAGCAGATCAAGGCGGTGCTGTTGGCTAAAGCCTCCAGCCTCTACCCACCCATGGAGCTGGGGACCAGAGTGGGGACCGCGGAAGCCACATTCCACGTTCTTCCTCCCTGTAGAGATGGAAGGGACATCATCACTCTAATGCCCTACAAGTGCCTCTGGGCCTAAGCTGTAGGGGACTGTATAAATAGTCCCCTAAGTGGGGAAAGACTCCACATTTCACAATCTTTAATTTCTTTCTATGCTCAAAGTTTCAGCCAAATCCACCCCTCCCACTTTTGCCCTTGTAACAACCAATCCTGTAGTTCCAAACCACTTGGTTTTCACCCAAAACCAATAATCTTGATTCCCATATTTTAAGATGTTCACTGCAAAGAACTCTGACTGTTCACATACAGCTGTCAGCTGCAAAAACAGTTTTTTTTTAAATACAAAAATCTGGCTTTGGTCCTCCTACCCGTGAGGCTGGATAGTGGCCTAGTGATCATGCTGACTACAAACTCTAGATCCCCTTCTTTTGCCCCATCCCATTCAGATATAATTAGGCCTAGCCCAGGTAACCTTTCCAGTGCAGAAGCAGCTCGGGAGAAAGCCATGTCCAGCTCTGCATAGCCACCATGCAGCTCTGGAGAAAGCCATGTCCAGCTCTGCGTAGCCACCATGCAGCTCTGGAGAAAGCCATGTCCAGCTCTGCGTAGCCACCATGCAGCTCAGGAGAAAGCCATGTCCAGCTCTGCGTAGCCACCATGCAGCTCTGATGGCTCTCATGCATGGATTCAGTGCAGAATCTCATGACTGTCTCCTCTGGCTGTAGTTCGGGTGTCCAGAGAAAAGCAGAGACCCAAGAAAGAGGCAGAGCATCAGCCTCAAAACCAGGGATGCACAGTCTTCCAGAACGTCTCCTGAAAACCAAACTCTTCTTTCTTTGCAAGGAGCGACAGACAGACAGCACAGCTGACAGTTATTTTTGTTGCCAGCAGAATGAAGACGACTTAGACTTCATTTGTCCCCTTAGTAATTGTTCCCTTAGCGGAATATATGTGTTGTGGCATTTCTTAGGGATGGTTTCCTTTAGAAAAATTCAGTCCTTGTGAAAAACAGAGTTGGAGACATTTTATTTCGGTCATTTTCTGCAAAGCTGAATCTGTCCTTTTCTTTAAATGGAAACTTTTCAAAATCAAGTAGACCCCATTTCATTTTTATCCCAAAGCTGCTGGATTGTGGGTAGGATTGGAAAACTGTACTTTGTCTCAAGAATTTGGGACTGAGGATGAAGATGCGAGGGAGACCTGCAGAGGCAGGTGGTTAGAGGCCACCATCCTGAGTGGCTGCTTTCACACATACCCAGGCTATGTTTGAAGAGAGAGGGGGGTAGAGAGGGAAGCTTTTTGCTAAGAACTTCTGTTTTCCACACAAGGGTTCTCACAGATACACAACAGCATGCATTAGCACAGATGCCAGGCGTCACATCCCAAGAAGCAAACAGATCTGATGTCTTCTCTTAGAGAATTGGAGAGTGGGGGTGGGGGTGGGGGGGACGATGAGAAGGGCAAGGGTCAGACTTGGAACTCACAACCCTGCCAGGCACATCCAAAGCACGCGAGTCATCCGGCCTTCTCCAGAGGCTGAGGTAGATGGATCTTAAATTCAAGGCCAGCCTGCACAACTCAGTATCAAAGACAGAAAACAAACAACCAGAGGACTAGGGTGCATGCTTCAGTGGTAGAGTGATGGCCTAATGTGTAAGGCAGCTAACAATGCTCCCTGACCATCTCCCTCAGTTACTTCTTTCTGCACTGGAAGTTCAAACCCACCCTTTTTCTAGGGAAGTTTGTCATCAATATGGTTTAAGGGTCAGTTTTTATGAGCTCCTTCCCTCTCAGTAGTTTATGAGGTAAATGTGCATGACTTTACTAAGTGACCAGGGCCAGTGTGAGGACTGGTATTCCTTCCGTGGCTAATATTTACAGAGCACCCTGCCTGTGAAGCAGAAAATCACCCCTTCCAAAGAAAATATACTGGCCATGTTTGCCTTACCAGCTCACTGGCCACACCTTGCAGATGTCAGCTAGTAAAGGTGTTCCAGGTGCTGAGCTCGTCTCCTGGGTCAAGTTTAGGTTCATTAGATAAACTCAACTGGAGAAAGAACAAGGTGTTTCAAAAGGTTCATCCGGAAGCCACAGAGATGGCTGAATTGGTCACATTCTTTGCTACAAAACTATCAGGACCTGAGTTTGGATTGGCAGCAATTAAATAAAACTGTCAAGTATGGTGACATGGGTAGATGACCATACTGCTGGTGGGCTGGGGGAGGAGGAGCAGACAGAACTTGGGAGCTCATTGGCTGCACAGTCTAGCTGATTCTGTAAGCTTCAAGTTCTGTGAAAGACCCCATCCCAAAACACAAGGTAGAAATCAATTGAGAAAAATATCTCACTTTGACTTCTGGCTTTCACAAATGCATGCCAAGGGAGCATATACCCTTATATCCATGTACATACATGTCTACACACACACACACACACCTTCATCTGAATTTTCCAAGCAACTGTCTTCCACGAAACATACAGGCAGAATATCACAGTACCCCTGAACTTTGATCACATACCCACATTCCTCTCCTGTATTTTTAGAACCACCTCAGCAAAAGCACAAACTGTCACTGCCAATGTCCATAAGCAACAAAAGGAGCCAGCATGGTCTGAGAAATGGTTTCAGAAAGAAAAATAGTTTTAAATAATTAACCACAGTGCCTAGCCTCCACTCCTCACCGGCAGATTAATGTCTCCTGACAGGTGAGATTCCTTCACAGGAGACTGCGGCTCCTGTTTGTTCAAGGTAACTGCTGCTATCGAAAAACAGATTTTCATTAGACACACCACCTTCGAAAACCCTGCTCTTTTTAAGAAACAAACCCATCACAAGTAGTCATCAGGTTTCAGTTCATTTAAATGAGAAAAAAAAAGTTAGGCTTAAAAATAAAAGTAATTGAGAAAGTAAGAAGCTAGAAAATGTATGCATTAAGAATGGACAACAGTGCTTGGCTGGAGCCATCAATTAGCTTAATGTGGCAGAGATGGGTGTTTGTGGAGGGGGTGGGGGGTAAGGGGTGGAGGGTGGAGGAGTGGGGGGGACAAAAAACATGACCTCTAGAAATCATTCCTTGCGAAGCCTCCACTTTTACTTTTAGACAGGGTCTCTCATTAGCCTGGAATTCACCAGGCAGACTGGCTGGACAGAGAGCCCCAGGTATCCACTTGTCTATACCTTCTCTTGGATTACAAGTATGCAACACCATGCCTGGCTTTCAAGTGGATTTTTAAGAACTGAACTTGGGTTGTTGTGCTTGCATAGGAAGCACCTTGCCAGCTGAGGTAACTGCCTAGCTCTAGGTATTCACATTCTTTAAATTATTCTTGTTAATAATAATTATTTAATTATTATTATTTTAATTTCTGTGGGGACACACACACACACACACACACACACACACATTCATTCCTGTGTTTATGCCTGTAGCAGGGATGGGCTATTGTGTGTGCAGATACATGTGGAGGACAGGGCCCAATGCTAATTGTCACCCTCAATTCTTTCTACCTCACTTTTTTGAGCCAGGTTATCTGACTGAACCTAGAGCTTATTGCTTCAGTTAGGATGGCCGACCATGAGCTCTAGGAATTTACCAATTACACAGTGGTAGTTTGAATAAAAATGGTTCCCATAGGCCCCTAGGGAATGGCACTAGTAGGAGCTGTGGCCTTGTTGGAAGAAGAGGGGACAGGTTTGAGATCTCAGATACTCAAGCTATGCCCAGTGTGGCATTCTCTTCCTGCTGCCTGAGAGATGTAGAACTCTACAGTTCTTTCTCCACCACCTTGTCTGCCTGCATGCCACCATGCTCCCTGCCATGATGCTAACGGACTAAATCTCTGAAACTTTAAGCCAGACCCAATTAAATGGTTTCCCTTATAAGAATTGTGCTGGTCATGGTGTCTCTTCACAGCAATGAAACCCTAGCTAAGACACCCTGACAGATATTGGGTTTAGAGATGCTCCCCTTGTAGGGTTTTTGTACATGAGTGGGTTCTGGGGATCTAAACTTAAGTCTTCACAATGCACAGCAGACACTTTACCAATGAATCACTTCCCTACCCAGGAAAATTCTAGTAACACAGAGGAAATGGAGATGTGGAGAGGATAACTATCATGTTCAAAGGGAAACTTCAACAGCAACGACTACAAAACCCCCTGAGCAGAAACATCAGAATTCCTATCTGAGATGCTCTGGGCCCAGCTTCCCTCCACTGTCAGCGTCTCAAGCTGAAGGAAGTAAGCAATAACGGACTGCCTGACCCCCAGGAAACAAAACCCAGGACGCTTCTGAGGCATGGGATTCACCAGACTTTGGGTAAATGTGTTTTTCAGCCATCGGCTCCACCACAATGTGATGAAACTGGCTTTGCTCAAAGCCAAAGACACCAGATGGACCATCTTTCAATCTGGTGTACTTCTCATCTAAACACAGTTCCAGGAATCAAAACAAACAGAAACACAAAAGCCTACACACACACACACACACACACACACACACACACACACACACACACACGCATGTGTTTCTGTGTATATGTTTTATATATATGCAATCTCTAGCCTAGAATAAGCAGTAAAGAATGGAAGAGATACCAAAACCTGCCTCCAAAGAAGATGATAATAAAGACAGATGTCCATCCCTTCTGCAAATAGTCGCTAGTGCTAAGTGGAGATGTAACACCCGGATTGGACTGTTGAAGGAGCTTCTTTCTGACAGTACTTGCCCCACACAGTCTTTGTATTCGTGGTGCCTCTTGGCTCCTGATAGCTTTGAAGGTGTGCACCTTTAATGATCTATGTTTGACAAGATTTGAAATTAACCTTTGAGTGTGTCTCTCACCGTCACTGAGAGACAACAGAGCAGCGATGATGTGACATTTTGGGTGGGTGAGCTCATCAAAGAAGCCTGACTTCTGTGCTCTCCCACAAACACCCAAGGGTATCTCAGCCTGCCAGGTCTCCTTAGACACGACAGGCAGAGGAAGAGAGAGCAGGGAACCTCAACACACTCAAGATGGCCTGCACAAAATGAAGGTATTCCAGAGCACTTCACACTCAATCTTGGACACCCCATTATGCAGGTAACAAAGAGGATAAATAAAGAGATAAAACATGAGATAAAAAGCAGGAAAAGGGGCTTGTGATTTCTGACTATGGAGTCTTCATATGCACACACACGGACATCTGACTTCTAGTCCCCACCCCAACGTGATCTTCCTGCCAGCATTTCTCACAGGAATCGCATCGGAGATTTTCTGTTGGGAAGCCAAGTGCCTTTAACATCTCTATAGATGTTATGGAGCATCTTTATGTTAAAAAATAAGGGAAACTCAAGAGTCTGCAGGTAATTCCACCATATAATAACAATGGAAAGCAATCCAGGATGCTCACTCTACCATTTTCTTCTCATATCCCATCTCATATACATGTGTGTATATGTACATATATATATCCTACTTTATTTATTAGAAAATGTAGGGGTGGAGGAAACTAATTAAAAATATCAGCTTTCTGAGTATCTCACCCAGGTTTACTGAAGAGCAGTAATGCCGGGGGTGGGGTGGGGGGAGGAGAGCACTCTGGATCTCTGAAATGAGCCTGCTTCTTCAAAACTCTATCCTTCCCAAGCATAAACAAATACAATTCCTGCAGCAGAACACGATGTGCAAAGAAGCTTGATGAGAGGCACCAGGTTTGAAGGGTTTGAGCTTCAAACCTGGACATGATGTTTGTTATACCTCCAGCCTAGAATCCCCATACTTCAACACTTGGGAGGTGAAAATGGGAGGATCATGAGTTCAAGGTCATCCTCAGTTATGCACAGAGAGGTCAGAGGACAGCTTGAAGGAGCCAGCTCTCCTCTTCTACCACATGGAACCCAGGCACTGAACTCAGACTTGGCAGCAACTGTCTTAACTCACTGAACAATTTTACTGTTCTTTTTCATGATAAGCCATCACCATGGCCTGATAATGCATAATTATTATCACAGTGTATTCCTTCTAATATATCTTAGTGACTTGACTCCTCTCTAATGGACAGAACACTAAAGCTTTGAGGAAAATGGGGTCCCCAGAGGAAGAGAGAACATGAAAATGCCCATTGGTGAACCTAAGGGGCTGCTTCCTTTAGGGTAGCAAAAGGGGAAGGAGGAGGGAGGGGTAAGGAGAAGGAAGGGGGCAGAAGGAGAGGGGGAGGGAGTGAAGGAGGGAAAGAGAAGTGGAAAAGGGGGAGGAGAAGGAGTGGACGAGGGAGAGTGCTCTATTTCCTAGTTATTTCAACAGACTCCCTACACAAGCAAGACTCCTGCCTCCAGAATAAAAACTCCTAAGAAGCAGGCCAGCTGGGCCATCTGCAGCGTACCATCCCTAAAAGATGTTCCCCAAGCAACTTTCAGTGAGGCTCACCCAGCCAAGATCATACTGTTGAATTGTGATCCTCCATTTTCTTTTCTCTGCCTAACAAAGAGTCCTTCAGCTGCACTTATTTAGTACAAAACCATTATCTAAGTAAGTGTATGTGTTTCTGGAAGGGTATGGGTTCAAAGGCATCCTCTTCTCTTCATATAAGATCTGCTTTGGATTATGAGGTACACTACCATGATTTCTATTGACATGAACCTTTCCTCCTACTGGGAAATCTAAGCTTACGGTGCCCTGCTACTTATGTGCTCCAGTAGAAGAGACGTCCCCCGGATTTTCTTTGCCTACCTGTTCCCTGACAAGGGGATCCCCCTAAACACCAGATTAAGACATACAGTATCCAAGAGATCAAAAATAAATAAATGAAATTCAAAGGTACTGTTTGGACAGCCAACAGCTCTACTCAAGAAAAGAGATAGCTACTTTGGACAATAAAATAATTCCCCCAAATGGAACGAAACACTACAGTATTTTATTTAAAAATAAGTAGTTCTTCAGGACAAGAGTCTCTGAAGTCTTGGTTCAAAGAGGTATGTGGGTATCTCCGTTGTTTGACATCCTTGTTCCCTAGTCAAAGAGGCAGTCCTGGGTCTCGGGATATACGTGGTGAGTGAACCAGCAAACTGAGCCTTCAGAGGGAGTGACAGACTCACCAGGCTTCCCTGGCACCCGGCATCGTGCCATGCAAGAGTGAGTACCCGATAACACCCCCAGCACCCTGGCATCCAGGCTCCCATTTCACATGTTCCTCTTGGCTTATCTCTCTTCCCCTCTTCATTTGGTTCCAGCTTAAGTCGGTACACCACAGGAGCTTGCTTCTCCCTGGCCTGGTCCCCAGTGTTGCCATGACAACACCCCCTCAGATTAGGCCCTGGATGCAGGCCTTCTCTAGCACACCTCCAGAAAGGAGGGAGTATGGGTGACCCTGAGGCCCACAGCAGGGGAGATGGAAAAGATCCCAGTTACCCCTGGGGACACCTTTCCTGTCAGTTTCTCGGGGATGCTCTGGACTCCCTACTGTGTTTTCTGTCTCCTCATGCCAAGGAGCACATGGAAAGAGTAGCTTGGGATGCTTCAGTGCCCAGACCACCCACGTTCTTTTTATTGATGGAAGCTAGAATCCAGTCTCTGAGCCAATGAAAATGTCATGCCTGGATCTGAAAGCAGCCATCCTGAAGGACTTGAGGTGGAAGGGCTCTGTTCCTTCCCCATGGAACCTGGCTGGCATCATAAAGTGGGTGGGCGGTGCTTACCTACAGGTGAAACTCAGGTCTGCCACATACTGTCATGAAATAGGAATGGCTTGAGTGGCAGCAGAGCGAGAGGACACAACCGCTTCTGGCTTTCCCTTCTTCCTAAAGTCCAATTCCAAAGCATGAAGTATTCTTAGACATTGGCCCTAAAACATTTTATGGTTGACTCTTCCCTAGGTAAATTAAAATGAATTCAGGCTAACCTAGTCTCATTCCAATTGCAAGAGATAAGAGAAAAGTTAAAGTAGTGTGTTGGTTGCTGAGCACTGAGCTGCAAAGGTGTGGGGTACTATGTATCTTTTTCTCATCACCTGGGATATAGTAGGTACTGGATAAATATTACCAAGCTAAAAAGAAACAATATTGATGAAGCCAGTGGCTGACTCAAGGGCCATTGGTATGTGTGTGTGTGTGTGTATGTGTTTGTTCATGTATGAGTGTGGGTACATGGGAGCCACGGCATGTGTATTGGTCTAAGAAGACAATCTTGGGCATCCACCTTAATTGAGGCAGGATCTGTCACTGTGCACCACACTGTATGCCAGGCTAGCTGGCTGGATAGCATCTAAGAATTCTGCTGTCCCTGCCTTTCATGTTGTCTTAGGTGTGCTGCAACTCTGCATACACAACACCACACTCGATTTTACGTGGATTCAAAGGATCTGAATTCCTCTGGTCCTCAGTCTTGCATGGCAAGTGCTATATCCTCAGAGCCTTCTCTACTACTCTACTGTTGATGTTGTCAAGCATTCTTTCATCTGAAGACAAGCCAGTGACCAAAGCTTGTGTCCAAGCCCGGGGTTTTGTACATTGGGTCTAGCTGAGCCCATAGGACTAAGAAATCCCAGAGGAGGACCCTTATGGAAGTGTTCAAAGATGCAGGCTATGAAGCCATCAAGGGAGAACATGTAGTTCAGGAAGAGGTGACAGATTAGGTTAACTTCTTGGAGAGTTTGTGCCCACTGTTTCTCGGGTGATCAGCTTCAGGAAGTCCCAGCAACACTTGGCTACTGTGTACTTATTAATGCATTTATACAGTGTGCAGGGCATCCTAGGTACAGTGACTGAGGGTGGAGACACTCTCTCTTCTCCCAGGTGCACACAGACACAGCATCCATGAACTGTATCCATGTGGGAAGTCATCTCCATCCTGACCTGGGAGTGCTTATGGACCCTTAACACTCCTTGCCAAGAGCAGATGATGAACGATGTGCTGGGAGAGACATGCCATTTTACATGAGCACCTTCTCTAATCTGCTATGCTTACTTGAATATGATAAAATTTACAATTTGGATGTATCACCTGAGATTAAGAACCACAGCCTTAAAAATTGAAAAAATGATGACAAAGTTTAATAGCTGAGGACACAGCTTGTTTTGTAAAGTCTTGGAATCATAAGCCTGAAGACCTGTGCTCCATTCTCAGCGCCTGTGTAAAAAGCCAAGTGTGTGCCTGTGACCTCAGTCCTGGAGAGGCAGTCAGGGGATTTCTGGGGCTTACTGCCCAGTCATCCTAGCATAACTGGTGAGCTTCAGGCCAAGGAGAGGCCCTGTCTTAAAGGAGGTGGGGATATTCCTGAGGATACCAGAGGCTCTCCTCTAGCTTACACACACACACACACACACACACACACACACACACACACACAATTTCAAAATGATGGTGATATACTACATTAGGAATCATTAGGAAATCATTAAAACAAACAAACAAACCATTCACATGCTTTCCCTGGTGCCTATCAATCTGCAGGACACAGCCACAAGTACTAGGCTGGCCTTGCAATACCCACCAACCAAAGCGGGAATCTTTATGGTACCCCCAGCCACATAACCTCCTCAACTTAAAGACTGAAGAGGAACTCATCTCTTCTCTCTGTGGACTAAGGGACCAAGCCCCACAGAAAACACAGACTCTTCTTCAATGGGGGTAGCTCACTTTCTATGAAACAAACCTAAGCAAAGCTGTTGGATCCATTTACAGGGACACTTTGATGTGACCTGTTGAGAACAGGCTAGAAGATTAAAAGGGAACCCAAAGCGCAAAGTTCCCCTGATCTTGGTGAAACTGTTGTCTCCAACTAAGTGAGAATGGCTCACGGTTATCTGACCTTGTAGCTATACAAAAGGCTTTTGCACATCAGCCTGAGCAACCGTGCAATGAAGGATGAAATAACATCCTGGAAAGACCTGGGAGGGATCCTGGGTCTCCTGTTCACTTGTTGCATATCCTTAAAAACATCCTTGAAGGTTTCTAGAGCCTCTGCCTTTTCCACTTTCAGATGGAGAGATGATGGGGACTGTGGGGATCAAGGGATTACTAAAATGTACCAAGTGCTGAGGGAACAGGCCATGCACACAGTATGCACTCAATCAAGAGTCACAATGCTATTTGAAGTGAGCATAAGTACTAAATGATAGCATTTCAATTTGATTTTTTTTATGAGACAAGATCTCACACAGCCCAGGCCAGTTTTCAACTAACTTTGTAGCTGAGAGTGATAAGGAATATAGGTGTCTTTACCTCCCAAGTGCTAGGGCTACAGTATAGGAGGGACAGAACCCAGGGCTTCCTGAATACACTGGCAAATCACTCCACCAAGTGGGCTACATCCTCAGTTCCTAGCTTTTCAACCTGACAAACACAAATCTGGTTTCCTGGGACAATGAACTGTATTATGGCATAAAAAGTGAGCAAGCACACCCCACAATTATAAAAGCTGGGAAATCCAAATCCCAATCTCAGTTACCTCTTTGTGTTCTGTGCTGTCTGGTGCTTGCAAGGCTTCTCTTTGACTTCAGAAGGAAGCATAAACATATGTCTCAGCTGACATTTCAGCTCCTTCCAATCACGGCACTCTGGACTCACCGCCAAGGGCAGCAATGGTGGCAAAAGTCAACACAGCACATTTTATAAACCATAGAGGACAAGGAGACAGGCTGTGGTTTACCACATTATGTAATTAGCCCTGAGCCTCTGGGGAAGGAGTGTCAGTGGGTACCAAACACAATCTCATCTCATTTTTGAAGGGGAATCACATCACCATGAAGAATAGTTAGAATTTATTTAGTCAGTCTCCACCCAAGTTATATGTAAGTTGATTTTAGTGTGTACCTCCTTAGGGCCAAATATTTTAGCACATCTTCATTGTTGCAGTGCCCTGCAATGCAAAGACATCTTTATGAGGCCCATTCTCATTAACCTTACAGGAGCCCGGGAGGCCACATTTCAAAGCTGGGCTGTAAGTAACTCGGGTTCACTATGAACACACTTGGAGAGCTCGTTAAATACATAGGCCAAGCCCCTCCATATTGATTCTGTGAGTCTCTCTGAAGGACAAAGACATGTTGTTTTTGACAACCTCTCCAATATACTCTAACATCAGTAGTCCACAGTGTAAAAACTAATCTTTCATAATCAACACAGAGAGCATGCAGGTGGCCGAGAGACAGACCCCCACGCCATGAATTGAGATACTTCTGCTTCCCCTTAGCATCAGGCCACAAAAGAAGCAATGACCAAGATACCCATATCCTTTAATGGGCTGGAATAGAATTCTCCAATGTCTAAGATAGGAGACAGCCAAGTGAGAAGTGACATTCTCCAAGTTCCCCCACCCTAAGCCATCTCACTGAGTTCAATGCAGGCTCACTGCTTGCCTGAGTTGCTCAGTCTTCCCAAGCTCCTCCCCTAACAGAATCTAGCACAAATCACTCAGTGTTCCCAGTACACCAAACACAACACAAAAGACTAGAGTTTAAATAAAAACATATGTCAGGTCTCAGTCTAGTTTACGAAGTATCTGTAATGTTGTAATTCAAAAATTTACTCAATTGACATGCCAGAAAAGATGTGCCCACTGGTGCAAGACTGGCATGGCTATTATGGGAGTAACCAACTTCTTCCTGATTGGATTGGAAGCCTGCTGCACATAAGGGATAGGGATGAGCCTGATAGTGTAAATATTGTTAAAAGCCCATGGCTGCGTAGCGCATGAGCCCTAGGCCTAGGCTATATGAGACACTGTCTCAAGATTATATACATGTATAAATGCTGAGTGGGTTTAGACCTGTCATCACTGCTAATTTTGGTGGCCATATTTAAAGAAGCATTGTGGGAAGGGGTGGCGCTGCTCTGATTTCTGTGTCTATGGCTAAAGACTGATGCCCTGCATCTCCAGTTATAAGTATCGTTGACAGTTGATCTTTGCATTAGTCTAAACCTTTAAACTCCTTTTCACTTTAACCAGTATTGTTTGATTCAAGGTGCTCAGGTCACACTGTATCACTATAGTCATAAAATGCAATGGTGCTGATGCTGGTGTTGGTGACATCATCATTCATGAAGTACTACTTCACTTTCTCAGAAGTGTGGGATCTCATGTTGGCATCTTGCTTCATGTTTTCTGAAGCCACTGTCAGATTTTCAGGGAATAAAATCAAGAACTATGATGGATAGCAGAATGTCCACAGTCAGAAAAACTCCGGGGAGCAGGCATCAGGACACAGGTGTTCTTATTCAGTTCATTGTGGCACCTCCCTCAGATCCTATGAGGAGCGACTGCTGCCCTATTTGAGGGACAAACCTAACTCACTCCATGGCTCTCTATAATCTTATAAATGCTCATTCCACCCGGTCTCAACTTTTAAAATAGGAGGCACAAATACATTTTTTTTGCTCCAATCTGGCCATATCTCAAATCTGCTGGGTAATTTAATTATCCATCAGAAACTTCTTTGGTTTTCAGGCTGTTCACATGTGCTGGTCTGTGTGTAGTCTATATGACAGATGGGGAGACAGGTGCTTTTGGTTGTGATTCCAATACCATCCGCTTACACTCAGCATTTGGTCTTCCTTTTGACCAAATCAATATCTTAGTCAAAGCTGTGTGCAAAATGCCTGAGGTGACTTATTTGAACATTTACTGGGTTGTCATCTGTAAGTCTGGCTGCTTATCTCCAAAGACAATTTGAATTATTTTGTCCATAGGCACTTCTCTCTCTCTCTCTCTCTCTCTCTCTCTCTCTCTCTCTCTCTCTGTGTGTGTGTGTGTGTGTGTGTGTGTGTAGTATGTTTAGCATTCTATACCCACTTTTAGAAAGATCCCAAATTTTCACTACACAGATCATTATATAAATGTATTACTTTGGACCAACCCTAATGAAGCCTAAAGGTCGACACTCTTTATAGAACACTGCTCATCTGACCACTGTTTGCTGCCTCTAAGACAGTCTCCACCCAGTGGAGACTAATAGCATTTACCATTTCTCTGAGAGCATTCTCCAGCACTTGTACTTGAAGGAAGAATCTGGAAAGTTTCACTATGATGATTGCATTTATTTTTTCAAATTCTCTTGATGCATCTCAGGTTGTTTTGTGCTCTTTGGCTTGACTTGAAAATCCATCCATACTTTGCACATCTAAGTCCACGGAGTGAGGCAGACAGGGTGGCTGTGCTGTTAGTCTATAAATATGGGCCATCCATTTAGTGAACACAGAGCAGTCATGGGAGATTGGGATTACTCTACCCACAATGAGAGTCTCGCTATGGGGATGACTGCATTCACCAGAATAAGCAGAGCCCTATTGCTGACCTTTAACCCAAGACCCACAAGTCACCCAATAAAAGAGCAAATATTGTATTACATGCATGGATAGTTCAAACCATCCCTCCACAGGTAAGAAAGAGAAGCAAGAACTCCTTAAAACAAGGTGAAATTTGTCTGATAGTGATGAACCATTGTAAGCAATCTGTGACCCACCCCCTTGTTTATTCAGTGCTATTCCGTGAGTAAAAGCTAGAGAGAGAGAGAGAGAGAGAGATATTAATCAGCCAGTTGTAAAACCAAACATTCACAGAATCCCAGCATGTATCCAAAGGCTCAGTTTGTAGCTGTGCACTCTTAAAAAACAACCTAGAGGATTGCACAAGGAAGTCAGATGGCAAAAGTGTCAGTTCTTCTCCAAACTGAAGTAGCCAAGAAAAAGGTTTCACAAAATAAAACTGGGTGGAGGATCCAAGACACAACGGAAGTAGTGGCATTCCAGACTAGAGAAAAGCAAGAAGAGATGTCAGGAAGAGTAACGCATTAGTTTAGTGAAGTCACAATGAGAGAGGGCAGAGGCAAGTAACTAATGGCAAAGGATGTAGGGTCCAGGGAAAGGGGAAGGGTGGGTGGAAACAGCTGGGATTGTTCAGCTGTGTCAACAGTCGGCTTCTTGGCAGATTGACTAGCGAAGTGTCATCTGAAACCAATTACATTCCCAAAACCCCACGGACCCAGTTCATAACATTGATTAATCCACATTGTGAAAAAGTCCCCAAGCAAAACTAGACCAGCTGTCAGCCCTTGGAGAGAGAGAGAGAGAGAGAGAGAGAGAGAGAGAGAGAGAGAGAGAGAGAGAGAGAGAGAGAGAGAGACTGACTTAAGGGGGAAAGGGAAGAAAAGAAGGGGAAAAATGAAGAGACGCACCTCTCCCAAAATATTAGGACTTTTAGAAGGTGTACCTTCTGAGATAAGATGAATTTAGACAGACTCCACCCTGAGTCTTTTTTACCAGGACTGACTATTATTAGAAAAGCCAGGGTCATGTTAAAATAAACTCTAAGTCCATTCCCAACGTCAGAGCACAATGAATCCAAGTCTCTGATGCTGTGTGTCCTTATATTCCCTTCGGGGAGTGATAAGAAGATCTTCTCATATACGGCTTTGCTCTTTATTTTAAATGCATGCATCTATTCACACTGAACTAACAAGATGTAATCATATTTCATATATTTTCTCTCTTGTGCACATTCATGCATGTTCACATACATGTAGAGGCCAGAGGTTAATATTGGTGTATTCCTTAATCATCGCAAGCTTTTTCCAAGACTGGATCTCTCCCTGACTTGCCTAGGCTGGCTGGCCAGCAGGCTCCAGGGATGAGCCAGTATCTTGCCTTCCAGAGCTGGGGTAATGGGTGTATGCCTCCAAGCCCAGTTGTAGGTGCTGGTGACTTATCTCAGGTCCTCAGACTTGCATGGCAAGCACTCTAGCCAGGGACCTAACTCCTAAGTCCTCAAATATTCCCTTTAAAATCTTCTTATACCATTTGTTTTATTGCACAGGGGTGGAAGTGTTTACCATGTCTTGGATTTGCAAGACTGTGACTTGTAACTGAGTCAAGCCAATGATTATCACATTTATTGGATGTGAAGGAGTGGTTGTGCAGGGCCCAGAAAGTACTCACATACACCATTGTGTCCCCATGATGCTCCATGCAACTCTCCTGGCCGCTAGAAAGCTTCTAATCAGAAGGTGGCAGGATGTGTGACAAGCTCTTGGTCCTGTTGCTGAAGCAGAAGTGACAAGGACTCCAGCTATTAGGTTTTGCACGGGAGAGCTGGTGCTATCTATGCAGCCATAGAATCCTCTGTGAGAAGGCTCTAGGGAAACTCTGTCCTCAAGTCTCCACTATGAGACTGCAGGTATTGTAGGGCTCTTTGGTTGGTAGGATGGCTTGTCTCATAGAAATACACTTGCCCATTTGTCCTTCACTCAGCAAACACTTATCAAATGCAGACTGAGTATCAAGCACTGTCTCACACCCAAGAAAAACAATGAATGCATAGACTTTGTATTTCTTGTTATGATGTTAGAACCTAGACTACTCAGAATCATGGAGGTAATATTGCTTATATTTTCCTTACTGACATACTCCAAGAATCCTAGGATTTCAAAGGTTATAGATATAAGTCCCAAGCAGAACTGTGCCAACAGTTGCCTATGTCTATAACTTTCTTATAATTTATTCTCCACCCCCAAGGGAGAGTTTGAGACATGGTTTTGCTTGAGTATCTCAGCCCAGTCTCACACTTACCATCCTCCTGTATCTTCCCGTTAGCATTTGGATTATAGGTGTGTGCTACCATGCCTGTCATATAATACATTTTACTCTGAATCTTGTAGACAAGTAGCTGATGCTCACAAAAGCTCAGTGAGCCATCTAAACAGAAAATAGTAAAGTCAATTTCTGACTTTGTGTCCCTTAAACAACAACAGCAACAACAAAAATTCAGGGGGCGAGAGAGATGACACAGTAGTGACGAACACTTGCTGCTCTTATAGAGGATCCGGTTCAGTCCAGCACCACCACTCCCCCCACACACAGAAAATAAATAAAAATAAATTTTTAAAATGCACAGATATATTATGCTTGACAGGGGCTTTCCTGAGCCTGCTGGTGAGTCTCAAAGCATGCAAAATATATTTCCTACTGGGAAATGCATTCAGAGTTAGCAAGAAACTGGATGAAATTGGACTCTAAGAATATAAGTGGTTTATGTATTTGGACTGCATTCTAGGTTGGCTTCCTCTACTGTAAATGCCCCATAACTAATCTAGTGGCCTCTTCTGTTGAAATGTCGCCCTGTTACTGCAAATTTTATGAACTGAAATATGCCTTTGACAAATTGATCTTTTTCCTTCTACATACTTTTATGTCCATGTCTCATGGTACAGACCAATTTGACCTGTACGAGGCTATTACAGACTCACATCACCCAAACCTTCCTTACCAGTGGTAGGTTCAGCCCTAGATATGAAAAGGGAAAGAGACAAATCACAGCCCACAATTCACTGTGTAGACATACAGGCTGATTTTTTTTTTCAGAGCCAGGATTCAGAATAGGATGATTAAAGCTAATAATAATAAAAAGTTATTTTACAGGTAATAAAGACTTCTCCAAATAGTAGCGACACCTTCAGTTCTTTAGTGTAAACTCTGTGCTGAGTACTGAAGACATGGTGGTGGAGGGCAGAGGAGAGGGGCAATGAAAGGGTGTGGAGATGTGGAGATGGGAGGAGGCTGGAGTAACTATGAGAAGAACAGCTGGGGGGCTGGGAGGATGGTTTGATGGTTAGAGCACTTGGCACCCAATTGTGATGACTGGAGATCAGATTCCCAGAAACCATTCTCAATGCTGGGTCTGTGTGGTGGCCTGTGTGTAATTCGAGCCTTAGAAGACTAAGTCAGAAGATTCACAAAAGAAAAAGAAAAAAATCAAAACAAAAAAACCAACTGACTAGCAAGACTAGCTAGCATAACTCTGGGTTAGATGGAGAGCCCCTGTCCCCTGTCTCAGTTAAGAAGATGGGAGAGTGATGAGGGAGGATATTTGGTATCAATCCTGGGTTTCCACATGCATGCACATGCACATGCATGCACATGTGTGCTCACAAACATGTGCGCGCGCGCACACACACACACACACACACACACACACACACACACACAGGCAAAAGAATAAAATCTAAAGTTTCCAGATGAACTCACTAATTCTTTCTTCTAGTTCTTCTCACCCTGGAGGATATTTATAATTATTGTTTTTTAAACGCTCGTGATGTCACAGATAAAGAACACCAATTGCTCCCAACAGAACTCTTAACTACAGTATGTGTTAAGAAGAGCAAATTACTGTTTATATACACGGACAGGATTGTAAACAAACGCAAGAGTGTTACAAATTAGAACGGGCTGAAAGCAAGCCAAGGCATTGCCATTTCGTTCTTTTCACCCAAAGACTCGTAGTCACCTGAACCATCTCCCTCCTGCCGGTCCCTCTGCAGACACCGGCATGGGTAGGTCTTTAAGGACAAAGTGAGTTGACGGGCATTCATATGATTCTAGGATGTGATATAATTAGATCAATGTGGGCAAAGTTGCCTACATTCTTCTTATCTAAGCTACTCTGAGTCACCAGGGTGCAGGGGTTACAAATGTGAGCTCTGAATAGAGACTACATTTGTGCCAACAACTCTGCATGTCTAGGACTTTAATAATCTAACTTGAGCTCTACATTCTACAGAGAAAAGCAAAACATAACCGGAATGAAGTTCTGTGTAAATTGGAATCGCTCTCTGTTCACTTCTTTTAACAAAATGAGTATGCATTGAATTGCTTTTTAAATGGTAAACATTTCTTTTTATTTTGTAAAGTCTAACTTATTCACAGAAAAAAATATTGGGAGCTGAGACTCGCCCGTAGAGAGTTACCTATGAGCCTATGGGGAACCAGGGACACAGTGTGAGGTCTACCTCATTGGTTGTGGTAATGTTTGAGGACTGGGTCCAAACCCAGAACAGTCTTAGTCTTAATGTTATGCTAAGTGTATAGTTTCTCAAATCCAGCAGCAAATTCCAGGGACTGAGATCTGAACAGATCCAACACAGTTTGGTAGCAAAAGAGGACTTTGAATAGGACTCCTCTCCTATTTGCTTCTGGCCACCACCAAACACACACATTCTCAAAAGGGCTTTGTAAAGAACAGAAAGTACATGGGTGCTCTGACATGAAAATGGCCAAGGTGGCTCTCTTGTTCAGGTGCTACAAACTGCTCAGGCAGTTTCTTGAGACTCACAAACGAAAAGTGGTGGTTTTGTGGTGAGGCGAGATGGGAAGGCAGCTCACAGATGTGCCCCTGGCGAAACCAAACGTTCACCCCATTCCATTTCTGTTACAAACCAAAGTGTTCAATGAGGTATGGGATCATGAAGAAGAGGAATCTTGAAAGCATGGCTGTCTCAAGTAGCAGTGACATTGAAGGGTGTATAGTCCCACTTCCCCACAGCACCATCTGTCACTGCTCAGTGGCTCCAATTATCAAATGGCTTGAACTGCCTGGGAAGAGCATGGTTGCTTACACTGTGATTCTGTGACCTATTTCAATCCAAGAGGGCGGGCCCAATGATTTGGGTCCAGATGAGAAAGTAAAGTGAATGCATGCAGTTAAGGAGACACCAGAACTGAGGCTCTCATCCCGGCTCTTGGGGTATCTGACTGGAAGGTATTCAATATGGTGTACACATTGGCTTCTCAAGTAAACTCCCTCATTAGTGCAGTATGTCACTTGGGCAGAAAGTAATGTTACTGAAATTCTGTAAAGAGAGAGACAGAAAGACAGGCAGCCTTCAGTAGCTTTGTTTTGTACACTAGGGTAAGACAGCACTGCTTTGGGACCACCTGGTGATGAGATCAGGGTTTCTAATGTGCTGTCAGATCCCAGCAGGGCACATACATCATTTGGATGTTGGAGTTTGTTTCTTTTACAAGAGGATCTTGCTGTGTAGCCCAGGATAGCCATGAACTTGTATTTCCTCAGTTGGTCTCTCAAGACCACTGGTGTGCAGCACCATACTTGGACAATTCTTAGGCAGTTTAAACTCAGCAAACTCGTCTGTTCAATGGCCTCCAGAGGACTCAAAAGTGAGTCCAAACACCAGGCCCCTTTGGTAATTCATCCACTGAGCCTGAGCTCACCTCACCTCCTTTGGATGCAGGCCCCTTTCTGTATGAAGACTCATTTGCATTCAACCTTGATATAAAACTTGTCAGGATTCCTTCTCGTCTGTCCTCTCCCTTTCCAATAGCCTTGGTCCAGCCAGAGCAGACATTGAACTAACAAACTGCCCACACCTGCTACTACTAAGTCCCACCCCTGCCCAGAGATAAGGCACATCCTTGTCTATGGGCATCAATACTTGGCAGGCAGCCTTGAGGTTCTTGCCTCTATGTGGTCCTCACACTACCAAGTATCATCAAACTCAGGCTTTTAGCTGTTCATAGAAAGGCTGCCTGAGTAACTGGCAGGTTGGAGGAGAGATGTCTTATTTAGGTTGATCAGACTCAGCCAAAGTTCCATTGTTCCTTACTAGAGAAGCCCCAGAGAGTGTTTACATGCATGTGTTCTCATATAGAAGCATGCAAATGTGTCATAAATAAATGAAGTCCTTTGCTTGCACACTGAGCTGTCATCCTTAATGGCAGAACACCTTCAATCACTCCAGAGGCAAAGTGAGGTCTTAACTTTGGGCCAAGTTTCAAAGAGTATCCCTATCTCAATAGAGCAGAACGTCCTATGAATCAGACAGGACAGATAAAATTATCTCCAATCGTGAAATGGGAAAACTCAGGTCCAGTTGAGTTTAATGAGGTTAATGGGTTTTCCCAGAGTCTCCAAGCTACTGGAGCAGAGCTACACATTGACCCGGTCTAACCTCATCACCTCACAGCTGCTCAGATGTTGAACAAGAATTAGTGTCCTTCCCTGCTGGGGCATGCATACTCAGTAGAGAAGCAAGGAGACATTCAGGTCAAGGTAAGAACCACCCCATTTCACACCTGCCCCATGTGGTCTGGATGAATTACATGCTTTCTCGAGCTGCTAAATCCAGTCTGGACTTAGACTAGTTATTCTGACACAAGAGTACAGCCAGCAACACTTGGAGGGTCTGAACCCCCACAGCAGATGAAGGCAGGCCAAAGAATGTACTTACTTATTTGCTAATTTGTATACAGGTGTGTGTGTGTGTGTGTGTGTGTGTGTGTGTGTGCGGTGGTGGACACTGTGTGAAGACCTGAGGTCAAGCTCTGGCATCACTCTTCGAGTGCCATCTAGTTTGCTGTTTGAGACAGGATCTCTCATTGAACCTGGATCTCCTCAAACAAGCTAGTCTTGTCGGCCAGTGAGCCCATAGATCTGTCTTTAACCTACCCTGTCCTGAAGTTAAAAGCAAGCACCATCATCACATCAGGCACTTTGCATGGGCACTGGGGATTGACCTCAGGTCATCAAGTTTGGGTGGCAAGCACTTTATTCACTGAGTTATTTCACGAGTTTCATAAGGTACATATAAAACACATTCTCAGTTGCTGCTGCTGCTGCTGCTGGGGGCAGAGTGGGCATTTGAGCACATTGGTGAAGCGCTGACATTGCTGGATTTCTCTTCCCAGAGTGTCATCTATTACTCCACATGTGGCAGATGTACTTACGGAGCAAACAGTAAGTAAGAAGGCCATCCCTTGATCATCGCAACAAAAATATTTAAGCAGCTTCAGTCGCCAGCTCTGCTAGAGACCCGGCGGGATCCGAGAGATAAAAGCCCCTGCCCTCTAGGAATAGAGAAACTAAAGATAGACACCATTCATGTGGCCTCGCTCAGAGAGATAAGGCTGCCATTTTCAGATTAGAGTAAATCCCACAGAATAAAACAAAAGGCTTACAGCAGAGACTGCGAGCTTCCTTGGGAGGGCTCTGAAGTTTGCACATTTTAATTTGCAGTGATAGCATCACCAGGATGTGGATCATGGTGCAGACATTACAATCGTATTTAAACACAATTCTAAAGTCAGCTTGTGTCCCTCAACCTAATGGTGGATGAGTCCCTTCACTGCCTGCTAGTAGCTCTGACAGGCAGGCGTGGTTGTTGAAGGCAGCGCCCCCCTTCTCCTCCACTCCCCATTGTTCCAAGGCCCATGACTCTCGGCATCAAGGCTCTGTGAACTATTTGGCTAAAGCAGAGGAATAGTAGGGTAATGATCATCTTTCATTCCACCCCCCTCCCTTGCTTGTTCAAAGCAAAAAGCCCATAATTGCTTCTTGAATTACACACAAGTGGGCCGTTGACTAGGGCTGTAATTCAGCACAGAGAAGCAAGGAAAACACTAGAACAGCCTCTATTGAAGCAGTGTCTGTCTTAAATGGCAGGAGCACTATGAAGGGATCGGTGGGCAAAGGGGCACCTTTGAGTGGAGAACACACTTTCCAAAGCATGGCTGGAGGCTTTGGTAGCCGCGGAAGCCATCTTTAACTATAGAAGATGCCAGGCGTCTTCCAGGGGTCTCTACTGGAAAATGGGAGACTGAGATGAAGAGAGGGCTAGATGTCATTGTAGAGGAATACCACAGATAGGTGGCTCAGCTGGCAAGACCACTTGCTGCTCTTCCCAGCACCCAGTTAGGTAGTATATGACTCCCTGTAACTCTAGCTCCAATGGCTCCAAGGGACTCTTCTGGCTTCGAATGACACTTGCCCCATGTGGTAATCACTCACCCGGAGACACTCTCACATACATAAATAAAACAATACACTTTTCTTCTTCTTCTTCTTCTTCTTCTTCTTCTTCTTCTTCTTCTTCTTCTTCTTCTTCTTCTTCTTTTATTAAGAAAGAAAGAAACCATAGATTGGTATGCTGCCAAGCTCCTATTTCTACTGCAAAAGGCTTAAGTAAACCCAGGATTCTGGAATCAGTGTTATAACTTTTTCTATCTTCTTCCATCTATGTAAGAAATAGAAAAAAATTAAATTTCATGTTTTACCTTGTTTGTTTTGAGATGCTGGGAGAACAAACTTAGGAGCCTTATACATGCTAGCGAAGTGCTCTGTCCCTGAACTTTATCCCCAGCCCCTCAGAAAGTAATGGTGAAGAAGATAAAGTGACTGCAAGACCCAAGTGATGGTACTAAAGTCATCTTTGAACTCAGTTCAGGATCCAAGCCCCCTCCCTGCCACATGTGCCTATGTGTGTGCACAACTCACATCAATGAGCCCAGGTGACAAGGGGACATGGAGTGCCCTGCTCTGTCACTGACCGTGTTCCTCATGCTGAACTCAATAACAAACAGCAGCGGGTCACTTGTTTGGAAGAGGAATGGATGTGTACAAGTGGATAGTATTGTGAACCTGCACAAATCTGCCATTAGCAAAGACAGGCACAGCTCAAAGTGGCATCAAATTTTGCTGGGCTATCTTAGGCCTGGCATACAATCTCTGGGTAACACACGGGCATAGTGACAGTGTCACGCTGAGCCCTTTCTACCACATCAGCTGCTTGCTGCTTGTCTGCTCATGATGGGTACAGAGGATGCAATGTGGCCCGGCTTGCTCTCTCTGAATAAGATAACAGTTGCTAGTTATGGGTGTGGATGTGGCAGTCCATCAGATGTATATACCAGCACTGGGCATAAATAAACTTGGCAAGAATTCAGGTCAGGGCAACCATTAGTAACAGTATCTTCCTCCTTTCCTGGGAGTTGATTCAGATGAGAGTTTCTTCCCTACCCTGACATGATGAGATAGGGACAGGATTCCAGCTCCTAGAATTACAACCATTTTGTGAACTTTCCCTTCGACTCACAGTCTGGCCAGCATCTCTCCCTCTGCGTCTGCAGACATTTCACACAGGAAGAAAGTAATAAAGTGAACAGTCACAGGGCTGATAAAATCTCCACTCTTCAAAGACCCCTGTGCTGTCCCAAAGTCCATACCCATTTCTGGGAAGGACCTCAGAGAGCCTCACACACATTAGCTCTGGCACAGTGGGGAATCAAGGTGCTCACCCCCAAGAGGTGTTTTCTAAAGGTCTGAAGGCACTGAGCCATTTCATCCTCTCTCCTGGGGAGAGCTTCCCTGAGGGCACACAGAAACCAGAAAAGGATAACTTTGTTGCTCCTTACTGCTTCAAATATAGGAGTGCTCATAACCTTTAGGGATTTATATTTGGAAAAGGGAGATGGACTAGATACAGTTTATAGAAAGGCAGGAGGGTGAGTCATTTTATAAATTATTTACAAGCTTTGGTATATATATACCAAATATATATGGATATATAGCTAGGGAAATATATATACACACACATACACACATATTTAGTAAGATTGTTGAATATAGTTGATTTTAGGGACATCATATCTTAATATGTTTCACCTTCCTTGATTGTCTATTCCTTTTCATAGGAAACTATAGCAGATGCTGAAACCTCCCAGAAGACTAGGATTAATGGGACTTACAGGCATTCATCAGCAATAACTAGCCCTGCCAACAGTTACAGGAATATTCTAGAAAACTGGCACATAGGAGCTCCACCTCTAGGGTTTCAGCTGTACTAATTAGTTTCAAATCTTGGGCATAACACACTCACTTCCTAGGTTAACTGGGACCTCTGTGTGTGGCATACTTGGGTACAGGCTATTTACCCCCTCCTAGCGGTAACTGAGCTCTTTCCACCTCCTCATGGAGACTGACTTGATGCCTGTGATGTTGGTCCTTCAGGGAAGAGTTAGTATCAACCTCTTTTAATGCTAAGTTCTACTTATAAATAAATCCCCATTGATAACTTCATTAGAATTCTTGTAGCTAGGGAATTCTAGAGTTCTAAGAAAAGAGATAAAATTAAAAAAATAGTATTTTGTCAATTGAATGATGAGTCAAAGAATCCTAAAATGTTGTCACCAGAAGAGTTAGTTGACCAAGCGTCTAATTGTAGTCCAGTCCACACCTTCGAGGAGGGAAAAAGTGGTGGAAAGAGAGCACAGAGAGCACAGAGAAACTCCCCAGACAACATAAGAGAATCAGATTTGGATGGTATTAATCCTACGAGTCCCTCCCTGACACGAAAAACAAAACAAAACAAAACAAAAAACAACTCCACCATTTTGTACCAAATTTAAAGCAAGCATTTATTAAATATTAAATGCTGTCCAAGAGATGGACTTTTGTCAGAACATTTACTGGAATTTCCCAGCTGAAAATGGCCTCAAGACCCTAGTTGAAGGGGCTTATAAAGGCATCTACCAATGACTGCCCCAAGTTGAGACACATCCCATGGGAGAGAGTCAACCTTGGACACTATTAATGATATTCTGCTATACTTGCAGACAGGAACCTAGCATAACTGTCTCCTGAGAGGTTTCATGCAGCAGCAGATGGAAAAGATACAGAGATCCACAGTCAAACATCAGACAATTCAGGGAGCCTCGTGGAAGAGGGGGAGATAGAATTGAGTGAACTAACCTGGAGTCAACTAACCTGGGCCCATTGGGGCTCATAGAGACCGGACCACCAACCAAAGAGCATGCAGGGGCTGGACCTAGGCTCCTTACACATTTTTAGCAGATATGAAACTTGGTCTTCATGTGGGTCCCCTAACAATTGGGCAGGGTCTGCCACTGACTCTGTTGCCCACCACTGGATTCCCTCCTGCTACCTGACCTGCCCGGTTAGGCCTCAGCAGGAGAGGATATGCCTAGTCCTGCTGGGACTAGATGACCCAGTGTAGGAGGGTACTCATGGAAGCCTTCCCCTTAGCGGGTAATGAGGGGATGAATTAGTAAGGACAGAACTTGGAGAAGAGGAAGAGGGGCTGCAATCATGATGTAAAGGGAAAAAAATAAATTATTGAAAAAAAGACAAACCTATATAGGTCACAGTACTTTCCCATGAGACTTTATTTCCCAAGAACTACAATTCCCAGCATTCCAGGAAGTTACCTGATTCCTGCCCATGGTACTTACAGATTAATTTTGGGCATTACATTGAAGGTCTCTTGATCCCTCATTTGATGTTATATTCCAAACAAAACCTTTCTTTCTGGCTTGCTGGTGAGCCCGCACCTGAGACATAAAAGTATCCCTCTCAAAAAGTAAGGTATTGCTGTGAGCATTGTGTCAGGCAGATGGTTAGCAGCACCTGGCTGATCTGCAGGGCTCTTCTCTCAACCTCTACAACAGGCAGGCAGGAAGCAATGGGCCATCTCTAAGGGAGACATGGCTTCCCTTTTCCACCCTGAGAGAACATCTCAGTGGACCCTACCAGCCACTGTCACAGTGACCATGCTATTAAGATTTCAGGCAGAATCCAAAGCAGGAGATGAATGACCTTAAATAGCAAATCCCTGGTTCCAGTAGGTATCAGACAAAAGGGTAGATTGACGTCTTCCTTCTGGTTGTTGGGGCACCAAGCAGTACTTCCTTCCAAAGGTGTCCATACTCACTGGCTTACTGGAATGGGGTGATTCATTCCAAATCTGAGGCTGCAAAACTATGGTCAAAAGCCCAACATGTTTTATAAACTCCTTTAGTTCAGGAAAAGCCCAGTTTAAACAGAGTCAAGTAACCTCAGCATACACTAAGACCACCACCAGCTGTTCTGTTTGCTTATCTGAGGAGGATTCTATCATTCTCTGGTGCTGGGGCAGGGGGATTAGGAAGGAAGAAATAGCCCACTCAGATCACACCTCCTCCCACCCCTCCATACACCTCCCTAGAGTGGAGTTATTTCTTCCCAAGAAAACAATGTCCTTTCGTGTGAAAGAAGCAGAAGGCAGTGCTGTGACATCATAAGGTTCCCCATCGCTGGTTCAGGTTTTGAATAGTTAGTCCCCAGACAGGGTTTCTATGTTGGGAAATAGGATCAATCTAGGGGAAGTAAGTCCCTAGGGATTAGACCTTGGGTGTGTGTATTATCCCTGGCTATTTTCTGTCTTGCTTTCTGTCCCCCATTCCCTGGTCAATAGAACCATGCAGTAAGCAATGTGTCAACACATGTCCCCCACCATGATATTTTCTGCACAAGCTGAGGGGGCCAAGTGAATGTGAGTTAACCCCCCTGAAGGCATGCCCACAAATAAATGATTCTTCCTACACTTAGCCACAGGGAAGATGAAAATTAATACCCATCCCCAACACACACACAGGAGAAAACAGAGGTCTCTCTGGTTGATCAAGTCCAACCAGATGAGGGACTATGGAAGGCACTAGAAAGAAGCCTAAAGCGAGTCATTTCAGGCACAGATCTTTGGGGAGCCTTTCTTTGTTTTTCCCTTTCTCTCATTAATAAGGAATAAGGCCGGGTCACAGCTAGGATGTGAGTAAGAGGCAGCTTCACAGCCAAGTTCCCTCACAGTCAAGAGGATGGAAAGGGCGAGCAAGAGGCAAGGGCAATGCATCTCCATGGCACACTGGCCACGGAAGCCATTCTCCTCACTTGGGTTCTCTGCCAAGCCTCACAGTGAAGGCCGGCATCATGTCCTCTCTCGATTCCGGAGTGTTCTGGTCTATTTAGCCTGTGCTTGGTCCTCTGGGATAGCACAAGCCTCCTGTGGACCACACTAACCATACTTGGACAGTCACTCAGCACATCATGGAAGGACCTAGGTGCAGACTGCACACAATTTAGATACAATTTCATCATATCTCTGGGAAAAGCCAGCTACTGTCTTGCTGAAGTTTCTCTGGAGCCCAAGAATAATCAAAAGCGCTGGAGTTGGACTTGTGAGATGGCTCAGTGGGTAAATGTACTTTGCTGTCAAGCCTAATGACCTTGATCCTTGGGAGCCACGTGGTGGAAGGAGAGAAATGACTACAGCAAGCTGGCCTCTGATTGCCATATGATTGCCAGGGGTACTCACCACACACAGTAAATAAATTAATGATTAAAAACAAAATACAAGTTGGACAGATAGCTCAGTGGTTAAGAGTACTCTTACAGAGAACTGGTGTCCAGTTCCCAGCACATCCAGTGGCTTGCAACTGATGACTGCAGTTGTATAACTTGCAACTCCAGATGCGGGGGACCCAACACCTTCTTTTGGCTCTAAACATGGGCATCTAAACATATATATGTGTGAATATACATACTAACACAGACACACATACATACATATAAATAAAATAAAAAGTAAAGGGACAAAACTGAGTTATCTGACCTTTATGAAAAGTACATAAATAAGGGGAAATCTCCACATCTCTCCCCAGGACGCCCTCAGTCTTCTCAGGAGGTAAGGAGCATCATGTGTGTGAGGATGTGCGTGCTCATGCACCTCCCCCGTTTTCTAAATTCCAAGCCTTCCATTGCCAGTTTGAGATCTCTTGGCAGAACCTTCGAGTGTTCTCAGTAACAGATGCCTGGAGGAGAGGGAGTTATGAGTTCTGAAACAGAGCAATTCACCAAGTCAGCGAGGCAGCTGTTCGGCTCTGTCACTGTGTACACCACTTCACCAAGAGTGTTTAGGAAACAGATCATTCTGGAATCCATACCACCTATTCAAAATGCAGGCCCTTTCTGTTCCACCCATCTTCTTTGATTTTCTCCGTGTTGTTTGTTTTCTGCCACGAGTCTCCGCAATCTGTTTTTGTTGTGTATGCACGTGCCTGTGCGTGCGTGTGTGTGTGTGTGTGTGTGTGTGTGTGTGTGTGTGTGTGTGTGTGTTTGGTGTATGTTTCCCTCTCCAGACTGGCTGCATTATCCCCAAGTGACCCGAAATCTTAACCTTTAATTCCCATGACCACGTGATGAGGCGTCCACTCTCTCCCTTCTCCTTCCTTCCTTTCCTTCCCCTCCTCCTCCCTCTGATGAGCTCTTACTGATGAGCTCTTAGGCTTTTGCAGGGAAGGGGCCTTTCATTTAAAAGAAGTTCCTTGAGATGTTGGTGGGGCCCATGGAAAGGCCGTTCAGGGAAAGAGATAAGACCACCATTGCGAGCCTTTCCATGACTCCTCAGGCTACAGCCTATGCAAACCTTGGTCCACTCTCAACCTTCTTTCCAAGTACTCAGAGAGGTCTGCTTATCAAAGAGCTAAGTCCTTTAGCCAGCTGTTTGATGGTGGGCACACCCCCCACCCAAATTTGTCCTCAATATCCATCATCATTTAAAGAAAATAATGGCTCGGGTGTGTCTAACCTTTTTACATCAGGACATAAATGTCATCCGCATGGACCATGTTCACAACTGACTTAATAAAACTGAATTGGAAAAAAGACAAAAAAACTCCTAGTATTTTAAATAAGTTAATAATCTTGTGTTGGGCTGTATATGTCACATAATGGGGTAGATGTGTCACACAGGTCATTGACTGGACACCCCTGGAAAAGGGATCTGGTTGGGTGACAAGGCTAGTGGTGGTGGACTCAAACTGATTATGTGTAACCAAGTGCAGGTCCAGTTAGGACAGATCCCTAGCTCAAATGGGGATTCTGGATCCTCAGTCTGCAGTTTGACTTCAGATCCTGGAAGTTCCCGCTTCTTTCTTTTAACATTTTTAAGAGATTTATTCACTTTAATTTTATGCTAATTAGTATTTTGTTTCCATGCACATTTGTACCCCATGTGTATATAGTGTGTACGCAGGCTAGAAGAAGGCATCAGATCCCTGGAACTGGAGCTACAGGCAGTGGTGAGCTGATGGGAATGCTGGGAATCAAACATGGGTTCTCTGGAAGATCAGGTCGTGCTCGGAGCCATCCCTCCAGCCACAGCATCCCCATTTCTGAGACACTTCTTGGAGATGCTCATGCTGCAAGGTTGAGTACCACACCAAGAACAACTTACCCAAGGAAGCTTTCACCCCAGTGGCCCTCTGCTCTATTCTAGTGAAACAATGAGCCATCCAAACCATTTCATTCTGACCATAGGAAAAAATCCCACAAAGAGCTGCGGGGGTGATGGAGCTTTGCTCTTCCCTCCAAGGTTTTCTCTAGTTTCCTCTTCTGAGTCACTTATCTGCTAAGATGAAAGCATAGGAGAGAAGAGTTTACTTGGCTTAACTTACAGTTGTCAGTAGTTGCTACCCATACAAGTGCACTTGAAATTACAAGATAGGATCATCTCCATGTGGCCAAGTAGGGATCAGAAGAAAGTTTCTAGGTGGCATGTGCCCAGGCTGCTAGCCCAGGTCCAGGTTGGCTGACTGCACCAGTCCCTGGATCTGGTGCAATAAGGATTTGGTAGTCTCTCGGACTGCTTAAAACCATAAAACATTGCTCCACAACAGTAGAAGAGCAGCACCAGCACTGTAATAGTTACTTTGTTCACAGATCTCTATAATCTTTTTTCAAACTGCAACACTAGGAACCTTTTTGCCATTTGGAAGCTATCATCCAACAAATATTTGCAAAATCCGGTCTCATCCCATTCTCACAGTCAAAACATTAGCTTGAGGATGCAGAATGATGTCTCAAGAGGACCCGTGAGTCTAAGCTTTTGCCCTCAGATGCCTGAGGATTTGAACCCAGTCTGAGATTCTACTTATCTGAAAGCAAAAGCTCATACCAATACATAGTATTAAGAAAGACTTAATAAAGACGGGGGAAAGGCTCAGTGAAGGACATACCTGCCACACACACAAATGGAGACAAGCTGTGCAAGGTAGAGGGAGAGTTCAGTGGCTAAGGGACCTTGCTGATCTTCCAAAGGGCCCGAGTTCAGTCCTCAGAACCCACTCCAGGCCCAGGGAATCCAATGCCTCTGCTCTCCTCTGGCAGCCACAGACACTGACTCATTTGAACATACACAATTAAAATAATAGAACTTAAAATAATAACAGGAGTAGGAGTAATAGTAGTAGTAGTAGTAGTAGCAGTAGTAGTAGGAGGAGGAGGAGGAGGAGGAAGAGGAGGAGGAGGAGGAGGAGGAGGAATAAATCTTCAAAAAATAATGGGAAGACCAAAGTTGACCCCCAGCTATCACATGCACATGCACACACACCCAAACACACAAACACATGTGCACACTCCAAGCTGTATGAAAGGAACTCAAAGAAACACTACCAGATGGATGCCTCTCAGCCCCGTTCCCTCTGAACACTTACACTCTGTCAAACCCTGGGACTGGAGCGTTCTACACATTAGATAAACTAAAAGCAAGCAAACAATAAGCAGGCTTATGCTAGACTAAAGAATACAATTTAAATAAACTTAAAATTGGTTTTGGCCACTTTGGATATTGTCGACTGGAACGAGTCTCACATATGGGCCCATTCCCAAAAGTTCTAAACTCTTCCTAAATTTCCCAAAACCTGACATATCTATATGTGTTTGAGCCAAAGTTCAACAAATAATATCATGCTGTCTATTTTCAAAAATCAAATTTTATTTCAATGAACCCATGCTCATTGGCTTATAGCTTGCCTATACTATTTCTCTCTACAATGATGGTAGTCAGTAATGGCTATGGAAATTACATAAGTAGCAAAGCCTAAAGAATTGACTCTTCGGCCCAGAAAAGAAAAAAAAAAAAACAAAAACAAAAAAACTTCATAAACCCAACTTGAATAATTGAAAACAAATATCAGAGATTTAAACCTTGACATGTGATATATTAATCACAAACTCCCAAACAACTAACATAAAAATTAATTCACAAATTTGTTGGCCCCAAGCCCTGCCCACCAGTGTCAAAATATATTACTTTCCCTAGGCTCTCAGTGGGGTCTTCAGACAAAATAATGATGCTTTGTCATTCACTCAGCTGTTTCACAAACTTTTGAGGGGCCTATTTCATCCAAAAGCTACAATCAATTTAAGTACTGGAAATTTATACACAGCCTGTATCCACTAAGAAGTAAGAGGGAAGCCACAGTAATCATGAATTCCTGCATACAATTTGAGTCACATAAAAACAACATATGAGGAAAGGGGTGAATGGGATCTTTAGGAGCCATAAGTCTGCAGCTGGCAGATAAAATGGCATCACAGATAATCACATTCAATTGTCACTAATGTTAATATATGTCGGCAACAGTGGAGTGCCGCGCACCAGAGGTTAGCTTTACTGCCCATGTGCAGATGTTTGCAGTTCTGCATCTCTGCCATAACCCCATGGGGTGGCATTTTCATGTGCTCCTCATGAATTTATAGCCGGGGAGCAATAAACATTACAGTTCCTCAAACCTTTTGGCTTGTGGAGATTGTCACGGTGCTTGTAAAGTAGAGAGGCACAGATGTCTTCTGTTAGCAAGCCATTTCTAGACCAGCTCCGGGGTTACAGACTATACCAGCTTCTGAAGCACCGGTTATCCATCCCATCGAAGCCACTCTGGTCTACAGTCCCACCATTGACTTCTTCACTTTCAAATCTGCAGCATTGCCAAAGCTCCAATAACCAGGCTCTAGACTAGGCTCCAGGGTTTCATGAGTGGGGCAGACACAGGCTGTGTGTACACTTGGACAAGGTTAGTCTTAGAACAGAGCTAGTGACCAGACACATGAGGGAAAGGCAAAGACAAGAGCTTTCTGGAGTTATCTTGCAGAGCTCATGTCTAAACTATGTTTTAAAAGCCCAGAACAAGATACATAAACAATGAAAGGGGTACCTATCTGTACATGCATGTGCATGTATGCTCATATGTATGTTTTCTTATATGTGTGGTCATATGTGTATGTGGCTGTATTTGCATATATATGCCCATGGTGTATATATGTGTATGACCATATTTGTTGGTGGTTGTATGTACATAAGTATCTTTATCTGTATTTATGTTTTTCCTCTGTATATACATATGTGTATATGTGTGTTTGAGTGTGTGTGTCTGTCCATGGGTACCTAACTGTGTCTGTGTGTACATGTGCATATATTTGCATATCTGCATGTGTGAATCCATGGGTAGCTATCTATATTGTCTCTCTGGGTGTACATGTGTTGATCATGCAAGTTGATTATACAAGAAAGAAGAAAGCCACATTAGTGAGTGACCAAACAGCTTGTTCCAGAAGGTGCCTGAAGTTTAATGTTAGTGCAATCTGGAAAGAACACAGGCTTGGGAGAAAGGCAGATCTTGGTTAAAGTCTGGCTCTACCATCTACCAGAAGTACAGCCTTAGAAATCTGCCAAGTCCCCACAAAGCTCCTGGTCCTCCTTAGTAAAGTGTGCCTTGGAGGGTCAACATGATGACAGAGTAGGGGCTCAGCAGGGTCCTGAGAGCACCAGGGGTGGGAACTGTTGGATCAGCAACAACACTGGTAAAGTCTGTACTCGAGAAAAGTGGCTTCTTGTTGTTGTTTGAGAATTCTCTCTATAGCTCCCTCCACGAGCACTGAATGGCTCGTTTATGACATTATGAAATTTCAAGGCACAGCACAACTTTCCAGCCTCACTTCTGTGTCACCATCAGGCAGGTGAAGCGGGGACAAGCACAGCTGACTCTGTCCACTGAAAGAGCCACCAGGATAGCTCCTCCCCAGGCTCCTCCCCACACACAAGCCACACAAGCTCTGTTCACCTCACCTGCCCTCAACAGGTGAGGCAGGGGCACACGTTCCCTGGGAGGGAAGCGAAACCCACTTGTGTCACACTGAGAACCACACAACAGATGCCGAGCCTCCTTCAAGAAATGTGAGTCAGCGTTGCAAACAGCAGAAGGAAGACTTCGAGAATGTTCTGCTACCAGAAGCGCCCCTGCTTTCTCTAGGATGGAATGAATGCTCTTAAGGACTGTGCATAAACCGACCCCCAAGTCTGGGAGATGATCTCCAGATCTGTCCTCTTTTCAGATGAGAGAAATACACACACACACACACACACACACACACACAATGCACACTTATATGCATATACGTGTGCTTATGTAAACACACATACACACAGAAGAAGGGAAAGCATCACATCTACAAGTGACACAAAGTGAAAGTCGCCTCTTGGCTGCAAGAATACACAGCCTTGGAGTCCTCTGCTGAACAGTTTCTACATGATAGACTGTGGAACCCCCCAAATATATAATATATAATGAAGATCCCAATGAAAGGTTGTCATTCGTCAAGAAATTCTCCTTGAAATGTTTCAAACACCCTTCTTTGTGGTAGAGGGCAGATCCGTCCAGAGCCAAATACATCACTACAAGCTTGAGATTATGGATTGTATTGCTGTGAGTTCTAGGTTCAGTGAAAAACTGTTCAAAGATATCAAGTGAATAGTGACTGAGAAAGACAAGCAAGCTGACCTCTGGCCTCTGCATACATACAAGCACCTGTATATGTGTATGTGCGTGTGCATGTCTATGTGTATATGTGTACCTACATGCACACATGCATCTGCTTACCTGTCTCCCCTCCCCCCCAAATTATCTCCGCAGTCCACCCACCAAAGATAGGCAGGGTGATGAACTTGGCTTTCCAAAGGAAGGCGCCAAAATGCTCCCTTCCACCATACCAGTAGCCATTCAGGCACAAATACAATCACGCATGTGCCATGCAATGGCAACCTTTAGTCAAATGGCTTGGTGGCTGGGATTTATTCCATTCCAAGGCCCCATGTCTATGTATCCGAGCATCAGGGAGTCTGGTTCCAGCCTCTTCTCCAATGGACTTCTCCCCATTGAAAAGCTGATGCCTCCTTGACCTTCAGGAGGAGACAGAAGGCTATTGAGGGGTTTTCTCTAAAATGAGGAAAGAGGGAGAGAGCTTAGCTTGGAGGTCTACCTTGGTTAGTGGCTAACTCCTTCATGTTGATGAGATATGCCAAGCAAATAACTTTAAGAACATTATATTTTTCTTTGGGGGGGGGGAGACAGGTAAGCAGATGCATGTGTGCATGTAGGTGCACATATACACATAGACATTCACACGCACATACACATACACAGGTGCTTGTATGTATGAAAAGGCCAGAGGTCAGCTTGCTTGTCTTTCTCAGTCACTGTTCACTTGATATCTTTGAACAGTTTTTCACTGAACCTAGAATTCACAGATTAGGCAAGACTGCCTGGCCAGTGAACCCCAGGGATCCTCCCCAGTGCTGGGATTACAAGTGAGTGCCTGGCTCACCCAGCTTGACTGATGTGTGTGCTCAGGAAACAATTCACAATTGCAAGGCAAGTACTTTCTTGACTGAGTCATCTCCCCAGCCCTGGGCCTTCATATTTTCCAACTTCTTCTTGAAGGCATTGGGATAGACTAAAGGGTCCCAAGCCTTTGTTTTCTCTTCAGATTTGTTCAGTAGAACTAAACAAGAGTAACCCAGTTGCTAATCTGGTGTCCTTTGAGGAATCTTGAAATACATCCCAGACTGCAAGGTAGAGTCTTGTAAATCCTACTCATTGGTGATTTTTGGATCAAGGATTGAAAATTGCTAAAAAAAAAAAAATCGACTTACTGTGTAATGTGGAAACGTGTGGCCTCTGCTCATTATCATCTGCATAAATCAAGCTGTTCTACAAGTCAGCAGTAGGTTAGGTAATTTTGGGCTGGGGCTGAACGGGTCACGGGTCTTAATCTCTCACTGGACAGGGTTATAGCAGCTGTAACCTTGTATGCTGAAGAGATGTCTGAGCTCTAGATAAAGCAGGGGAGAAAGCATTTAGTTGATCAGAGTCCCAGGTCAGGAATCCACAGCTACCTTGGATGTCACCTCGCCCTTGCTTGATACCTTTTCTATTTAAACCCCACACCTCCATCCACAATCATCTGTGAGTTCAAGAAGAACAAGAAGGCCCCATGATTATCTCCCTGTCCCTGGCATACCTAAAACTACCAGTTTATATTTATGCTGCCTTTCCTCCTGTAAACTCACAAGGTAACATCTGCTTCAGAGACAGATGTTTGCCCCAGAACGTTCGCTCATTTGCTCTTCTGCTCATTGATGCTTTTCTGGTTAACATCTAACTATCCTACTCATTAGTTCTTAATAATACTTTTCGCATCCAAGTCATGCCAAAGATGCGCTCTTCAGAGCTCTGCCATTATTGTTGCTTCTGGTGCTATTGAATTAGTGCTGCCGAATAAAGGGAAAGTAAAAATAAGCCCCTCGAAAGAAGGCCGCTGTGTGTCAGAGCTCTGTCTTTGCAAACTGAAACAAGCTGAAATCAATTAAAAGTGTGTGTTGAGAGAATGCTTCTCAGCTGCCTAATTGTGCCACCTCCGCTTCGGGGCCAAAGTTTGACTCTCTGCCAAATTGCCATCAAAAACGGGCGGCCATCAGCCACTGCTTCACTGCAACTGCCGGGAGCCCGACTAATGAAGGAAGCCCGGTGGATTCTGGGACCTGGAACACAGACTCCATTTCCCAGAAGCACTCCTCAACTGTATGGCTCTACCAACACACTTGAGGGTCCTCAGTAATAAGGGCATTGTGACACTGGGATATTTTATCCCACCTAGGGTGTCTTCAGTCTGACCACTTTAACAGATTATCTACAGGAAACATCTACCCTAGGCTCTCTATTCACCTACCAGCAACTTCTCACACCAAGAATTAACTCAAGAAATGCAGAATCGAGTTTCCAGTGGTCTACACAGAATGGCTAGTTATTTTATGTCCACTCATCATTGGTAACTTAAGTACAGTTTCATAAGCCACGGTGAATAGAAAAGATTGTTTTATCTCCTCTGACTAGTTCTATAGTGCCACAGATTGTGTGTCTGAAACACTCTCAAAAACTACTTTTTAAGCTTTATTTTTGTTTATGTGTAGGTGTGACCATGTAAGTTCAGATGCCTATGGAAGCCAGAAGAGGGCTTTAGATCTCCGAGAGCTGGAGATTCAGGTGGTTGTGAGCCACCCAACTTGGGAGCTGGGGAATGAACTCAGGTCATCTAGACGAGCCACAAACACTTTTAACCACTGACTTGTCTCTTTAGCCCCTGAATACTAGTTTAGAAAATAACTCTAACTTTAATGTTTTAAGAGGCCAATGCCACTGCCAAAACAGTTGAAGAAACCAAAATATAAACAAAACTAAAGCTGATTTATCTGATAAGTATATATATATATATATATATATATATATTCTTCAAAAACATGGACCAGCACAATGTACTGTTTGAAGATCGGGAGAAAGGATGCTTAATAAATCATCAATGATGGTTTCCATGGTTACAACAAAGATAAAGTCACCATATTGTTTACCTTTGTGTGACCATTCCCTACAGAAAAAAGCTAATTACAATAATCATGGTCATTAGCAAGTATAAAACTCACGTATGAGGCTTAGGGCATTGTCAAATATGAAGAGAAGAAACTTATGTCAAATCCAGAAAATGTACAGAGTGTGGATTTCTCTGTACCCTGCATTTCTCAGACCCCATGAACTCCCATGCAAGTCTAGAGTGTGTTCTTGTGCTTTTAATAGAAAGTTCTTCCTTTCTGCCTAAGCAGCTGCCTTTCAGCAAAGATTACTTGGCAAACACTGCTTTATCAAGTATAAATCAGATACGCTACTCTGAAATCTAAACCCACAAAGAATATGTCCCATAACACTCCATAAAAATGAAACATAGAAACACTACATTACTGCTGCCAAAAGCAATAGAAAAAATATGAATGAAAAAGATTGCAGGGCGTGTCTTCTATGAGATTTCATTTAAATAACCTCCCTTATTATTTGACTCTCTACCATTGGACAGGCTTACACGTTACAAACTGAAATAAGAGGATCCCTTGTGAGGAATTTAAAATGTTATGAACTGCCCTGGGTGTTATTGGCACTGCGGGGGAAAAAATGGTGAAGACTAATCACAGTCAAAACCTCATTCTCCTTCAGTAAACAGATTCCATCTGATGCTTAGAAGAGGTGTGTCAAGAGAATCTGTGAGGAAAATGGAGGCTCTCATAGGCTCCCCTCTTTAAATGAGCCCTGGAGAGTCTAGGGTAGTGCATGGGTAAATCACACAACAGGTACAGACCAAGTAGGATATTCTTTCTCCTAGCCTTGTTATTTCACACCCTGACCTCTGACACACTTCACTTCCTGTGTCTGCCCTCAGCAACCTCCCATCATGCTCCTGGCACTCTCCTCTGCTCCTGAGTTACTCTAGTCAGACTCACTGACCCCTCATATTTCACATCACTAAGGTTACAATACTCAGTTTCTCCTAAAGCATAAAGAGAACAAACACAAACAGACAGCACTATCTTCCATCTTTGGTGCCTTTCTTAAGACTCAAGAAGGAGATACAGTATCTTTCCTGTGTCCATGTTCCCTTCCGCATGATGGGTCAGGGGCCACAGACACCATCTTGGATTCAGAGCACCAGCACTTTTCAAGGACACCAGCCAGAAATGTGATAAATAGCTGGTTGAAGGCCCCAAAATTTTATCTCCTAGGTCCAAAGAAGCAGGTAACAGAACTGCTGAGAGCTGTTAACTTTCTTGAGAGGTTACTAGGAATAGCGGTTAGATGCCGAAGAAATTTAGCAATTATGATAGCATTATGTTTATCAAAAATAAGTTTGACAAGTAATTTATTAAGATAATTTAAACACCTTTTAAAAGTCTCATATTATGGAATGGAAGAGCCTTCAGTAACATGCCCTAATAATTCTGAAGACTTATTTTTAGGCATGTGTATGTTTGCCACATGTATGTGGGTTCCCACAGGGACCAAAAAGAGTGTCAGATGTCCTGGAGTTGGACTTATGAAGGGTTGTTAGCCACACATGGTAGGTGCTAGTCACTGGACTCAGGTTGTCTGGAAGAGTAGCAAATGCTCTTAAGCACTGAGCCATCATCTCCAGTACTAATTATTTTAAGTGAAGCTGTATAGAAGCCCAGTGATACAAATACTGCACTATAAAAGAGATTACATTAAACATGGCCAATGGCCACCTATATAATGTTTCTTTGTAAGCATCAATCCAGACTGAGAGATTGACTGGGTGACAAACTCAGGTCCCAATTTCACAGAGAAGGACATAAAATGGAACAAATGCTATGCAAGTATACAAACATTTAAAGCTCATCAACTAGATTTTAATATTTTATATATATGATGAGTACACTGTCTATATCACTGACACACCAGAAGAGGGCGTCAGATCCCATTACAGATGGTTGTGAGTCACCATGTGGTTGCTGGGAATGGAAGAGCAGTCAGTGCTCTTAACCGCTGAGCCATCTCTCCAGCCCATCAACTAGATTTTAAACACTTTACTTTTAAATGGCAAATTCCTTTCTTTAAGCAAATCTTGTACAGGGTCCTGAAGACAAATCAGCTAACACAGAAATACACATGTCTCAGGTGGAGAATCAAGGTTGAGCCCCCACCCCGACCCCTGCCTCTAGATGAAGCTCATAGGTGTCCTCAATAAGGTTCCATGAGCCTCAGGGATGCATACTAGTTTCCATAAGTCAGGAAAACCACCAGTCTGGCACATCCTTCCCATTAAATACTTGGGCCCCAGAATCATAAAATACACACTGAAGGACCAGGATCACTGCTTGTGCTAGCTTGTGTGTGTGTGCATGTGTGTGCGTGCATGTGTGTGCATGTGCATGTGACCAGAACTTGATGTGAGGTGTTTTTCCTAATTGTTCTCGATTTTTAAACCTGAGTTACCCACTGAACTTAAGCCTCATGAATTCAGCAGGACTGACTAGTCAATGCTCTCCAGGGACTTGCCTGTCTCTGCATTCCCAGAGTCAGGATCAAAGGCAGAGGCTTCAGCACAGGCTTCTTGTGGTAGCTGAGAATTCTGAACTCAGGCACCCATTTTTGTGCAACAAGCACCTTACTGACTCGAATCATCTCCCAAGCAACCTCCCTGTGCTGTGTCTGTTAGTACTACCAAGAGATAGAACGATGACGATAGCTTAGGGACCACAGCGGGGAAAGTCCACATTTGTTCACAAGTCAGAAGAGGAAGACCAGTGAGGTCCTGTGGGGTTAGCAGCCTTCCAGGGCCCATTCTCCTGTGGGAAAGGCTACAACAGAGCAACGAGGGATGGCTCTCAGGTTTTCTGTGTCTTTGAGGAATGGCTATGCATACCAGTATCCCTTATGGAGATCCATATCCACTTGGGAGAACTTACCATTGAGTATATTCCATATGGGGTACTATAGTATAAGTATACATACCAATGTGGTACAGGGTAAATCCAAGGACATTTTGCTCTTTACCAGAGACTGACAAGCTCATTTAATGGAAACAACTCACAGTCCACAAGAAAATGCTGAGTCTCACTTATAGGCATAGTGAAATTTCGGCAAAGAGAGCCAAACAGTGCTGGCAGCTATTTTAGACCTGCATAGTTTAATACTGTGCGTCTATATTTTTTCTTAACAAAACAGATGAAATGTTCCATCTCAACAACGTCCTTGTGAGAAAGGCTATGACCCCATAGTCCAGAGATAGAGAAACTCAACCTTGGAGGTAGACGGAAGGCCATCTGCCTGTACCCAACCAAAGAGCTTCTATAGTCATAAAAAGCACAGCCTCTGGTATTTAGGTGAAGTAGTTCAGAGTCATTACAGTCAGGTCTTGGCCCATCCCAGTAGAACACCTGGATAAATGTACACTGGGGACATATGACACGCAGGCTTACCTGAGGAACTTAATCCATGACATACTTAAATTCCCAGAACTTACTTACGTCTTGGTCTGCACTTTCCTCCCTAAGGAGATAGTAATTCAACAAGCATTTTACAGGAGAATTCACCCAACACATGTTCTTGCAAAGCCCTCTCCACAAAATAAAACTTAAAGCCACCCCATCTTCCCCATTTATTCCTATTTTCCCGTTCTTTTATTTTCTTTTCCCTTTGGAAAAGTAGTTTGAGCTATGAGGCTGACATCCTTGGGGGAAAATCCTGTCAGTTTATGTACAGAGTCCACAAAAGATACCCAGCTACGCAGAGGTAGCCCAGTGCAGGGCTTGGGTGATGGCAAGAACAAGGTTAGCCTGAGTACCTGGTTCCTAGAACTGTGGGTCTGTGCTAAGTCCTTGCCAACTCCCTGATGAGACTGGCCTAGGAGGGAGGCCTCTTTGAAATAGCAGGGAGCTATTTTCTAAACCAGCTCATTAGGACTTGGATTTGAATATGCAGCAGATTCCCATAGTCACACTAAATGCAGTGGAATATGAAGCTCCTGAAGTACCCTAAACACTTCCTCACAACCTCAAACAGTACAGAGACTGGTTTCCCAGGACCGGTGCTACACTACTGCCCGTTCCCAACATCCTATATCCCAGCCACATTGTACATGGTTCTTTTCTTTGTCCCAGAATGTCGGTCTCTAGACACTCCCTCAAACTTGAAAGCCTAGCCCTGCCTTGGCAGAGCTCTGACCAATACTCTAGGAAACCATGAAGTTTTGTAGGTTCTTCCAGGCCATCCCTTGCCCAGTGCGGGTCATTACTTGTGTCAAGCCAGGCCCTCCCCTCCAGGGCAGCAGGGTTGATACCTAATTGATCTTTGGATCACCAAGAAATTGAAGTGCTAGGCATGCTGTGGTCAAAACCTCATGTTTAAGAGGAGAGATTGATCTACTATTTTGATTCCAGAAAGCAGATCGGGAAGAGTGGTAGGTGAACAGGAAAGAGGACAAGCCTATATTTGCAAAGTAGCTAGAAGCTGGAAGTGATGACAACCGCCCTCTGTATGAGGAATCAGCAAGCTTATGTCAGGGACAACTGTTCACTCACTAGTAGAATGAAGATTTGTGGTAAGGGGGGCTTGGTAAATATTATCTCTAAGTAGAAGGTAACACTGGGAATATAATTCGTAATTTCAGGGTTTTTTTTTTCTTATTCATTTTGTGAAGTACTCAAGTTTTTGAAATTCAGAATGGATTAATATGCCCTCCCTTCTGCTGGAATGTGACCCTAAATATTGCCAGGTTGCTTAACTACTTACTTCCAGTTAGGATCCACCAAGGTAACTCAGTGATCTATGGTGGACCCAGACATTTCTCTGAGCAGCAAGGACAAACACTGAAAGCATTCTGTGAATGCACAAGACACACTCCCCTTGTGCTCTCAGATTGCCTTCTTTGGTCCAGCATTCTCTACTGTAATATTCTTTAGTTAATAAATCCTGGTAGCAGGTTTGCTACCTGCCTCAATGGTTTAGGTTCTCGAATGAAAGACACACACACACACACACACACACAAACACACACACACAAACACACACACACAAACACACACACACACAAACACACACACACAGACACACACAGAGAAACACACACACACAGAAACACACAGAAACACACACACACACAAACACACACACACAAACACACACACACAAACACACACACACAAACACACACACACAAACACACACAAACACACACACACACACAAACACACACACACACAAACACACACACAAACACAAACACACACACACAAACACACACACACACAAACACACACACACACAAACACACACACACACACAAACACACACACACACAAACACACACACACACACAAACACACACACACACACACACACACACACACACACACACACACAGCCTTTATATTTTGACATGCCTTTAAACAGCTCAATAGCTGGGCCAAGGACTACTACTCAGCTCTTCCACCTCACAGATGGAAGGATTGCTTGTCCCCCTCGACACCAAACAGGAGCATGAGGGGTGATCTGAGCAAAACTTTGCCCTACAAATGGGATACATTAAGCATGTTTTGACAAACACTATTTGTATTGCGAGCTTGGAGCAAGTTTAACGGCTCTTGATCACTATTATTGGAATGCCTGAGCCGTTCAAATACTAAGTACTGTTTGAGAGCAATTGTTACTTTAACCGTGAATTAAGATCATAAGTCTTTTGTTTAAAATGCGATTGTGTGTTCAGCTGAGCACTTCCAAAGGTTCAGGCTTTAATTCCCTAGCAGGCAACTTATGCTTCGCTGAAATTTTTCATTTGCAAATTAGGTTCATTTATGGCAGAAAATGAAAAGTCATGATCAGACAGACCCAGAAATGGGGCCATCCTTTACCTAGAAGGAGCAATTAGCTGAAATATCTGTGGGGAGATTTTATCGTTCATGTATTGTCAATATTACAGGGTATCAAAGAATCCCTCTGAAGAACCACAAGAACACAGCCATTAAAGTGCATGCTGGGGAACCCCTCACTGCAGAGGTAGTGTCTTGGGTGTGGCAAGAGAGAGGCAAGTACCCTGCTAGCCATCAAGCCGGGAGAATGGCGATGGGTTTCCTCTGGTGTTTCTTCTGCTGGAAGGAGAAGCAGCACGCACTGCTCTGGCAGCAGATCCTGGTTTCCAGAACGAACATGTCTTATTCTAAGACATGGGTCACAAAGAGGTGACCGATAGCCCTAAGCTCCTGTCCTGTAGACTGTGACAAAGGGCACAGGTACACCCAGAACTGAGTGGCATTTTCCCCGATGTTTCTCCTGAGGCCTTATGGTATTAAAGCAAACCATCATTGCCTGGTCTGTGAGAAACAGCCAACCCCACTGGAGCGTGGCGAGAGCACAGGTTTACCCCGGATGTCAGCAGTGGGTGGGCTCTGCTCCACCGATGCCTGCTTCTTTCTTGCTTCTTTGCCGGGGCCACAGTTGTTTGGGAAGTTGTTCTCATCCTTTTCAAAAGCAGCATGACACCTGACCGAGCTGCGGGGATGAGGGCCCTTCCCAAACACTTGTTGACAAAGCCAATGAGGACAAAGAGAAGACTGAAGAGATGTCCCCGCTCCCTATGTATCAGGCGGCTCAAGAACTTGACAGGGTACCCAGCAGAAGCAGCACTGGTAGTAACACTTCACCGTTGGCCTGGGTCTCTGCATCACCACCCAGCAAAGCAAGCAGCTGCAGACCAGGCATCTTCCATCCTCTCTTGACTCTAATTTTATCATCCATAATCACCATTCCGCCCTCCACCTGTTGGAGAGCTTGCCATCTAAGGGCACCAGACAGACTATCCACATAGGAACCAGGCCTGCTAATTCCCAACTGGGCGAATGATGACAGCGCTCCCTAGGCAGTATGCTGGCAGTGTGGTAATTAACCAGACTGAAAGTTCCACCCAGGTGTGGCCTTTTCTGGGGTCCCCAGATACCTTGAAGGCACCTATCAAATAACAGGTACTTGTTAAACATTTGTTGGATTCTTTAAAGAAATGAACCTGGAATGACAGCCATCCTGTTGACAATACCATACCCACATAGATTCCATGCATGGCTCCTATTCACAATTTCCCAGGGTAAGGTTTGAGCTATTTTTTTGTATCATCGACCTATAGATGTAGTTGCCCCTGGAGATGTCTTCCAAGTTCTCACCTAAAGGGCAATCTATATTTGTTCCTCACTGAAGAACCTGGTGAGACACTAGAAGGGACATCAGCTTTCTTGAACTGTTTAGTTATTTCATTCACCATGTTTATTTTATTCTCTAAACAAATTAGAAAATGCACAGGGAGAACAGAAAGGGAGGTTCATGGTAAGCCTAATGTTGCATTATCACCAGCTTACTTCAAAAGTAACATGCAGGGGGCATAACTTGGCTTGGTGGGTATGAGAACATTCTTCAAGGTTCAAGGAGAACATGAGTTCAAATCCCTAGCACCCAGGTAAAAAGCCAGGCATGAACCCTGTAATTCCAGGACTTTGGGAGGGGGCAGAGATGGAAGAGTAGCTGGGACTAGCTACCTTCTGATCTAGCTCCAGCTTCAGTGAGAGACTCTGTCTCAAAAAGGCAAAGTGTGATAGAGCAGACAGCCAACATCCTCCTCTGGCCTCAAAATGCACACACAGGCACATGTACTCACTCATATGCACTTGTGTGCATGACATACAGACAGACAGAAAGACACACATGCACAACCATACAACAATAAAAAACCAAAAGACTTTCTCCAACACCTTGTACCATGTTCAGCTTTGACTGTTTTTAGTGAATTGAATCCATTTTTGGTGGTAACTCCCCCAGGAAACACTCCTTTTAAACCTGCATTTTGAGAAATGAAGTTAATGGACCAGAATGAGCTTATTGTGAAATACTCATCAACTCAGAAGATCAAGTTGAAGCTCTTCTACCCTTAGGTGAGTGAAACTTGATTGCTGGACACTGCCAGAGTAGCTAGCCAAAGGTCATCTTTCTAGTATTGAAGGAAGTTCTTAAAATAGTCCACTTGGCTTCCCACCATTATCCATCACCATACATAACTTAAAAAGAAGGAAACACCTCAGATACTAACCCAATAAAATCACCAGCAAAATTATAGGAACAGAATTCAAAAGAAATTCAGAAAGAATCTACTGTGCTCTCTGCCCACCAACACCTGTTTAACAAGTGGACGACCTTTAAATCATTCTATCTATTTGCCACAGCATTTGTTTATTGATGCTTGTCTGGTGTGTGTGTGTGTGTGTGTGTGTGTGTGTGTGTGTGTGTGTGTGTGTGTGTGTGTGAAGACAGTGTCTCATGTAGTCCAGGTTGACCTTGAACTTGAGATCATCCTGCATTTGTCCCCTGCAATGCTGGAATTTCGGGGATGCACCATCATGCCTGGTTTACGTCATGATGGAGATCAAATACAGAGCTTCGTGCATGGTAGGCAATCACTTTACCAACTTAGCTACATCCCCAGTCCTAATAGAGTACTTTGGAAAAGCTTCGTGAAAGATTTCCCTTCTCTACCCCATCACCCCGCCCTGTGCTACCTGCAGTTCAATAGGGGCCTTTGAACGAGCCTCTACTGCCTAAATGAGACAATGACACATTTCTGTACTCCATGGCTCTGATTCTTGATATTTCTTATCAACTGCAGCATTGTCTACAAAGTCTTACTTCATTAGACCGGTCCTTATCTTACCCTCTTGACTGTGTAGGCTAATGTCTTTTGCAGGAAGTTTGGGAATGGTCAATGACAGGCTTTTCCTATGAATTCTTACTAGCTTTAGTGTGGGAAAAGAACATCCAAGGATCTACCTGGAAACTATTACAATAACCTGTGACCTCAGTCACCTAGGTGTCTCCATAATAACCCTTAGGTGTTTCTCAGTCAGGGTGGTGACTTGGACCTGTAATCCCAGCAGCACTCAGAAAGCTGAGGCAGGAGGACTCTTGTGAGTCGGAGATCCCTGAGACCAGATAGTGAGTGGAAAGGCAGCCTGGACTACAAAGTGAGATCCTGAAGATGCAAGCTGGCATGGGAGAGAGAGGAGTTTTTTTAGGGCTGGAGCTGCTCGTAAGTTGCCCATGTTCCTGTGACTAACCTCTCACCCATGCTCTGTAAATAACTCTAAACTTGCCAGGTCAACAAGCCAGACTTGGCTGGAATCTTTTATTCAGTCTGTAGTTGGGTTTCCGTCAGGAGTGAACCCCATCTGTTCAGTTGTCAACCCTAGGACAAGTTCACGACATCTACAGACTCCCTTCCCAATTCCATACACTCAGATTCACCCAGGATGACACCAGCAAGATATACTTTGCCCCACCCACCCCTTCTCCCAGCAGACCAAAAGCACCTTTCCTTCACAACACCACAATAAAAGCCTGCTTAGCGTTGTGCATTCTGGCATTGGTGGCCTGATTTTAGAAGCCACAGCCAAAGACATAGGGCCTCCCGGGTTTTATTTCCGGCTCCCTCTGTTCTGATCCTTGGACTCCACAGCACTTTGGAAAATGTCCTCTGGTATCCCATTTCCCTTTTCTGTGTCCCCTGCTATTGAAATCACAGCTTTGTGTTTCTGGCGGATGGATCCACATTCTTCTTTGGTGTGCCCCCAGCTTCCTGCTTCTGCTGGAGTCACAATGAGCACTCGGCCTGTGCTTCTCCAGACGAACCTCACACACTAGGAGCTCTGCTCAGTTGCTTTTGCATCCAACATTCCTTTGGATCTTTGCTTGGCCCAGCTTCACTCCAGAGAACAGCATTTTATAAAATCAGATTCCTTTCAGAAACTCAATTACTCTCTCCCTCCCCTTTCTCTCTCCTTGTGTGTATATTGTACATGTATATGAGTGTGTAGTTACATGCCATGCCATATGGGCACATGTATGAGTACATGTCCACAGAGGGACTGCTCAATGTCTTCCTCTATTTCTTTCCACCTTTAATCAGGGGCTCTCAGTGAACCTCAAACTAACAGCTTCAGATAGACTGGTTAGCCAGTGAGCTACCAGGATCCATCTATCTTGGCCGCACAAAAGCTAGGGTTACAGGCACAAGTAGGTACTCAGCTTTGAGGTACCTGGAGGGCTGGGGATTTGATCTCAGGTCCTCATGTTTGGAGAGCAGTCAACCTAATCCCTTGAGCCACCTTCCCAGCTCCACTTTTCTCAGAGTCAACACTAGACTTCCAAGGTCCCAGCAAAAGACCCCCTTCCTGTATTTAAAGGCCATTATGTATGTGTGTGTAATATGAACATTTCTTAATTTTGAATGCTCAGTGTGTCAAAGCTAGATTAAAAGCACTGTGTGCTTCCTGTGTGCTTGGAGGGAGATATCTCTAAAAGTTGTGTTTATGTAATTACCAAAATCCTTCCTTTGAAGGTGGTGGGTCGGTAACTCCACCCATGGGCTCTTAATAGGGGTCAAGTCCACTGTGAACAGTCATAGTATTCCAGGCCATCTTGGCCTAGACTGTGGAATTTTCCAGTAGAAGGCAAGAATAAAGCTCAGCAAGCTGCATGGAGGAGGAGGAGGAGCAGGCTGCATGTGTGTATGACAAAGATGTGTGGCCAGGACTCTGTGAATGACTGTTCCATGGGAGTTAAAGAGTTAATCAGACAGGACATGGGCTATCCAGACACTCTTGGCTCCTCCATTTCCCACTCCTCTGTCCAGATAAATTGAGGGCCAAGGGTGGAATGATTTCCATGTTCCAGTGGTAAACCTCAAACTAAGACTTTCTCCAGGGTGATCCTTAATCAGAGTCTACTCCACCCCAAGTTGACTTTGCAACCAAACACTACATCACCATGCCACCAAGCAAGCGTTCCCAATGTTGACCATGTAAATACTGGAGATGGCAGGATGCTATGGAGTGGTTGGTGGTTGGTGATAGGGTCCCGAAAGTAGTGTATGCACAAGCTGCAAGGTTCCATCACAAATCCTAAGGCATCAAGAGTGTTCTGGCAGCCACTGGAGAGTTCACTAAGGGGCAGCACCAGCCTCATTTATATGCAAGGGGAAGCTCTTCCCCATTGCTCCATCCATACAACAATATGTGTGCTTGGACTCCAAAAATCCTTTGTAGACACCTTAAGGGTTATGGCCACCAAAGGGAAAAATAAAAAATGCAAGAGGCCCCAGGGAAACTGTCCTATAAGGCAGCATAGCACAGTAAGTTTAATTTAGAACCAGAGCCCTACCATCGCATTGAGCCTCCATGCTCTCTTTTCCCATGTCCTTGGCCATGACACTTAAACGCTCTGAATTTCCCTCTTAAAATGGAAAAAGGCATATCTACAAGGCCATGAAGAAATTCAAGCACAATAACTGAACACAACAGGGAGATACCTTCCCTTCTTTGATATTCATACTATGCCAACTACAGAACGATTCACCAACTTTATAATTTCCTGGGGACAGATGTGCACCCGAAGCTCATAGTCCATTCCCTGACAGGACGGAAGATGCATTCGAGAGAAGCAGGTTGCATTTGGGGAGGTGGGAAAGCACACCCCCACACCCTGTCTGTTCTCATCTCTCCTCCATGACTCACCTGTCAGCTTCCTGGGCTTCCTCATTGAAAAACCAGCATTCTTCTCACGGTTGGCTATGCACAAAATATCCTTCTGTTCTCCAGTCACATCGAAGCACCTTCACGCTATGCAGACAGGTCATTCTTATTACAATCAGCCCCTCTACTTGTACATTCTCCCAGTTTGGAGAGGGCACAGATTCGAACATCTGTCTTAAGCTCTTGACCTTCCTAGTAGTGTCTCAAGCCTGAGTGTGCAATAGGAAGATGGCACCCCTGGAAAGAGCGGGGTTGGGCCCTAACAGCTTTCAGATTTCTCATCATGTCCCTCATCATCATCATCATCATCATTTATTGCCATCTAAGAACTATTCCATCAGTCTCTTGGATAAAGACCATCATCTTCCAATGATCTGTAAGATCTTCATATTCAAGTCTCCCTTCCTTCTCCTCATTGATCTTTCCCCTCACTCCACTTCATCTTACTTAGGCCCACTGGAGGCTACCCATTCTGAAGTCTCCCAACAGATACAGTTCCTCCTACCACAGGGCCTTTGCATGTACTGCTCTTCCCAAGAGACTCTTATTTGCACCTAGTTTCACTTTATTCATTTCTTTGGGTCTTGACTCAAAAGTTATTTCCTTAAACTAGAGGAGGATCTTGCCTTCTTGGCCAGAATAAAAGATTTATGAGAGCGGAAGTAATGCATAATTTCCTCCGAGGCACATAATATATGCTCAATAAGTATATTTACTTATTGATGTCATAATTTGTTTGTCAGTGTTTCCTTTTGACATTGTGTAATATCATAAGTCTTCTAGAACTCACTGTAATCCTGCCCAACCTTCCAACCATAGGAATCCAAGCAAATTTCTTCTGGATCACTTCCTGTACTCAAGATACTCCTTTGTCCCCAAGGTCACTCTGTCTTTGGCCTATGCCTGAAATGGCTTCTCTTCTCTCCTCTGCACATAAAGTTATAGTTACTTGGGTGGGCTTTGTGGATGAGGAGGAGGAGGCATAACACAATAAGAAGTGTGTAACTTAGAACTAGGGTCTGAGGCTCACATCGAGCCTCCACAGCGAAGCCTACTTGGCAAGTCCCATGCCAATAAAGAGACCCTGCCTCAAAAATTGAAACAACAATAATGACAAAATAGCAAGTTAGATGATGTTCCCAGGAATGATGCCCTAGGTTGTCCTCTGTCCTCTACACACATGAGCACATGGATCTGCACATATGCAGATGCAGGAGAACAGGAAGTTCAGACAGCAAGCAGCATCAAGACTATATAACCTAAGACTATATAACCTAAGAAGCCCATAGACACAAAGGATTGGAAACCCTTTCCTAGCTGGGCTCCATGAAATACACAAGAACAGGCATGGGAAAAGCTTAAACATACATGGGTGCTCTGTGAATGACCTATTAAAGATCCTGAGCCTCTCATAACCTGGTGTTTTACGAGCAAATGACTTTTCTTAGTTCACTACTATAGCCCATACTTAGCAGGTTATCTTTTCAACAACAACAACAATAATAATAATCTCTGTTTCTATTACTATGTGTCTTTGGCGCAATGATCCTTTGTCTTGGGATGACAAACTAGAAACACACACACACACAAAATTTTGTCTGAATTAAAGTAGATTTTTTTTTCCTATTAGCATTTTAAGCATAGAATAGACTCGAAGTAGAGAAAAGACTGAAAGTAGCCTTTATGGAATAAATATTTTTGTTGGATCCTCTCTTGGACCCCCTTAAATCTTACCAACCCCCAAAGAAGGGGCTAAGCCTTCCTGAAACCTGTCTGTCCACCACTATCACCAATCACCAATCACCACCACCACCATCACCCTCCCCTGGCAACTGTCTCTGGCACTTGCTACACTCATTGCCTTGAGTAGGTGGATATTTCACTTTTTTTTCCTGAAATCAGGGGCGTATTTACTGGCTGTGTCCAATGGACTGGAATCAGTCCCGCTCTTCTCGTTCCACATACACCCATCAAGCAAAAACCCAAACACACAGGAAACCACTGATAGAAAACACAGCCCCTTTTTGCATGACCGCCTACTCGCCACAAATTCACAAAGACATCAGATTGCAAGTGAGCCCCAGTTTAAAGGGGATGAGGGCAGTCTCACCACTAGATACAAAACCAGTCTACATTTTTAAAAGGAGGTCCACTCTTTTGCTTCCATTTCCCCAACAGCCTTTATTCTTTTGCTCCAGCAAAGTAAATTATTCCTCACCTTGGGCAAGTTGGAGGAAACGTGAGAAAATTATATTAAATCAGACATCCTTGAGATCAAAATAGATTGGAACAGGGGTCTCTTTGCTGAAAATAGTTCTTCAAAGAGAAAGCAAAAGAGCTTAAGGGAAGAAAAAGTTGTCAAACACCCTCCAGCACTTTCCAGGCACCAAGATCTACCAACTATTGATATGTTAATTAACGTTCCCTTTTATCTGGGCTAGGTGTTTGCTGGTCAGGAGCTGCTGCCCTGTGGCACTTGAAGCCTCTGGAAGACAATTTCATTTCTTAAAAGACATTTGAAAATAAGCTCTTTCCTGTGTTTCAGATTGGTTCCTTCCCGTGGCTAGCAGCGATGCCTTGGTAATAATACCACAAAGCGGATCACCAAATCCCAGAGAGTAGAGACCCATTCGAGCCTCCCACAGCTGACTTCTAGCCAACCAGAAAGTAGTCACTTCAGGCAAGTAAGGAGAAAGTCAGAGTTTTAATCAATGACCAGCCTGCCAGAGGGGAACCCTCTGGAATGCGACCTTTCTAGGGAAAGATTCTTTGCAGAAACCACAGCCTTCTTGAGCCACTCAAACACTTGAAAAACCTTCCACACCAAAATATCTTCCTCCCAGCTTACACACTTTCCCAAGGGACAGTTGATTGCCACTGATTCTGTTCCAGGAAAAATGTCTTTTCCAGGTTCTTGAAGCTATTCCAACCGATCAGGAAACATTATGCAAAACAGACCATATAAAAGCTCAAGAATCCAATCAAAACTTTGAGAGGTGCCCAAGGAGCCTGTTGTTGTGTTTGAACCTGGGCAATGTCATTTTGTGCTAACAATTCATGCTTTCTTTTCTCAAAAAGGACATTTCAAGGACAACATAACTCACAGAATGAATTTCCCCCTTGCTGGAACAGACCTCTCCTAACTCTGGATGCTTGGTTTTATAAATAAAGCTTTATTAGCACAACAGCATGCCCGTTTTCTCGTGTATCGCCTAAGGTTGTTTTCTTTTTATAGCAGCAGGCAGGTTGAGCAGCTGAATATTAGCTAAGACTGAAATGCTTGCAAATCCAAAAATATTTGCTATTTGACCACTGACATAACAAAAAATGTATAGGAAAAGCTAATGGGCCTTTTGTTACCACTAAAACATCACTACACATTGTCAGCAATACTCAGCTAAGGCCCAAAGGGAACACTTTGGCTCTCTTATAAACTGAAGCTGACTCTCACATGAATAATTCCACAGCGGCCATTAGGAAGACCCTCAAAGAGCCTTAATCACCCGGTTGTAGGATCTAATTTGACAATGCCTTTTACCTACTAATCTTGTTGGGCCATCTCATGTGGCACACTCCACCTAAACACTACGAATGTGTTCTTCCCGTCTGCAAAAAAAAAAAAGCATGACATAACAGCAGCATAGCATAATGAAGTCAGCAGAGCCCACAGGCACTGCTCTAAGCGTGTTTCATACATGATTATGGAAGGAAGATGTACGATGCATGGAGGAGGGGCTCGTTCAATTTTGAATCTCTGGAGTTTAGAATGGAGGATGGCACATTGTAACTACTCAGTAAATATTTGATGAATGAATGGAAGTTGGATCTCACAAAGACAACATGGGGGAAGGAGGGACTACAGGACATAGCTAAGCATAGGCTTAGGATACTCCAGGCCTGGGATTCCATCCCCAGGTCAAGAGCAAGTAGGCAAACAAATGCAGAGCTTGTCGTGGTATTAGACAAAGTAGCAAGTGGGTTATTTGAGACTGAGTGGTTCTGATTGTTTGGTGCCATACCACCTCTATTAACACAGGCTTCAGCCAGCAAACCCTCTCCTAAGCTCATCTTATTTTCAATTAAATAAGGAGCCGTTGGCGAGGATCTAACTAACTCTAACCTGATTAAACAGGAGGCCTTTACTGGGGAGTGATTTACTTAGCTCTGTGCTAGAAACTGAAGGCTTCAAAAGAAAAGTGATCTGTGATTTGCCTGAAGCACATGTAGCACGGTCTGCATGGTCAGAGCATAACTCTGAAAAATGGGCGTTCAGTTCATATCCTGCCCCATCATGTCCTTTCTGCTACCCTTGGATGAGACTTTTAATTTCCAAGTGCCTCAGTTTCCCAGGTGCTAATGGGAGGCAATTCTATATAAATAGGCTATTACCCAGTAACAGTGCCTGATACATAGGGAGTATATATGTGTACAACTAAGCAATTACTATTGAAATCAACAAATAGATTCATTTCGTTCTGTGACTGGTAGATAGTCTGAGCTCCTAAGGGCCAATGGTTGGAGATCTGCAAGATCTATGGTTTCTAAAACATCCTTCCCCCAGTTCTTCCCTTGGTTGATTTTTACCCATCCCTCGTGTCTAAGTTTTAGTGTCATGGTCCCTGACCTCCCCACCCCCCAATGAGGTTTATCCTTTAATACATAACTCCCGGCATGCAAACATTGCTTTTCAAACCTGTCTCTCTCCTCACTCTAGAGCAGACTATCCTCTGTGTAGTCCTCTGTTTCTCTGTCTTGTCTCCTTCTGTATCCCTGTTTCACCTATGGTAGACCTCCACAAAGGCCTGGCACTGGCTAGCTGAATGTTGGAGGTCCAGAGGAAAGAGGATGTCCTGCAGGTGAACTGATGAGATCAGAGGTAGCAGGGGGCTGAGTGGGAGCTGGTCATGACTTCTTTTAAGGCTAACAAAAACAACAGCCTGTGAGTTCTGGGGAGTAAAGAACACAATTTGTCTGCAGATCTCAAAGCCTCGCTTTGGGTATTGGAGAGGAGGCTGAGCCTTGTCTTCTGCTGACAGTAAAGTATAGTCTCAGGCAATCATCCAAGATTCTCTTCCTAGTTGATTGACAAGAGTCAAAACAAAGTACATGGGGTGTGGCTAAATTGGTAGAGTGCTTTCTCAGCAAGCATAAACCCTGAGTCTGACCCCTGACCTATGTAAACTGCTATCATAGTGCATGCCGGTAAAGCCAATACCCTGGAAGTAGAGGCAGGAGGATCAGAATTCAAGGTTATGGTTGGCTACATAGTGAGTTTGAGGTTAGCATGGGCTTCATGAAAACATGTCTCAAACAAACAAAAATGTTTTGGCATACACGCAAATTTACCATTTATTGAGGACGACAACAAATTTGCAAGCTACTGAGATAGATATGTTTATTTAATTATTTTTACCTAAGGACCATGTCTCAATGAACAAAGATCAGCTATCACATGTCCATCAAGGGAGAAGAAGACCTTGGTGGAAATGTCTTTCCCTTCTAACACTGAGGTGCAGATGGAAGGTGTACTGCAGAATACATTCCCACCTCTGCTCACTCAAACTCACTTCCTGAGGTCGAACTATTCTTGTTAAGTTCCTGTACTTGGAAGTAGGTGACCTCTCCCTTCTGCCCTCTAAAGAGCAAGTGTTACCCTGGGAAAACTTCCTTCTAACTAAAGCAGAAGGTATGTTTTCTCTCTTCCCCTCAGGAAATTTTCAAGTATGGCCACAGTCTGTAGAGAGCATAAACTCCATCTCCATCTGCCTCTCAGAGATGGAAAATCTTTTAAAAATCAGGAAAGAGCTGCTCTTCATATGCAGTGTCAATGAGTGAGCTTTATAAAATGCAAAGATCAAACACAAAATGAAACCAAAACCCAAAACAAACAAACATACCAAACCCTACTCCTTCATCAATACACCTACCATTAAGAAAAGTCACAGAGAGGATGATGAATCTCAAGATATGCTCTGTATGGCCAACCATTGACTCTGTCATCCAATGTGACTAATATTTAGTGTGCATTAGGTCCATCCCTTAGCTCATCCCTTTCAGCTAGCTGTTAAAACACATCCTGTGTGAGGCTCATGTCAGTCCTGGGAGGTTGACCTGAGTGAATCAGAGAAACTGTCGATGCAGAAGGAGTGCTGGGAGTTTGTCAGTTTCTGAACAGCTATTGTCACAAACCAGTTGTGCCTCCTTTGAGGGCCAGGATGTGCAGCAAAACTTCCAAGCCTTTCTCAGACTTTTGGCCATATACTCTGCTAAAACATGGAGCTTGTGTTTTAAAATAGCTATCTATGCTTTATTCTTCTATTGTATTTTACAGAAGTGTCGTTTTGTGGTGGTCTAGGGGTTTGGGATCTGGATGTACTGAACCTTTGAGGGCTCCATCCAGGGGAAGATACAAGTAGTGTCCTGCTAATTAAGCTAATGGAGAGCCCAGTATTTCTACCCAGTAACCAGGAGAGCAAGGGGTAGTGTGAAAAGGCTTTGGGGGAGGAGCATTTTGAGGAGTGCTTCACAGGTTATGAAAAGATTCTAAGGCAAAGATGGGAGAGTAAGGAGAGGGAAAAAGGAAAAGGAATGGGGAGAGAGGTAGAGGGAGAAAAAGAAGGAAAGGGAGAGGGAGAGGGAGAGGGAGGGAATTCTGTGAGGCAGTTGAAGGCAGGAAGAAGAGGGTTCATACAGAGTACCATGTATGTATTTAAATCTCAGTAACGCAAGGGGCAGTGGTTAATAAGGTAGTAACAGTAGCTAACATTTATTAAACACTTATGATGAGCTAAGCTCTGCACCCTGCACATGGGGAAATTACCACATTTGTTCCTTCATATTACCTTTAGAGAAACAGTTTCCAGGCAGCCAAGGGAGATTAAATCTGAGGTGAGGGGGACACAAGGCAAGGGCTTCAGATACACAGTGAGAGGCAAGACAGATGTCCATCAGGGGCTGCTGGCCACCAGTTCCACTGTGTGGTGATGATGTGGCCTTGCAGGGCTTATATCAGGTTTGGAAATATTACCTTAAAGAACAGGGATAATATCGCCTAGCAAATTCTTTCAAATATGATAAGATAAGCCCAAGGATGAGTGGCCAGGCAGACAAGAAGCATCAGCTTTCTCTGTTGAGCAAGAGAGACCTTAGGAGCTGAGGCTCGCTTTGAGCCGTCCTGGGAAGAGCTCAGCTGAGCCATACTGCCTCTGGCTTCTGCTATGAGCAGCTCCCTGGGACAGACTAATGAAATAGAGACTTTAATCTAACCCTACGAGATGTGTGTTCCGCTCCTGCCAATCAGTATGGAAAGGCTGCAATTGCTTTTAAGCAAGTGTGATGAGGTTTGTATCGCTAAGTCAGACCTGGCTGCCTCCAGAGATGCAGGAACTGAGGCCAGAACAGGAAGCAGGGGTTAGAAGATCTATGGAGGCCCTGGCCCTCAGCTCGGGGTGTGGATAGGTTCCTAAAGAGAATTCAGAGCTACAACAGATGGAAGGAACATAAAAAAAAAATCACCCGGGAGACTCTTTGCCTCTATAAAGAACATTCTTTGTCTCAGCAGGATAATATTGTAGGAAATTACAAACTTACTCATGTGGCCCTAGGTCACAGTCCTAAGAAAGTAAAAAAAAAGGAGGAGGAGAAAGAGGAAGAGGAGGAAGGGAAGGGAGGGGAAGGGGAGGGAAAGAAGGAGAAGAGAAAGAGGAAGAGGAAGAAGGAGAGGAAGCAGAAGAAGGTGAAAAAGTAGAAAGGCAGCTGAAACGGGAATTACTGCTTCCTTATCCAGTTACCCCAGAGCCTGTATCATTCCCAACTCTTACAGACACAATCTTTAAAGTTTTGACCAGTGAGTTCCCAAACCTGCTTTTTAAAAGCTTACATAGACAGAGAGTAAGCTACTTCAGTGTTTGAAATCAGTTGCTGTGCTTATAGGCCTGAGTTCAGTTCCCATCAAAACTAGCTGCAACTCTAGCTCCAGTATCTGACGCCCCCTTGTGGCCTCTGCACTCACACACAAGCTGTTCATACACACAAATATACATACATGCATAAACAAAAGAAACAAAGAGACTTTACAGTTATACAGAGGGACTGAAGAGATGGCTCAGGGGTTAAGAGCACTTGTTGCTCTTATAGGAGGAGCAGGGTTCAGTTCCCAGCACCCTTATGACTGCTCACAAACATGGGTAACCATACATCCAAGGGATCCGATGCTGTCTTTCAGCCTCTTAGGCACCAGGCATGCATGTGGTGTTCATACATATGCCCAAGCAAATACTCATACTCAGAAAATAAATACACCTAAAAATAAAGTTTATAAAATTATAAAAATATACACGAAGGCACACATGCATACAGGTCCCACATGCATACACATGCACACTGTCATATTTCCTTGAGATACATATGAAGACACAAGTGGGCCAGACCACCCACCAATCTCAATCACTTTCACAACTTCTACGGTCATAAAATCAGCTTACCCAAAGTTATTGTGGTACATTTGTCTTCATTGCCAAAGCAAAACTAGAGACAGCATTCGATGTGGCAGCCACGAATAGCTGCTCTTTGAGGGCCAAAATCATGATATTCAATGTTTTTCCATCTGAAATTGGGAACATTATTCACTAGAACCCGAAACTGTTTCCTGCTCCACGAAGCTGAATTCCTATGCCAGCAATATGGTCTCCGCACAAGCCCTTAAAACAGAAATGTCACTCGGAAAAGTCCTCGCTTCAGCCAACAAAGCCTTAAGTTTAGACCTAACTGTGAAGCTGAATACTTGGCTTACCACAGAGGCAACTGGGGGGGGGCACTAACACACACACATACACAAACACATACCCATAAACACACACACACACACACACACACACACATGCACACACATACACAAACACATACCCCCCCACACAAACACATACACACACACATGCACACACACACCACACACATGCACACACACACCACACACATGCACACACACACAAACACATACCCACACAGACACACAGACAAACATACACACACACACACACACACACACACACACACACACACACACACGCCAGGAAACTTGTGTCTTCCCTCTCTCCTAAACCCAAGTGAATCTGGAGAAAGTGACAGGGAGATGAAATTTCAGCTTTCTCCTGTGGCTGGCATAGACTTTCCACCAAATCCAGTGTTTTAGCTTTAAAACTTTTAATGGAGGAAAAGACTAAGTAATGCTTCTAACACACTGGGCTGAGGATGACAGGGGCCACATAAACATGATCTTAGCACATAAATTATCCACTGCTGGGAGGGGCTGCCTCCCCATGCAAATGTCATCTCTGCATCTTTATCAATGTTTGTTGTGCTGTGATTGAAAGAAGGTGGGTATGAACAGTCACATCAAATAGTCTTACAGTCCACATTCTTAGAGTTGAGTGATACTCCTGAAAAATGATTTAGAAAGATGCTGGGCTCTGACATCCTGGGATGAAATGGGCTATCGGATCAGCTTGCCAGGAGCTCATTCATTTGTTCTCGTCAATCTCTACAAGCAAGCTCATGCTTCTGGTTGAAAGGCCAGTGTTTGACTACACAGACATCAGGGCAATGCACCCAGGGTCTTTGCCTGGATAACATGAAATATTACATAAATGACCACATCATTGAAGTCAAGGATTCACTTAGTAATTAAAAGCTCTGACAAGCTTCTTAGTGGTGCTTTAAGATCAATACCTGGAGCTGTGGATATAGCTCAGTTGGTGGAGAGCTGGTCTAGTGTGTGTGAAAACCTGTGTTTGATTTTTAGCAGCACAAAGACCAGATGTGGTGGCACCATCCTATAACCCCAGCACTTGGGGATGGAGGCAGGATGGCCAGAAATTGAAGGGCATCCTTAGCTGTAATATGTTTAAGGATATATAGCCCTGTCTAAAGTTTTTTTATTAGTTGATAAAAAATATTTTTAAAGAATCACCAATCCCAGCCCGACAGAGGTGGCCTTTAATCCCAGCACTTGGGAGGCAGAGGCAGGAGGATTTCTGAGTTCAAAGCCAGCCTGGTCTACAGAGTGAGTTCCAAGGCAGCCAGAGCTATACAGAGAAACTCTGTCTTGAAAGAAGAAGAAGAAAAAAAGAACCACAAATCCCAAGAGCATCTATATTTATTGGGAAAATGATAGTAGAGCACAGATCACGTTTATTAAATTGGTTTTGTGGTAGGTGGTGTATGGATTCCTACTTCTTAGCAATGACTCAAAAAGTTAGGTCTCCAGCTCCCATAGGCTTGGCATTGGGGGTCTTGCACACTGAAGACACTCCTGCTTTTCTAACTCTAGAGTGCATAAGGGATCTGGTTTTCAACTCCTCAAATCTGGCACCTTTCTCTGGGAAGTGATCCACCATGAAGGCTTTGTAATGGATACTCCAGAAAAAGTGAAAATCGAAACCACATTCAAGGGCACCATTTACTTCAAAAACCCACCAGAGATCTCTTACAAACTACTGTCTTTAAAGGATGCCTGGCTGACTTGAGAGATGGGGACATGTGAAATCAGATAACCAGCACCCCAGGCTTGTTGGCCTCAGCCCTGCTCATTCTGACCATGTGTTTTCCAAAACAGATTACCTCCCAGAATACACTGCGGCAGCTTCCCCATGGTAGACCAGGACCTCTCTATCAGAGAGATAGTGATGCTAATGGGACTCCTTTCCACCTGTGGTACCAGACCCACAGAGCACATCTTCCCATAGACACTCTAGTTAAGGTGTGGTGGGGTTTAAGAGACTCACGCTGTCCCCCAAAGAGCCATGAGAGGAAGAAGAAAGGTTTGACAGACAGCTTTCTACAGCCAAGGAGCTCCAGACGACATGGATCCCAGCATGAAGCAATCTAGTAATAGCCATCCAAGGGAGACAGACACAAGAGATGGACGCCAGGAAGTTATCGTCTGTGAAGTAAGGCAAGAGCTGGTGTGGGACTGGAGGGACAAATATTGCTATGTGAAGAAACATAACTGTGCCCTGTGCAGGAGAGAGGACACAATTTGGCTAGGGGGCTCAGCAGCGAAGACTCATTGTGTTATTTTTATACTTGCTATGACCAAGCATTTGACAAAAAGCAATTTAAGGAAGAAAGGCTTTATTTTGACTTATGGTTTAAGGGAACAGATTCCATCAAGGCCAGGCAGACACAGAGGTAGGAATTCAAGGCAACTGTTTCCACTGTGTCTGTGGTCAGTAAGCAGGGGGTAGGAAGGTGGGGGGGCTTGGGGGATGGGGGGGGTTGGGGAGGCTGGTGCACATTTTCCTTTCCCCTTTTCATTCATTCCTGGACCTCAGCACGGGAATAGAGTGGGTGAGACTTGATAACTCTAATATAGATAAATTGCTCACAGACATGCCCAGAGCATTGTCTCCTAAGGAATTTTAAATCTTGTAACTACTGACTATCACATTTATAACTTGGGTAATCTTTGCAGAGCAGACTAAATAGGTGTGAGGTCACCATGCAAGAGCCCACCATTGGTCCTTCAACACTTTTTCAGAAAACAATGCCCTTACTGGAGTTGTGCATGTTAATTTTTTATTTTTCTTATTATACTTATTGAATATCTTAAGAGTAAGAAGGAGTGAGTGTTTGACTATATTTGCTACAGCATGCATGGGGAAACCAGAGGACAACTTGCAGAAGTTAATTCTCTTCCTTCCAACATGTGTATAGATCTCTCCTAGGAATTGAACTCAGGTCACCAGGATTGGCAGCAAGCGTCTATAGTTACTGAGCCATCTTGCTGGCCCAAAGATGTACATTTTAACAGTGATGACTTGGTAAGGGAAGGAGGTGAGTTACGCATATGCTATAGCCATACAGCTGTGATGAAATGGCATTAGCAGGAAGAGAGAGTATAGAGGAGTGCAATTAATAGGCACAGGTGAGAGAGAACCCCTGATCCTCTAGGCAGCTCCATCACCTCACTTTGGACCCTGCTTTGGGACTCAGGTAGAGACAAAACAATCTTGGAGCTGGATATGTGCTCCACTGACTTAAAGTAGGGGCCTACTTTACCCTGGAAGGAAGTTGAGTTGAAGGACCTCAGGCTCCCCTTTCTCCTAGGTACCACACTCAGACACTTATCACTGAATTCTCTAGTCTAGGATGGAGCGGGCATAGTGGAGAATGTGCAGCTCAGACATGCTGCTCATTCTGTGGAGGGAAAAAGCCAAGGCCTAGAAAGCTAAGCTAGTTAGTTCCCTGGGCTCCAGCAGCTGGGATCTGCAGCTCTGTCTGAGGCTTCGCCCCAGCTCCCAAACACTGCCTAAAGCCACAGGGGGGGGGGGAGCGGGGAGTTCCCCTAAGCATTTGTAAACAGAAAAGATATAACCAAGCTGCTCCTTGGTTCTTATGTGATCAATGCTTCTGAAATTGCAAGGTGTCCAGGTGGGGAGGTTCATTTACCCCCTGTCTGGCAGAGGCTCACTTAAGGGAGTGATTTCTCCCCTCTGAGGCTCTCATCAGGCCCATTATTCAGAGTGAGGTGCCTCCTGGTGCGCTGTCAAAATACATCAGCTTCAAAGACAAACACACACCTTTCCATCTGAGGCCAAGATAGTTTACTGTATAATTTATGATAATGTTAAGCCCGATTCTCAGAAATGGTAATGGGGCCGCTTTCTTTTTACTTTCTCATAGATGGGTAATTCTCAGAAAGGCAGTTGAATGTGAAAAGTTGCTTTTTTTTTTTTTGTTAACACAAACTGCCTGTGCCAACAAATCTGATTAAAACAAAACAGAACTCCAGTGGATTGCAGGCACGAGAAGTTCCGTTAATGACAGGAAGCAAATCCAAAGAAGAAACCATCTAAGAAGTCTGCTCACATAACTGTTAGTGCCCTGTGATTTGTGTTAGGTCCCTACTCACCAGCTTGTTTATATTTTAGTGCACTGATACGAATAGAGAGACATTTGTCTTCCTTCATCCAGGTCCTTTTGGCTTTTACCTACTCTGAATGTACTGTCTTTTTAATTTATATTTTAATGTGTTATGTATCGTGTGCGTGAGTGTACCTGTGTACTGGCCATGAGCATCCATGGTGGAGGACAGAAGACAGATTGTAATTCCTGCAACTGGACTTAACCGATGGGTTGTGAGCCACACAGTGTGGATGCTAGGAACTGAACACAAGTCCTTTGGAAGAACACTTAGTTCTCTTAACTGCCGAGTCATCTTTCTAAGTCCTGTCTATTCATTTCAGTATAATACAGTATGCCTTGGGTATTTCCCGAAGCAAATTCTATCCTACTAAAAATACTTCACCATCCAACAGTCAACCTTTTACTCATTTCAAGACATTTCAAACTTTGATTTGAAACAGAAATGCCTTGGTTGCCTCTTTTGTCCTCTATAGAATTGTTTTGACTGCTAAACGCGTTTGAGGAACTCGCTCCCAGACTTCGGGAAGTTGGGTTTTAGAATCACTTGACTCTTTCAAAGTCAATAGTTGATAAAAGGAAAACAGTCAAGAATTGTAGTTACACAGTGGTTCTGGGGCTTCTGAAATTCCAAACGCTCTATTTTGAAGTCTCATGCTCATCAAAGAAAGTATGGAAGCATTCCAAATCTCACCTGCCGTAAAATACAATATCACTAAATCCATTTGAATGTAAAAAGATTTCAAGAGTCTCAAATGAAGCAGCTGGAAAAACAGACAAAGGAAACCTTCCTGTCTTCCTAGAAACCCGCGGGCTCTAGTCCTCTTCTGCTTGATAATCATAAAGCCTCATTCATTGTTTCTTCATGCACCCACTTTCTCATTCAGTAAAGACATTGTAACTTTGAGGGCAAGGAAGCAGGCTAGGCACACACTGGACTATAGCCTCTCCTCTCACTGAGCCCAGAGCCAGAAGGAGAGAAGGCAGCGCAGACTATCCTACAGTGTGTGGAGTGTTAGCATAACCTTACAGGAGATACACAGATGCAGTGGATGGAGTGAGGAACCAGGGTGTGGGTGGAAAGGGTGATGTTTCTTGTGAGCCAGGACTCCAGCCCTGTTGCCTCCCTAAGAAAGAGCCCCATGAACTGAAAGCCCAAAGAATCTGACAAGAGATTTTCATTTTCTGTGATGAGATCCAGGAAGCTATATGATAGTGAGTGTGTTCTTTTGGGCCTTTGGCTGTTAGGAAAAATAACCAAACAGTTTGGAGCAGATCTTTCAAAATTCCTCTCGGATAAGTTTCTCAATCTCATTTGTACTTTTTGAGGACTTAAAATGGACCAGCTCTGTAACTCCATTGCACAGATGCAGGAATCTAGGCACAGCGGTGGAGGGTGGGGTGAGGGGGCGTGGGGGGTCCAGACACTCAGGGAAGGCTTATGTAGAGGGAGAGGCCAGAGATATGTCATTAGGAAAAGCTGGATTACCAAGGGTGAAGGTGGAGAGAAGGCATCCCTTCCATTACACTCTGAAGTGGCACTACCTTTGCTGAAGAAGGAAGGAGGAATGGTTTTCTGTTTTTATTTTTCTTTTTTCTTTTTCGCATATAAAATCAAGTCAGAAAGAAGTCAGATCCACATTAAAAATTCTCAAAATGCATTTTGGGTTTTGTTGGTTTTGGTTTTTTGAGACAGGGTTTCAAAACCCTGTAGGTCTGGCCATCCTGGAACTCTCTCTCTCTAGACCAGGCTAGCCTTGACCTCAGTGATTTTTCCTGCCTGTGTCTCCTGAGTGATGGGATGAAAGACATGTGCTACCACTGCCTGGCTCTAATGTATTTGGAAATGCCTAAGGTGGACAGGTCAGTCTGTAAGGCTCATCTCATCTCTTCCTTCCTGTGAAATGAGTTACCGGCTTACTGATAGCATAAAGTTGAGGTGCAAGAGGAAAAGAAGAGAAAACTCAGACTAATAGATGAAGGATTGGGATCTTGGAGGATGCTTTGAAGGCAGGGTGTAGGCATAAGTCACACATTCGGTTCAGATAGTTCAGGGGAGCATTGTGGAATGGTCTATATAAACAAAGAAACAGACAGGAATGAGTTGCCCAAGGACAGGATGGCTTCCTGAAAACACTCTCAGAGGTAACTGTTGATCAGGATGTGTATGCACGTGTGTGTGTGTGTGTGTGTGTGTGTGTGTGTGTGGGCTAAAGAATGGGTTCAATGCCAGTGGAAATTAAAGGGTGGCTGCCTAGCAGGTATGAGGTCTTGGACTCCCCTAGAAGCAAAAAAAAAAATCAACCTAATTCTGTCCCTGTATCCATCACAGTTTGTTCTCACAGGTGACACAGGAAGGAAGCCAGAACTGAAGTTGGTGACTCACATGCCTGGTGCACTAACTCTGGGGAGATGAAGATGACAGTGACAACCAATGTTTGCACCAAGAAGCTATGGTTCTGTGGAGGAGACCAGCATTACCTACTGGACTGTTCAATAGAAGGGGCAAAGTCAACAGAAAGAGGAGTACAAATGAAAGGGGCACCCAATGGTGATGGACAGGAGTTCTATGAAACAGAGGTGATGGGTAAAGTGTGAGAGAACACATGATGAATTTGGAAAAGAGACGGAAAGTCAGTATAGACAACCATGTGCACACAATGGAGCACATCAGAATCACCGGGAGAAAAACCTACTGAGGCCAAGTGTACCTATTTTGATATCGAAGAGGTTAGACCTGGGGTTATGCTGATGTTATCCTATGTCAAAATCCTTAATCTACAGTCTAAGGTTTGAGTACCTTACTATCTTTTAAAAAATTCATTTATTTTATTATATATATATACAATATATACATATTATATATACATATATATGTAAGTGTTTGCTACATGTATGCATGTGACATGCACATGCAGTAACCGCAGAGGCCAGAAGGGGGCATCAGATCACCTGGGACTAGAGTTACAGAGGGCTGTGAGCCCCCATGCTCAATCTCAACCACATAACCACCTTTCTAGCCCTGAACTACTTACTGTCTTGAATCAAACCTAAATGCAGGGTCCATCTTCCACCAGTCAAGTCAGACTTCGACAGGTACACAGTGGGGGAGGTCATTGTCAGAGAAAGAGAGTGTTTTGACTGTTTTGTTTTAAATCTGCTCATTTAAAGGTTATATGTCGTGTGTGTGCGTGTGTGTATGTGTGTGTGTGTGTGTGTGTGTGTGTGTGTGTGTGTGTGTGTGTGCAAGCACATGTTTGCCCATTCTCTCTTATGCATGAAATTGCACATTCACACACTCACATATATACACTATGTACGGAAGCCAGAGATCAACCTGGCTATCCTCAAGTCACTTTCTACATTGTTTTGTTGTTTGTTTGTTTGCTTGCTTACTTGTTTGTTGAGAAACAAAGTCTCTTGATTTTACCTGAGATTCCCTAGTTGAGCTGGGCTGTCTGATCTGTGAGCCCCAGAATCCATCTGTCTGTCTCCACTTCCCTGGTACACACCACCACATCTGACTTAAATGTGGGTTCTGGAGAGGGGTTTAAGCTCATGTCCTCAAGCTCATGAGGCAAGCATTGTTTCAACTGAGCCATCTCCCTAGGCCCTATAGCATTATAGTCTATGATCTAGTAAAGAGATTGAATAAAAACAACTAAGATATAATGAAGGTTTTGTTAGTGCTCTTAAAAAAAATTATTGTCTCTAATCCCTCAGGTTACAATGTAAAATAAACTAAATCACAGCCACATTATTCTAGAGGAGGGCACTTGGGTTTAGAGAGGGCCCGCTCTTGCCCCAGGGTAGAGTGCCAACAGGAAGCAGAGCTGAGGGCTGTATGCATTGCAGGGATGTGCCTATCTCCCGAGAGATCCAGACAGTATCCTTTCTGAAGGGAAATTACAAAATACCATCCCATAGCTTTGGGAGCCCGCTTCCCACTGTGATTCAGCCTCTAACAATGCCTAAAAGACAGAGCCTCTGCTGCTACAGGAACAATTTCTGCAACCCAGAAAGTCCGAAGTCAGCAATGATTAAATTGCCCCTTGAAACACTTAGCCACTTGCACGTCTCTTTGTCTTTGGGGTCTCATCTCGGCAATTCGTTTCGGCTTCCATGTGCACCAGAACCTCAAATCTGTCATGCCGAGGATGAGAAGAGATGCGCTCCTAACAAGACCCTGGGCAGGGCTGGGGCTGCCCGCTGTCCTGACTTCCAAGGAGCCACATTCTTCACGAGCAGGTAACGAAGCTCATAGGAGCAAAAGGAAAACTGTACAAAAGCAGAAAATGACAATTCAGAACATGAGACCATAGAGTGACGGCATTAAAGGAAACCCTCAAAGCCCTCAGCCACAAGAGAAAGGATAGCACCTGATAAAAAGGGCCAAGTAGACGTGGTAATAAGGACCCCTATATACATACCGAAGGCTATAAAATTATGGTGGCATTAAAAGTGATAATATCATAATGTCATCATGCCTGTGTATATGAGATCCTGGACAATATAAGATGAGTCACTCCAGCAGACAGCTAATACTGCCTAGAAACACCAGGGAAATAAGAACCGCATGTAAGAAGAAAAATATTTGCTCGGTCTTTCTCGATCACCTCTCTGGCTGGGTTTCTGGCTGGCGGCTCAGCAGTTCTGTGCCCTCGGAGAACGCCGGTCTCTCTCCAGCTAGCCTCTGCTGCTGTGGCTAGAAAGCTAGTGTGATATTATTCCCTCTTATTCTTCATTTCCCTGCTCTGTGCTGACGGTCGTACAGTGGGCAATGGGGGAGGGGCTCCATTCCACTGTGGGGGAGAGCAGGAACTAGGTACAGCTTCTAAGAGAAGGGCAATGTGGGCAGATGGTATGGCGGCCATTATTCCAGACAGAGGACCACAGATGTGTTGAGAAGTGTCTATTCCGAACTGTTAAATGTGAGGGAACTGGGATTCAGGGCAGAGTGGTGACTTATATGAAGCCCCACTGGCTTTGTGGCAGGTCTGGCAAAGCCTTTGCTCCATTTGACACAAGGCTCTATCCTATCAAAAGCCCTTTCCCGGACATGCTCTCACAGCTACCCTCTGAAGAGGCTGGGAGTGCAGCTCAATTAGTAGAACACTTGCCCAGCATCCATGAAGTCTTGAGTTTGATTCCTAGCATTGCATAAACCATGTGAAAATCATGTTCCTGCAATTCTAACCCTTGGGAGGTAGAAACAAAGGAATCAGAATTTCCCAGGTCATCTTCCACTACATAGGGATGTGGAGGCTAGCCTAGGATGTGTGTGTGTGTGTGGTGGTGGGGGGGGGGGGAATAGAAAAAATCTCCAATAAACAAGCAGATACCACATCAAAGGTATTTCCTTTCTCAGGTGAAATAAGACCATGAGAATGGATATATTTTCCTCCTTCCTAAGCTTACATGACTAGGGACAGATTGTGGACTGGGTGATTGGAATCTTCTAGTACCCAGAAATCAAACCACATACCAGGTATGTGGTTAGAAGGCAAAGATGTCTATCACTGCTTTGTTCCCCAAACTTGGCCCCTCCTCTCTGCCCACACCCTAGACATGACCAGCATGGTTACTGAGTGAAATATATTCCCAGAGCTCCAGGCAGACTTGTAATGAGAAAATTGAGACAAAGGGCTGAGGGTGTGTGGACCCTGGCAAGAAGCTATATTACAAAGGTAGGCCACTTTCACATTCATTTGCACATTTTTCCTCATAAGAAAATTAGGCTTTAATGTAACCTCAATTTCAACCTTGTTGTTTTATCGCCTAAAGCCCATTACAGAGCGATTTCCCAGGGCCAGGAACTTATGATTGGAGGTCAGGAGGCTGGGGTTTTAATCGACTGGTGGTGGAACTCCTTTCTAGGGGGATTCTGTCTTTTCTCAGCCTTGGACTAGTAGCCAGTGATGGGGGTTGGGGGATAAGGGTATGTGGGCAGTGAGGATTCTTTTTAACATGCCAAAACCAAGGGCTGAGTTAAGTCTCCATATTGGAGGGTGGACGAAACAGAAACACATGTCACAAAGGCATAACTAGAGCCTGAGACTTGACCACTAAATAAAGAAAAACAGTCACCAGCTTGCACTCTTCTCTCTTCCCCTGGGCTTAGGGTAATGGGTTTCACTATTTAACCCTGGTTGGCTTGGAACTCACCATGGGGACGAGGCTGATCTTGAACTCACAGAGATCTGCCTGCCTCTGTCTCCCGAGTTCTGAGATTAAAGTTGCCAGCCACCGAGCCCAGCACTAAACCTGGTGTTCATGTCAGGGATCCCGTGAAGATCCCCTAAAGAGTCTCCTGTGGCCCCGAACCATCCATCTTCAAATGTTCTTAGGTAAAGCTAAATAAATGTTTTAGTCAATTGGCTGCAGGCCAGAAGGTAGGTTGTCTGTAAAAGTATAGATGCCAGGGTCCCTGGGTCCCTGTGTCCCTCCAGCGATTCTGACAGAACTAGTCTGGCATAGGACTGGGGTTTTGTGATTTAATTTAGCTTTTCATCCCTTTGGGTTAAGGTGATCTTATAGGCCTGTTAGCTATGCTTGTGATAGCACAGGCCTAAGTCAGACTCCCCAGTGTGGTGGTCTAGGGTCTGTAATATCCTCCCTGCCTGTGTTCCCACCAGTAAAAGAAAAAAAGAAGGGGGCACTCAGCACCTCCAGGTGACATGCTGCTGTAAAGTTAGGAACTTTCCACTTTGGGCTAATCCCACATCGTCTAAGTCTTGGCTTATTCTACTAAGCAAAATTCTTATCAGGTTTCAGCCTTGGGTGATTCCAGGCAAACAGCCACCGGCAGCCCGTGCAAAGGTTCTTTTCACCTACACACCCCACCCCTTGCTTTCAGAGTGGACCTGCTTGCTACTCCCCTAGGCCAGCCCCCACCCCCGCCCCACCCTGCGCCTCTCATCCTATTATGCAGCCACAAGGCTGGGCCTCCATTTAGGTATCTGTTCCTTTTCCTGTGAGCTGTTCCCTTATCGGGGCCCAGAGATAATGCAACATGGGGGGGAATACTATTTCTGTATTCAGGCGGGTACAGTGTGTAATAATTCATGCTGCTGGGTTTTGTTTCCTATATATTTGGACCCTGACTGCAGTCTACCTCCAGGCAGGAACAAAATGGATATCCTGGGAGGTATCAGGAAGCACAGGCAGGCCTGTGATTCATGCCAATTCCAGCACCTTTTCTGCCAGCCTCCGCCTCAGAAAGGAGTGTGGCATTAGCTTCATGGTCCTGACCTCTCTGGAGGAAACTCAGGCAGACCCAAGGCCCACACGGTGAACCAGAGGCTGGCTCTGCAGCAGACACATTCCAGAGAAGAATACACATATTGTTTCTGCTGTGAGCAATTCTCTAAAAGCCTGGTCTTGCCTGGATTCCACCAGGTTTTTTTTTTGTTGTTGTTGTTGTTGTTTTGTTTTATTCTTCTCATAACCTTTCTGTAATTCCTTTCCTCTTCACATCTTGACCAGGCACAATGGAACTCCCATTCTAACCCATCCTGGGCTGCCAAGGAGCCTTGAAACCTGGCCCTGGGACTCGGTTTCCCCATCTGATAAGAAGACCCACTTCCCTGGAGATTGGCTAGCCTTCCATCTGAATTTGATGGCTATAGCAGAAACCCTTTCTTTATGCCATTACATTCCTCAAGCTGAATTTGTAGCCTTTAGGCTATTAACACTTTTAGTATCTCTCCTCCCCCCAGACAATCTGTCCCCATTTACCCCTGGAGGAGAAGGGAGGGAGAGGGGGTGTTTTTTCATGGAGGGGACCAGAAGAATTTTATTCTATTTTTTCTTTTCTTTCTTTCCTTTTTTCCCCCTTTTTTTAGCATTGTCAACTCTTCCTGTAACAGTAGTAGTGAAATCAAATTGGCTGTAAAACATAAGACTGCCTCTTTTTAGAGGCATTAATGGATTTAACTCCATTAGATCCATGTTTTATATCTATTAACGTTAATATTCCTATCAAAAGGCAGTCACCTCAGGGTCAAGAGATCTGTATCATATGAGAGGTGAACAGTACAAACTCGGGCACTAGTCTCCTGTACACTGACACCAGCTTAGTGAGTTTCATATTTATCATCCTTGGTATTTCAGGCTATAAGATGGTATTGGTCCACAGACCAGGGTTGGTGTGGCTGTTCACCTCATGTGAGGTCAGGTTTCTTCTGGTCACAGGAGAATCACCACAGGGTTCTAACGAGTGGACACAGATGGGTGACCTAATGTTGCTAAATGCCTGCTGATTTCAGCTCAAACCAAACCCATCTAGTCACTGTGACTGTCAGCTCACACTGGACATCGTAGGATGAGATTTCATCCTACAGGGGAGGTCTATCAAAGGGCTAAAGAGATGGTGTCACTGAATAAAGTGCTTGTCACAAAGGCATGGGGACATGGGTTAACATCCCCAGAGACCATATAAGAAAGTGAGCGCAGGAACACACACCGCCAGACCAGGGCTCCTATAGCAAGATGGGATGAGGAGACAGGAGGATGTCCGTAAGCTGCTAACCTGCTTGCCTGCATGCAGTGACTAGTGAGCTCCAAGACTCAGGTTGTTCTCTGACGTCCATTCTCACACAGTGGCATGCATGCATTGCACCATCAGTCACACAAATACAATCCCTGGCAGGAACAAACCTAAAATGCCCATTCTCATCAAAGGCCCTATAGGTAACTTTACTAAGTTATTTTTATTCTATGAGTATGCTTTTACCTGCCTGTGAATGTATAGACCATGTGGGTGCAATTCCTGTGGACTCCAAAGGAGGGCACTAGATCTTCAGGAATTGGAGTTATGGATAGTTGTGAGCCACCCAGTGGATACTGGGAAGTAAACCCTGGTCCTTTGCAAAAGCAGCAAGTGCTCTGAATCTTGCAGCAATCTCTCCAGCCCCTAGTAAAGTCTTTTTAATTGAAGGGACCTCAGTTCCATGAGTGCTTCTTGAAAAATGAGTACACTTACACAGTAAGGAAATATCTACTTTTAAAGCCATAGGATAACAACCAGTTGACACAAGGATTAACACGGTGATCTCTTTGAAAACACCTATTACATTAAATTATAGTTGTGCAGCTGTGCACTCAGCGCTGGGAAGACATCTGGTTACTTGTCTTTAGACAGTACTTCTGCTGAGGACCTAAACCATTGACCTTCCCTAATAGGAGCATGCTTCAGTCAGCAGCCATACCTGGAAGCCTCATGTTTTCTCAAATGTCTGACCCGGCTTTACATAAGATCCATAACACGTAAACAATACATGTGCTCAGTGTACAGTGTGATGTTTTGACATGTGTATACACTGTAAAGTGACTGAATACAGTTAATTGGTATACCCATAGCTTCACACACACATACCCTATTTTCTTAATTTTTTGGTGGTAAGTTCACTAAAATCTACCCAGAGTGCCTTCATCCTAACGAATCTCGAGCCTTTCTTTCATCACCTCTTTTCCTTACCCTCTCTTATCTCTTATAATTTATTCAGTGTTTTAATGTGTCTTGTGTGTTTGTGTGCACCTGTATGTGAAAGACAGAAAGAGAACGAGAAAGCAAGATACAGAAAGAGAGAATGTGTGTGTATGAGTGTGTGCATATGTGTGAGAGAAACGGGGAGAGAGAAAGACAAAGAGAATGTGTGTGTGTGTGTGTGTGTGTGTGTGTGTGTGTGTGTGAGAGAGAGAGAGAGAGAGAGAGAGAGAGAGAGAGAGAGAGAGAGAGAGAGAGAGAGAAAGGAAGAGAGCAAGAGAGAGTGCTGAGAGTATGCATGCATGCATCTGTGCATATATGCATGCGTGTGTGAGAGTGTGTGACAAGTTCCCATGTAACTCAAGCCAGTTCAAACACACTTTGAAGGCAAAAATGACCTTGTACCTCCTGCTACCTCCTGAGTGCTAAAATTACCTGCACCATTGTGCAGCCCTGGGGATCAAAACAAAGCCCCTCCCTCGTGCATGCTAGTGAAATCCTCTACAAACCACGCCCTCCTGCATGCTGGTGAAGTCCCTCCCTCTTCGAACCAAGTCCCACCCCTTACGTGATTCTTCTCAAATAGCTAATAGCATGAGGACTGTGAAGCCTGATACTTGTGAAATCATCAATAACTGAGGCATTTACGTCCCTTGTGGCTCACATCCTACTCTGGAGGTAGCTCTGTTAAGTGCCATGAACTAGCCCATCAGCTAAGTAAGCACGCCTGTCCCATTTTACAGATGACAGAATTAAAACTTCAGGACACAGGAACATTTCCTAGGACTCCATGACACACTGCCCATGATCTGCCCTCAACTCTGTACTGTTGGAGTGAGCCACAGAGAGACAGAAAAAAACCACTAACGACTTTGTGTGTTACGTTAATAAACTAAGGCAAATGACATCACCGTGTGCATTTTATTCTTCCAATATATTTTTGGTGGAAAACAAATTGCACTGGGGGAGGTATTGTATAATTTCATTTGGAGCATTGTCCTTCTGGTAGAAGCAAACTAAAATACACACACACACACACACACACACACACACAAAAATCTGATAGCAATTAAAATCCAATTATAAATATATTACTATATTAGACACCTACCCAGGAACCAGCCAGCAGGGGACCTCCTTGGAAAGGCAGTGTGTCACAGTCTTCAAACTGCTTCCACGTGTACTTCTGGCTGTGTGCCCCTTGACCTTGAGTGTGTGTTACACAATGCTTGGAAGCCTATCTCCAAGAGGGAAAAGATTCGATTTATGTCACATGATGGAGTGACCTTAATAATGCTGTTATGAATTTATTTTTGAAGATGATGTGTGGGGAATATTAAAACATCTTGGAGATTATTAAACAAATTAAACATATCACTGAAACTGGAGGTATTCAGGGCATGAGCTTCTGTGAGGTTAGGGACCACAGGGTTACAAGGAATGTCACTGCGCAGCCTTGACACAAAGGATTTAAAATTTGACTGTCTCAAAATGTTTAGCAGATGCTTATGCAAGGAAACAGGCAGTCCCCTGCTGTGGGTTGGAGATGTAGGTCACAAATAGGTGGTTCACACCTTTAATTTTGGCACTCAGGAGGTAGGAGTAGGAGGAACAAAAGGTCGAGGTCATCCTCAACCTTGGCTGCATAAGGAGTTAAAGTTTAGCCAGGCAGTGGTGGCGCACGCCTTTAATCCCAGCACTTTGGAGGCAAAGGTTGGTGTATTTCTGAGTTTGAGGCCAGCCTGGTCTACAGAGTGAGTTCCAGGACAGCCAGAGCTACACAGAGAAACCCTGTCTTGAAAAAAACAAAGAAAGAAAAACAAAACAAAACAAAAAAACAACCAACCAAAAATAAGGAGTTAAAGTTTAAAGAAGACCACCTCTATAAACAGACAGACAGACAGAAAGGAAAACAGGGAGGGTGCTCCTCTGCTGAAAAGGAGACATGCTCTGCAAACCAAATAAATAGCAATCTTAAAGGGGCAGCAGGTCTGATGACCCAGGGCCTTTTGGGTTTTTTTGAATTAGTTATTTGCTTTATTTACATTTTGGGCCTTTTGTCTTGTTACCTCCTAGAAGACATGGATGGCTGGCATTTAAGTTGATTTCCTTTAATTTGACAGAACATTTCCACGACAGAGCTCAGGTTCCTGATGTTTTCCGATAGCTGTCCTTAAGCTCATTTGTCACCATGTCAGGGTCATCCGGGGAAATCGTCACTGCAGCTCTGTGCACCTGCCCAGCTCTCAGGAGAACACGCAGGCCTTGGGCTGGCTCTGGAGAGTTGTAATTTATGCAGATGTCTAAGGCTAGCCATGGGACTCCCACCGTTTTGTTTTTAGTGTCTAGCATGGACTCAGAGTCCACACCATGTGCACCTACTTCTTACAGCCACAGACAGGTGCTAATTAATCTACCTCATTATGAAGCCACTGGAAAGAGGCTTACCCGTAAGATTCTAAATCTGGAAGAAGAAAAAAAAGGAAAAACAGGGAAGAGGAAAGGGAGGGAAAATGACTTTGGTATCACACTGAAATACAATTTTAGCAGTCAGCTTATATATCTTCCCACTCAAGTTAGACAGATTCATGATTTCCCCTAGATCATAATTGTGTTCCCCTGCACACACACACACACACACACACACACACACACACACTGTACTTCTTCAGAGTTCTATTTGAAAAACACTATGGAAAATGCTTAAAAGACAGAATTACTGTTTATTTTTAAACTACACACACACACACACACACATACACACACACACACACACACAAACAGTATATAAAATTAAGATCAGTCCTTTGAAATGTGCAAGACCCCCAAATGATGTTGTAACTCAAGCGTGTTCTTGTTTGCAGTTAAGCACTTAAGGGGCCAGTCAGTGGAATTCCCTGGGCATCCATACAAATGAATATAATTACAGATACCATGAGCACAGACCTAGTAGGCCACTGATTATGGCTGATAACTCAGGGACACTGGGAGAGAGAATTCCTGGGGAGCACCGTCATTTTGGTCCCAGGCACTCTTTTGTCTTTCCAGCTTTGAGGAAGGGCTGAGAGACTTTCTACAATATTTGATCACCAGGGACAGGTGTGAAACGTGTGTGTGTGTGTGTGTGTGTGTGTGTGTGTGTGTGTGTGTGTGTGTGTGTGTTGGAAGGAATAGGACCATCTAAGGATTTCCCCCAGGGAAAACGGTGATCCCAGGGGCTGTGTTCTCTCCAGGCATGATCCAACACTGGAAGTACACCCTGAGAGAAAGAAGCTAGGGTGATAAAGGTATTCAGGCAGAGGGATGGCTCACCCTGCACCACACACAGCTTACAGGGCACAGAAGAAGCTGCCCCCTCCACAGCAGCATGGGTCGAGCCTTCTGCTCCCCTTTCACGCATGCCCTTAGCCCTTTACACAATAATAACTCGATGTCACAAATTAAAAGAGCTAAAAAGAATTTTAGATGAATAATTTAGGAATTCACACATCTCCTTAGCACTAAATGACTTTCCAGCTGGGCAGAAAATCAAAACCTGCATCTGGAGATTTTATAAGGCACCAGGAAAATGCTGCTACTCTATTTGACTCCTGTCTTGAAGATGCCTTCCCTACTTGCAGATACTGACCTTCTAGCTATGGCGTTCCAAGAAGTGAGGAAAGTGGGTTCCACCGCTGATTTGAGGGAAAAGAAAGGAGAGAAGGGGATAACAGGAAAGGAGAGAGGGAAGGAGAGCGAGGAAGAGAGGAGAGAAAGCAAGGGGGAAGAAAATATTAAAATGATGTACACAAACTATGTGCTTAGCATCTCCAAGACCTTTGGTTGCATACCTGGGGTGGGGGGTGAATAAAATGGACAAGGGAATAAACACATCCAAAGCTAAAGATTCTTCTCTAAGGTCTGCAGAGCTTCAGGAGACACTAAAGGAGAGAGAGAGAGAGAGAGAGAGAGAGAGAGAGAGAGAGAACAAGAACCACTTCCCACCTCCAGCTTCTAATCTTCAGATCTTCAACTTAAGGACATTCCGACTGGGAACAGAATAGGTTGGGGACAGGTCACTGCTTCCCCTCCCTCTCCAGTAGGAGAATCCTCAGGAGAAATGTCCAATCCAGAAGGTGACTCACAGTCAGCTAAGAAGGTTTCTCAGGCTTTGTGTCTCCTCAGAGTTTCTGAGCACTGCCATGCACACTGACACTACACTACAGTTTCTGCTTATAAGCTCCAAGTTGTTCATCCCACAAGGAAGCTCCCTCATCATATGTTCCTTCCCTCTTGGAATGGGTAAAAGGAAGACAAGGGGTGATGGAAGAAAGAAGGGGGATACCAATATCCTCAGAAGCCTCTTTGTCTCTTATCACCTAAAGAATCTCTGCACTACCTGTTGATTCCACAGTTCACCACTATAGGGATGTGTGATGATGTCAGATATAACAGCTTTGGCACCATGATGCAATGGCCAGTTTCATAAAACCTGAGTTCAGGCCACTCAGGTTTGCTCTGAAAGGCATTTGACAAATTCACTTGTCATGACTGATGACATTGTTTGGCTGCACATGATTTGAGAGTTCTAAGAGGCAAAAAAACAAAAAACAAAAAAACAAAAAAAACCATCTGTAACAAGCACATTTCACAGGTAGAAATTAAGAGAAGCCCAGGGAGGTCAGAATCCAAACAGAACCCTTTATGGTGTGTTTGGGGATGTTTGTTCATGAAACCTGGGTTTAAATTATGTTCTTACCAGTCAGTTGCTAAAATTATACCAAGGAAGCAATTTACTCTCATTCAGCCCTGATTTCTTTCTCTATAAAATGGAGATAAAGATATCTAAGTATAAAGTGACTTAAATGAAGACAAGACAGGTCATGTTTGGCTTGGCACAGTGCTTAGAGCCCAAGTACTCAGGACCTGAAGTTGTTGTTGGCATGGTCACTGCTAAAATATCCTCTTGAAGGGCTCTCCCTGTAATTCCTTTCTATTTGTTTTCTTTGTGTTTTAAAGTGTGTACAGCTAAATGCTGTGGAACATGGGGAAATGGGAGGAGGGAGAGGAAGTAGTGAGATAGGAAGAGGAAGAAGGTGAAGAAGAGGCAGAAAAGGAGGATTAGTAATTGGAAGAGAAGGGGAGGAGGAGGAGGTGGAGGAGGAGGAGGAGGAGGAGCAGCAGCAAAAGAACAAGGAGGAGGGGTTCATGTCATTCTTCACAGTCATCCCCATCATCACTAACACCTAGTTGTGTTTTATACACAGGTCTTTTTCAATAGTGAGGTCAGATCTTCTGTCTCAAATATAAAAGTATCCCAAATACTGCATGTATACAAATGCTGTGAGCTGCACAAAGAGGATCCGCTATAGCAGTAAGGCAAAAATACAGATCTCCTTAAATAACATCCACTCAGAGTGCTACAATTGACAAAAGGTTCCCTTTGGACATCCATCACCTGTGCCCTTGACAATCACAAATACTCCTTTTGGGGGCCTATTTCAATAACTTGACTGGTAGTGTGTTTCTGCTCAAAACCCAGCAAAAACAAACCAATATTTGTATCTATCCACTAATAATCAATCAATGCTATTTTGAGAATTTCCAAATTGTTTAAACCTGGCCTCATTGTTCAAAAGACTTCTGGATAATTGAATCAGCACTTGCTAGGGCAAGATGACATCTGGGTTTCCCTGGGAAACACAACTGCAAACTTTTGTATATAGGGGTTGTAGGGATGATGGCTTGATGGAGGTACACTCAAGGAGAACACAGAGAATTCTGACTATTGCATTCACCAGAAATGCTGGAGGAAGGACTCAGGAAAGTACAGGGCTAGGACTACTCACCAGAAAGCCTGAAGAACTCAGATCTACTTCTCACTCCCTGTTAGACAGCTCTCTCTCTCTCTCTCTCTCTCTCTCTCTCTCTCTGTCTGTCTGTCTGTCTGTCTGTCTGTCTGTCTGTCTGTCTGTCTAGTCAATCAGTTACCAGGAAAGATGGCAAAACTTCAGTTTGGCTTTGTCTAGGGGTAAAAGGCCACTGAGCAAAGCCTCTACACAGCAGGCCAGGTAGAGTGGTGCCTAACTGAGACATACACTGAGGTATGCCCAGGAGGTTGCTCTGTTCTCCTGGCTGGTAAAATGTCACCATCCACAGGCAGGGGAGATTCCATTCAGAAAAACCAGTCCTGAACTAAATGTGGAGATAGATGCTGTGACCCAGAGGACTTAGGACATGTGTGTGGGATGCATTCTCTGACCCATGCATACTGCCACCCTCAGTCTGTCTCCCTCCAGTCCTTCTCTTTTGAAAGTAGAAATCAGATTTGTATTCAAGCCTCTAAAAAGAGGGAATTTACTCCCTAATCTGTCTATTCTTGGTATAAAACAGGAGCACACATTCATTGAAATGCGTAATTGAGAGTGATTTACAAAGACTGCCATTCCAGAGAAATACATTCAACTCATTTCCATTTCCCTAAAGCACAACCACATTAAATGCTGGTATTTACACATGTCAACAAGAAAAATTATTAAAATTTTAATTTCTCAGTGTGGATGTTTGGGTGATCAATAAACCACAGCCCGTATCATGGCAAAAGAGGGCCACTCAGCAAAGCGTCTTCATCGGCTAGACGGCCACTGTGCTCCTAAGTTTCCCTTCCACGGCCAAGAAAATATAAATCACCCTTGTCCCGATTTGAAAGCCATAGACTATCCCTATTCTGACTGTTTTCCTTCTTTCTAATTTTATTTTTAATTAGCAACCTCATGATAGATAACATCATGTCAATAGATAAATAATGTCAAAAGATGAATAATGAAACCATAAATTCCAACATGCTATAATTACAATTCAAAAAAAAAAACCAGCAAGAGCAAAATGCGATGACTCAGGACTTGTTCGTTAGCTATCATAAGCATAAGCCCGGTTCCTTTCACATCCTTTCAATGTCTGTGATAACAGGACCACTGTCGGAGGGCAGGCCAGCTTAAAGGAAAAAAAAAACCCACTTTGCCTCCTGCTTTAGAATTTCGGTCAAAGTGCACTGCAGGCAAGGGGACCCAGCCCATACGCTGGGCAACACCATTTGCTTAGTACATTTACATGGCTGACTTGTATAAAAATGAGCAGCTTTTGCTTTTGACGATTTTATAAATATAAAGCATCGACCCCTCCCACTACAAAACAAAACAAAACAAAAAACCTCCTGCTAGATACCTCTTTGTATCAAAACTAAACATTAGCGCCTGTGCAATCTGGCAGTAAATAAAAATAGCCCGCTTTTTATTAGCTCCATCCAACTATGGGAACATAACCGTTTAATAATAACTGAATGTGCCCCAAAAGGTAGACTCTCTACAACTAAAGCTGAACACATCAGAGGATGTGATGGAAACCACAGCTTTGGGGCAAACCCCAAGAAGGTTTTCTTTTTCAAAAAAAAAAAAGGAAATACTTACAAAATATGTCCAGTAATAGTACATAAGCTCCTTTACAGTAACTACTAGTATCCCCTGTACCAACATCCTGAACTGTCCTACAAATGCACGGGTATAACTTTGCTTAGACATAAGGGAGACCACTGTAGTAAGTCAAAAAAAAATTTAAATGTACCCATTCAGGTTCACATAACCTTCTTATTGTAAAGACAAAACAAACTAAAAATGACCCAGAGCACCAAACATCTATACAAACAGCCCAAAGAACAGGAAGGCTGCTGACTGCTCAGTAAAGGCAGGCAAGGCCAGGAGGAGTGGGCCACTAGTCAGGATGCCAGTGTGAGCAAAGGCAGACAGATGCTTCAGGGGCTCCTGGAGGTCCTCTCAGCTGAGACCACATATACAGATGAAGTCACTCTGTGAACTTCTCTGTTTTATAATCCAGTCATGTGATGAAACTTACTAGCTCCCCTGACGTCACATCCAAGTGGCTCCCCTGGTGTTACATCTAAGTAGATCCCCTGGTGTCATATGCAAGTCTCCTTTTCAGTTCCACCCTGGAGCACAGCTTAGGTGCCGTAAAATGGAGATAAATCTCTCACTGTCACACTATACACAGGTTCCCCAGACTCTCTAATAGCTCACCAAAGTGTATCTGGGAGGAAAGCCCAGTGTGCTTGTTAAAGCTGCAGTCTGGCTTTTCTCATGAGTACGGATGACTGTTGCAGGACTGGGCAGGCGAATCACTGGTTCAATGGTGAATCACTAAGAAAGTATCCCTGGGCATCTATCTCCCTTCCAGCATGAGACCTTGCACCTAGCACCCACAATGAACCAGTCTGGGTTCTAGAAGGATCAGGTCTATGGACGGTCTATAGAATCTACACAGCTATGCAACCTGTCTTGAACAGTTGCCCTTTGTTATGTAAGGAAGAAAATGTCGGCTTAAGGAAGAACAGATTCCACAACATCCAGGTCTGAAAGGGACCAGCATGTAGTATCCTTATCTGTGCCCTGTCCCCTATTTAGTGTATATGGTACCTCACAAACTCTACCAGGCAGTACAAAAAGATAGATGCAGGGAGATCACAAGGAACAAAAAGTCTCTCAGGTCAATTTACCATTCATCCATGAGTAAGCAGCTGAGCAAAAATTCCTATGTTTGCCCTCTTAGGGAAGGATAACCTTAGGTAGAAAAACATTGGAGGCTCCAAGTTTGAGTTAAAGAATACTAAAGTGACTGAACACACAGCATAATTTTCAAGTCTCAGACATTGTTTGGTTGTGCTTAGACCATCTAATGGCTCCCAAGCTAGGCTGGGCTGTACATGATGGCCACACCTGGGGACATTTCAGTGATGTATGGACTTTTGGAAGAGTAGGTACCTGTTCTCATCGAGACTTCCTTCTCTCACTCGCCAGTCTCTATGGGTTCTGTTCTGAGAGAGAGAGAGAGAGAGAGAGAGAGAGAGAGAGAGAGAGAGAGAGAGAGAGAGCTGTCCAGTCAATCACTGTCCTAAAAATTTCAATCAGCATATTGTGGAAAGCGATTTTTCTCTTGCATAGTAAAGAATAATAATAAAAAAATTAATTGTCTACTAAGAAGTACACATTAAAATCTCTTGTGCTTTTGAAAGTAGTTTTAAATACATGTTCCACCAGACGTGGTGTGTTCTCGTGTTTCGATATCTGTATGCAGCAGTTCAACTCTCCCCTTGGCTTTTGAGAGTTCATATGGAAGTCAAGAGTCTAGTCTGGATTAATAACCAGCTACTTTAAAAAATTCTCATACAATATATCCTGACTTCAGCTTTCCTTTCCTCCACGGCTACCAGTCCCCCCCCCCACCAGCTCCCTCCAGCTCTCTAGTACCCCCAGCTCCCCCAGATCTACTGACTGACCATCCACTCCCTAACACACCACCATCTCCTCCTGGAAAAAAAAATCAGGTCTCCCAGGGACATTAACTAAAATGGAACAGCAAGAAACAATAAGACAGGCCAAAGTCTCATATCAAGGCTGAGCAAGAATACCCAGTAGGAGAAAGGGGTCCTAAGAGCAGGCAAAATAGTCAGAGACACCCCTACTCCCACTGTCAGGAATCCCCCCAAAAACACCAAGCCAGCAACCATAACGTATGCAGATGCCCTAGCCCAGACCCATGCAGGCTGCAATGGTTGCCACCTCTTTCTCTGTGAGGCCCCATGAGCCCTGCATAGTTGCTTCTGCTGCTAACCAGCTACTTTTTAAAGGTGGAGGCCTCTTAGAGAGACTGACAGTGACACAAAGAACAGCAGAACCAGTGGTCAGACTAAAAATTAATGAGGAAGCACTCCATGTGCTTACCAATTCCACAAATAGAGGTAGAACGCATCAAATAGTGCCATGAGCCAACATCATTTTGATCAACTTTAATACCTAGTGATTAAAAAGATTAATTTCAAACACTATCTTGAGCTGGAGAGGTGACTCAGGAGTTAAGAGTACTTCTGCTCATCTAAGAATTCAGAGTTCAGTTCTCAGCACCCACATCGGGTGGGCTCCAGGGGACATGATGCCCTCTTTTGGCGTTAGGAAGTAGACACACCCACAGACACATGGCCTACCCACACACAAATATACATACACATAAATAGAAAATATGATAAAATTATATTTTTATAATTCATTTCTATATTACAATTCGCCTTTTAAAATTAATATAGCCATTTCTTTTTAGTCTGCAAATAAGTAGACCAAAAGCACCCTGATCAGAGTCCCAAATCCCCCCATGGGCCAGAAGCACGTGTAGTGGGGACTTGCTGACCATTAGCCCCAGAGCTCCATGACACTGAACCTATCTTGTGTGCAGGTTGCTACTGAGAATGCAAACTGAAGTCTTCAAAAAGCACAAAATGTAAGCACCTGCCTTTTTTTTAAATGCCGATGCAGAGTTATTTTTCTTCTTGATATTGTTTTGTTTTTACCAAATGTTCCTGTTAAATGTTTGCTTTAACAATTTTTTTTACTGTTACCTGTTTCTATCATAACTCTGCAAAATAATACGATATTTTCCACTTACAGCAAGTGCAGACACAGCCTACTGATGAAGCCTATCTTGTTCTCCAAAGGGTGAGAATAATACCCAAGTGTGTGACAGAGTTTTCTCATGCTTGGATGCTATTCTCAAAATTGCAATGTCAGAGACTTGTACTGCCACCTTAAAACTCTCTCTCTCTCTCTCTCTCTCTCTCTCTCTCTCTCTCTCTCACACACACACACACACACACACACACACACACAGACACACACACAGAGACACACACACAGACACATACATACAAACACACACAGACACACAGCACACACACACACACACACACATACACACACACCAACAAATCCTAAAACCATGCAGTTTAATTCCTGTGCCAATGTCAAGTTTCTTGGAATGACACCAGGAAAGCAGAGATCAGACCAATTGGAACAGTGTGGGAGAGGTAAACCGAGGGACAGTAGAACAGGCAAAGAGTACCTAGTGATATCAGGACTCAGACCAGACATGATCTTACACTGAAACAGGTAGAGGACCACTCCTCAAAATAGAGCTAAACTGAACTTAGCATTTTAAAGTTTGAAATGTATGCTTCCATGCATGCCACGCTTGCTGAACAATCAATTCGCATTGCATTAAATTAACGTGGTAATGGATAGCTATAAAATCACACATTTCATACATTAAATTTAATGATGAAATAATAGGTACTAAATAAGTTACCCGTTCCAATATAAATACCAATCAGCAAATGCACTCAAAAATAACGAATAACTTTATGCATCCCATTTCCGGGGGTGACAATCTTCAAGGAGAACCATATAAACTGGCACATCATTGTCCATGATGGCAAGTTATTAGCCTAGAAAGAGTCATACACGGGGCTGTTAACCTGCAGCCTCAGCCTACAGCAGGCCTCACTGGACTTTATTTACATTGAGTAATTTGAGAAATTGAATATGATATTCTCTTTATTTTGGCATGCTATTTCTAAGTCAACCACATATGGCTGAGGGAAATGCCACCACTCATGCTTGGAGTAGGATCAGAGCAAAGGTGGCCAGTTCTTGGTGAGCCAAGAAAGGGAGAAACATATGTATTTGGTATTTAAGATTCATTTGGGCTTTTAAATTCAACAACACGATTTATTTTTACTTGTTTTTCCCCCCTCTCTAATTATCTATGTGCATGAGACAGTTTTTTTTTTAAGTACTTTAAAAAGTGACTCACATAGACGTGGGATGGAGTTAGATGGTTCTGCATGTGCTGAATGAGCTGTGAATAACAATTTTCAGAGATGTTCAGACTCCATACATGCAGAAACCCAACAGCGGCAGGTAGGCAGAGTAAGCCCCCAGGGAAAGAGGACCACCCAGAAAAGGCTCACGGTGCATCACCTGCCGGTTTTAAGAGTCATCTCTGGAAATCCTTTGACGAGGTGTGTGAAATTTTATACTTCAAGAAATCCAGGCCCTGAGGCTGAAGAGATGGCTCGGCGGTTAAGAGCACCGACTGCTCTTCCAGAGATCCTGAGTTCAAATCCCAGCAACCACATGGTAGCTCACAACCATCTGTAATGAGATCTGATGCCCTCTTCTGCTGTGTCTGAAGACAGCTACAGTGTACTCATATAAATAAAATAAATAAGTCTTAAAAAAAAGAAAAGAAAAAAAGAAATCCAGGTCCCTTCAAACTGCCATTAGCAGAGCATCTCCCAAGGGCAGAAAACTGATCATGCAGAACATAGTGAAGGTCTTGCTCTGCATAGCCTTGGCTATATTCCATGGCACCCTAGAGTCTCCAAGATGCCACACAATGCTTTGGTTGGTGGAAGAATTCTACCCTGCCCCCCCTACACACACACACACACACACACACACACACACACACACACAGAATAAATGTCTAGATAATACTGGGCTTAACAAAGTTGCAGGTCTGGGCTTTGTTGTTGTTGTTTACGATTTATTATTATTTTATGTATATGAGTTCACTATCACTGTCTTCAGACACACCAGAAGAGGGCATCGGATCCCATTACAGACGGTTGTGAGTCACCATGTAGTTGCTGGGATTTGAACTCAGGACCTCTGGAAGAGCAGTTGGTGCTCTTGACCGATGAGCCACCTCTCCAGCCCCTAGGGTTTCTTTTTAAACTGTTAGGATTTACCTTTAACATGACAACAAGCACCAAGAAACCACATGTGTCAGATTCTATCTAAAAAAAAAAAAACCAGAATTCAAACCCAAAAACTAACTAAATAAATCACAAGAAAAAAATTAAAGATGCTCTCCTCAGAATCTTTGTTTGCTCTGAAATTCTAGCTCCTTCTCTCAAGTTTTCTTTTAAAACATTACAAAAGGGGCTGGAGAGACAGCTCGGCAGCTAAGAGCACTGACTGCTCTTACACAGGACCTAAGTTCAATTCCCAGCACCCACACTAACTTAACTCCAGTTGCTCCAGTACCAGAGGATCCAATGCCTTCACCTGGCTTCTGATGACCCCAGGTATGCATGTGGTGCCCAGACACATATCCAGGCAAAACACCCATATATATATAAAACACTCAAATTTTAAAATATAGCTAAGGAAACTAGGGCTGGGAAGAATGCTACCTTATCGGAAGCTCTTCCCACTCCAGAACATTCTGCTGGGGGCTGCAGGCCACCACTTGGCGCATGTTCTCAGTTGTTTTGCTCTAAGTGTAACCACTGGCATGCATGTACATTCACAGAACACTGTGCGTGCAATGCCAGGCCAGGGCAGGGCTTTTTTTTCTTTCTTTTTTTTTGTTTGTTTGTTTTTTGGTTTTTTGGTTTTTTTGGATAAGGTAATACCACGTCTTCTATTCTCTCCACCCTCCAACCTCTTCCATGTATGCAACCCTTCTCAAGTTCATGCAGTTCCTTTTAAATATCATCTGCATCCAACTCCAGGCCCTCCAGGGACACCAGGCACATATATGATATGCAGACATACACACAGACAAAACATGCATACACATACAACAGTTTTGGGGAGAGAAAAAATCCCCCAAAGAGGTCAACTGTCTCACCATAGCAATGCGTTTCCTCATGCTCCCAAATACAGAGACCAAGGAAGGCAAGTTAGGCCTGGTTTTACTTGCTTTATTCTCAGGCAGAAAGCTAAGCGCAGAACAGAACATCTTCAGCAACACCAGTTACCTTAATGCCTTTGGGCACAGATGTTTTTAAAGTAGGATAAAGAACCATGCGGTCTGCTACTTAACACACGAATGTGTGATGTAGGTGTATCTAATTAATAACTTTCCTCTGGAAAACTCAACCCATCCTTAAAGATCCAGTTTATAATACAACAGTAGACCCAGGGAGGTGGAGAGGTAAATGCTTATCCTGTAAGGATGAGGAGTTCAAATCCCCAGAAGCCATGTAAAGCCAGACACAGTAACTTGCTTCTATAATCCCAACACATCTGTGGGGATCTGAAGTTCAAAGAATTTAAGGTAGCCTGAGCTACATGAGATCCAATCTCAAAAAGGAGAGGAGGGATGTGGGGTTTAGCTAGGGATAAAATGTGAACTTAGGTCTTTGCAAGGACCAGCCAATGTGGAAACTGGAAACAGCAAGTTCCCCACTCTAGTACCCCAGGCTCAGCCTTCTGCAAGCCTGGGCTGCAATGCTGGTAAACTGGGGGCCAGGGAAAGAAAGAAGAGACTGCTGTATATTCATATTTCAGAGATATTTTTAGTCTTGTGTTTTTGACGTGTGAGCTGCCAACACAAAATACACCAAACACCTTCCTAACTCCCTCAAACCAAATAAATAAATGAAAAGAGAGCTGCCGAAACCCTTGACAAGCGGCTTGTCAAGAAAAGCTGTTTTTCACACAAGAAACCTCTTTCAGAACCCTAAATCCCACCACATTCTGTTCTATTTGCAGCATCCTTATCGGTTAGCATCATAACAGGAAAGTGTAAATTGGACTCCCCCCACCCCCACCCCCAATAAAAAGAATCCATTTTATTTTTAAAGCCAAAATGTGATCAAGGAGTTTGCCTGCTTTCCAGAACACTGTGTTCATATTTGAGAGCAGTGGTTATGGGTATTACAAAAGGAGCATGCTATCGACTCTCGGCATGAATACTACCCACAAGGGTTAGTAGAAAAGGGTGCCGTTCTCTACCCACATGAGGAGTAAATATTTTTAGTGAGTGCTTGAGTGTGGAATCAAAAACTTAGAATTTGGAGGCGAGAATGTATCAGAACGACCTAGGGCTGAGGCATTTTGAAGCCCATACACAGGTTATTATGGAATTGATTGTCCTGTTGTAAACTGTGACAGAATTACTGAGGACTGAGGCAGAAAAATCCAGAGAGAGGAAGAAAATCTAAACATCAGTGGAACAACTGAGTCCATTCTCACTATCTCGTATAAGAGAGAAACGGAGAGGAAGAAGATGCATTTTATTGTTATTAATTTTTATGTTATGTGTATGGGTGTTCTGCCTGAATGTAAGACTGTGAGCTACATGCACTCAGTGCCTGCAGGGTCATAGGTGGCTGTGAACCACCATATGGATGCTGTGAATTGAACCTGGGTCCAATGAAAGAACAGCCAGTGCTCCTAACCACCGAGCCATCTCTCTAACCCCTGAAAGCTGTATTTTCAAAAAAAAAAAAATTAGACAAAAAATACCAAGAAAGACTTTGGGGGAAAAAACTAACGTCTCTAGGACTATAAGATTGCCAGGGCTGAATTAAAAGGTGACACGGCTTGACTACATAAGGATCAGATTGACCCAACCGATAGTGGCCAGAGTTAGAGATGTAACACTTCCAGGCACTCAAAGTTCCCACGAGGCCACCTGGTAGATCACTACCCACTGCTTTGGGTGTTAAGTATCCTCAAGGGACCCTAGCTACACAAGGAGCCAGACAGGTAGCCTCACTTGGCCTTTTATTGGACCAATACTTCTTTGGCAATGAAGTGTCTCTTTTTTTTTTATTTACATTTTTTTTTATTTTATTTTTTAATTTACATTCCAAATCACTTCCCCTTTCCCGTTTCCTCCCTCCCCGAAAGTCCCATAAGCCCCCTTCCCTCCCTCTTTTCTCCATTCAACCCCCTCTCGTTACTCTGTCCTGGTGCTCCCCTGCATCCAGTCTTTCCAGGACCAGGGGTCTCTCCTACCATCTTTTTAGAAATCTATTGATATGCGGATTGTGTCTAGGGTATTCCGAGATTCTGGGTCAATATCCCCTTATCAGTGACTGCATACCATGTATGTTCTTTTGTGATTGGGAAGTGTCTCTTAAAAAGGAAATCTGGGTAAGGAAGGGGCATCCTAACACCGTCAGGGCTGAGTGGCAATGAAAACCAAGAGGCCAGCGGTAGCAATGGCCTCTAAGCCAAGGCGAAGAGGCTCCAGAGGTGGAATAAGATAGCTTTTAAGTGTTTGTGTTCTGTTACAAAAGCACTGGGTGAATAATGCAAGGTGCACACGTTCCACAGGCCACACCATGCAGACACGCATTCCACAGCCCACAGTATATAAATAAGTGTCTCATGGTCCACACCACACAGACACACGTTTCATGATCACACCATACAGACAATCTATAAGGTTTTATGGAATTTTTTTTTGTTTGTGTTTGTTTGCTGTTGTTGCCACCTTAAATATCTCCAAGTTTTTGTCTATGGCTCCCCAGAGCATTGCGGCTGAGTCCCTCGACTCCCTGCATTCTTTTAGCAGATGCTTGCACAGTTTCTTAGCAATTCTGACATCTCTCAACTGCTCCAGAATACAATTCTTGCCCCTTCTCTTCCCTTTGCAGCCTGAATATGACAGATTCAATTTTGACAGTTATTACCTATAACTCATTAAATATTTTCCTCTACAACCACGTAGGGAGGCTTGGAATATACACCAGCAATCAACAGCCTCATGCCAATGCACAGTCAAATACTTGAATATGCATTTAGGGAAGAAGGCATCCAAGTCTAAGGTATTTTTTTTTCCAAAACAGCCAAGGCTCCAATTTCAAACTTGGTAAAAATAACTCAAGAAAGAAACTCCAGATCAATCAATCTAACTTACAATATAATGATGTAGAAATATTAACTCAAAAAAAAGTCAAGAAAAATTTCTCAAGCACAAAAAATAAAATAACATCTTACAAACAAATGGGGAGGACTATAGGGATAGCTGGACCGAGGATAGGAAGAGTTATTTCATGGCTATCATCTCAATAAAGTAATAAAGGAGAAAGAATCCATAATCATTTGAAATACATTTGATAAAAATAAGCAAGTCCACGATCTGGAGAGATGACTCAGCAGTTAGGAGCAGTGGCCACTCATCTAGAGGACCCAGGTTTAATTCCCAGTATTCACATGGCACTTCACAACCTTCTGTGACTCCAGTTCTAGAGAATGCAACACCCTCTCCTGGCCTCCGTGGCACTAGGCATGCACATGGTGCTATGCATGCAGGCAAAAGATTTACAACAAAATAAAGAATTTAGAAAGTTAGCTATGAGTAAACTCAATAAAATTTAAAAAATAAATAAAGTTTAAAAATCTGTGACTATTCTATAATATATATCCTATCATATACATATGTGTGTGTGTGTGTATACACATGTGTACATACACCCCCATACACACACAGACAACCATGCTTAAGGCTGCCACATCTGTCATGAGGGCTCATTACCAGTACTAGTAATTTTCCACTTTCCAGTTTAAAATAACTCAGTGTGTGTGTTTGTATGTGTGTGTGTGTATGTGTATGTGTGTGTGTGTATATATATATAATACATGTGTGTGTATATATATAATACATGTGTGTGTGTATATATATATAATACATGTGTGTGTATATATATATAATACATGTGTGTGTATATATATAATACATGTGTGTGTATATATATATAATACATGTGTGTATATATATAATACATGTGTGTGTATATATATAATACATGTGTGTGTATATATATAATACATGTGTGTGTATATATATAATACATGTGTGTGTATATATATAATACATGTGTGTGTATATGTTTATAACTAAAGCACCAGAGACAATCCACCAAAAGATAAGTAGAAATATTATAAGAAAAGTAAGTCCTGGGTTACAGAACTGGCATATAAAATGCAAATTAAATATTCAGAAGAAAGATGCTATGAAAAAGAACAAAAGGGCATGAATTCTCAAGAAACAGATTAAAGAAACACACAATTCACACACACACACACACACACAAAACCATCAAAATATTTCAGAGATACACAAAAGATGACAAATTAATGGGAAGCCATTGCCCTTGGATTGGTAGAATCCTCATGAAAATGTCATTTCCTCCCACACCGCTCGACAAATCTAACGTGATTCCAATAAAAATGCCAACATCGATGCTTTGAAATGTGCAAAACTCAATTCTAAAAGGCACATGAAAAATTAACCTGTGAGAGTAGCCAGGAAAATTCTGAAGTATGGTGTTATTAGCCACGCTGGGCATTAGAACATACTATAAAGCCAAGGTAATTAGAATAGTTTGTTACTAGAGAAACAATCATGAGGAAAAATGGAGCCAAAAATCTATCAGAAATAGGCGTAATGTGCATAGAAATGTATTGTATAATAAAGTGGACATTTCAGATGTGGTAGAAAGATAAATTATCCAATAAATATGTTAGTCCTCTTGGCCAGTTATAGGGTGTGTGTGGATAATGTCAGTACCAGTCTCATGTCTCACATCAGAATAAATCCCTACAACTCCAAAATTAATAGTAAAAAGTAAAGACTTTAGAAGATTTGGAGAGGGAGATCTAAATAATAACATAAGCACAAGGAAGGCTCTGCTGAAGTAAGTGGCAAAACCCCAATGGCACCATATCAAAAGATGGCATACGGGGAAAAGCTTCAAAGTTTCAGAAGGAAAGAATATCAACAAGGAAGTAAAAAGCAGAGCATACGAGGCAGCCACAGCCACACCTCTAAGATTAGACACTAAGGCCAATTTCTCCTAAACAGACTTCCAAGTCTTCCATGTTGGGCTATACTCTGTGTTGGAATGGGAGGGTTGGTGTCCTACCTGGGGCTCTCTGGAAAGCTCATTTTAGCTGCAGAAGAGTGTGCCTGATGGTTAGACAGCGCTCTCAGTATCAGCATCCACTGGAAGGGATGGGGACTAGTCCACAACAGGGCAGGGATGAAATCATATCCAAGCATCAGCAGCCTCCCCCAGCAGTTGTGACACTGGGATGGCCACTCAAGGGTCATCCCAAAGTAGAAACAGGGCCTTGGCTATTCTAGTCCCACGCTGAGGGCGCTAGATGATGGCATCTTGAAAAAAGAAGAGGAGACTTAACTAAAGGGCTGTCTTCAGTGGACACAACCTGAAGGGGACAGAGAGCTAGCTCTGGACTCCCCCAGCCGCATGGGAATGAGAGCTTGGGCCTGATGAAGGACCTGGGCTGGGACTCTTAAACACAGCTTTAACAACTGCTAGAAAGAGACAGTGGACAGAAGAAAAACAAGTGGCTGAATAACATACAAATCCATGCTCAGTTTCATTCCCCATAAAATGCCTACAGCCGGCTCCATTGGATAAGCAAGGAAAAATGGCCACCAACACAGTTACCACACGTACTGATAAATGTGGTGGCAATGGGAAGTGCTAGACTCTTGCAGGTGAGTTTGACACTTCCTCTCATGCTGAAAATCCACATATCTCCTGACCTGGCATTTCCACTTCTAGGAATCATCCCTCAGGTGAAATCACACACGTATCCAAAATATGCATCATAGCCATCAATAGTGGCTACCTTGAAAGCCTAGAAGCAGAAAGCAGGCAGGGCATGCGTGCTTCACTGTGTGTGTTTTTATGCCACACTGAATATTTTGCTCATCGGTTGAAGGGTTTGGGGGAGTAGCCCGGCCATTGTTTCTTGGTACAGATTGAACTCAGTTTATGTAATGGCAACCTACATTTGTACTAAGAATTTAAATGTGGAGAAAAAGAGACACAAAATTTGTCGACAAAAAAGCACATAGGGATAAATGAAGGAACTCTGATTGCGGAGTTATGGGATAGCAGGGACTTGGAGTGAGTTTGTAAATATCTAACACACCTGCTACCCAATGCGAATAGTCAAAGCCTCCAAAAAAGTAGACTAGAGCAAATGGCAGAAATCTTCTAGAAACTATTATTTTTAATGTTTTATGTATTATGTTTAATCAAGTATATGTGTATGGATCTATGTGTGGGTCTGTGAATGTAACCACATGGTTATCTGATACCTTGGAGGCTAGAGGCCTCAGATCCCTGGAGCTGGAGTTGGAGGCTTATGAGTTGCCTGACAGGTGCTAGGAACTGAACCCCACTCCTCTGAAAAAAAAAAACAGCATGCACTCCTAACTGCTGAGCCATCTCTCCAGCTCTAGAAACCACCATAACAGGAAGGAAAGATTGACTGGGCTAACTGTATGTGTGTGCATCTGTGCCTCTGTTTATTCATCCTTATGTATGTATATATGTATGTCTGTGTCTGTTGTGTGCATAATTATATGCCTGTATCTGTGCATGCATGTGTGTGTGTGTATTGTTTGGATATGTAAAAGTATGTTAACATGTATATATGAGTATGTATGTTTCGTGTGTGTGTGTGTATGCATGCATGACTGGATGGGTGTATAAATGTGTCATGTGTACAGGTATATGGATGTCTGTATGGAAATTGTGCATGCATTTGTATCTGTGTATTATGCATGTGCTCATGAATGTGTCTCTGTGTGCATGTTTATATACATATATGTATGTCTGTATATTTGTTCCTACATGTACTCATGCATATCTATCCATGCATGTATACACATATGTGTATGGCTGTGCATATATCTGTGTGTATGTATCTGTGCATATGTGCGTGTGTGTCTGTGCATATATTTGTGTATCTGTGTATATGCAGACATGTGTGGATCTATATGTGTACATGCATGGGTGTCTGTTGAGGATCTTTCACCTGGACAGCTTTGCTGTGACCCAGACTAAGATGCTATCTGCCATTGCTATGCTGATGATGTTAATTATTTTGTCCAGACCCTTCAATAGAAAACGCTGTTTCCCACAGTCGATGATCTGATGTGGTCCTTATGGATCTACATCAATCTCTACTAGTTCAGAAGTGCCCCCTCCACCCAACCCACAAATTAATGGTTGCAACTCTAAACCTCTGAGAAGAGCAAAGTAATTTAAACACACCTCCCTCCCTCCGTCCCTCCTATGCACACACCACAGGGCAACTTTCCGGAATCTCCAGAAAACGGATGCGGCTCAGCAACAGTTAAAGATGGATTTCTTGTGCCTCTTCCGCATTTACATAATTGATTCGCTGGATAATGCACTCTGCTTCCTTATTTAATAAACATGTTAATGATTTCAGACAATTACTCAAAACTGCCTACAAGTGTCTGCCTAAGAAAAGCAACAAAAAATAATTAAAATGAAAATACACACCAAAAGGCACATCCTTCATATCACATTACACCAGATATTAAGTCAATATGTCACCCTGTCACCAGTCACTTGCTACCTGCTGTTATACATTTATTCAAATTCTAATATATTAGCTGAGGCTGAGACATTGGTGAGACACCCAAGCGGGTGAGCCTGCAGTGAGGGAATAAACCTGGCACTCTGTCGGGGTACAGGCAATGAAATAGCACAGCAAAGGAGGGGGAGATGATAAAGCATAGGCCAGAAACAGAAGGTTGATGCAGATGCCTTTCCAAAGCAAAGCCTCTTCAGTCTGCTCCTGGTAGGGGGCAGTCACAGGGGAACTAAATAGATTCCATTTCCTCTGCCACCCCTCAGTGCTTGGAGCACCATGCAGGCCGAAAGACATCCCAACAGGCTCACGGCTTACAGATGCCTTGCCCGGTCTTTATTCCTCGAGGACATCCACATGGGTCAGTCAAAAGCCATGGCATGAGTTATAGAAAAAGCTATGGACATTTCCATTTCCACGAGGGCAGCGTGTGACTCCCAGTGACCACAAGGTGCTAGGTGGCAGGATCCAAGTCTTCTGTGGAGCCTGGCTAGGCCTACTCAAGCTTGATTCTTCCAGTTCCTGACAGAAGCTAAGCTTCTTGGACTCAGTGGGTTCAAGTCATCCTCCTGGCCTCCAGGAAGAAGGGTTGCCTGCCGGATATAACAAGATACTATAACATCATGGAAGTTTACCAGCCCTTGCTAGAAGCTAGCTGATTCTGGCTCATGTCATGCCAGATCTACACCACCTAGAAGACAACCAGGAGTAAACGGGAAAAAAATGGACATCTCTGAGATGAAAGTAGGCCTCCATTGGAAATCTGCTGGCAAGGACACAGGAAGACAAATGAGAAACTAAGGGCTTTCTTCTCCTATTATCCTTTTTCATTTCAAAGTCCAAGTGTTTTGGGTAGAGGTTTCCCATGATATTAGCTCACAATAATATAGGTCAGTCGGTGTGTGTGTGACATTGTTCTCTCTCTCTCTCTCTCTCTCTCTCTCTCTCTCTCTCTCTCTCTCTCTCTCTCATCCACTCTGTGTGTATGTGTATGTACAAAAGAGGGGGGAGACTGAGATACAGAGAGACAGAGATAGAGAGACACACAGAGAGGCAGAGAGTGGGAGAGAAAGCAAGCATACTTTAGGTTTTTGTCTTTTCTTTTACTATACTAACCCAACTTGTTCAGAGCCTTGGTGGCACATGAAGGAAATTGGAAGGAGCAAGGCCAGTTAATTCAAAACCATCCAAGGAAACAGCGGCTCAACTTGGAGACGACAGAGCTGACAGGAAACTTAAAATGACAGGTGGCAAAATCTAGCCAGAGTCCCAGCTCAGCTTTGCACATGGTAGATATTGGGTTTCAGGTACCTAAGGTATCTCTAAACTGTGGCGTTCAGAGTTCAGCCCTGAGCTCTTGGCTTAAAGTTTTGTTTTCCCACATATCAAATGATCCACTAGACTACAGAAGCTGCAAAGGATCAAGCTGTCACCTGCCCCCCATGAGAAAGTCTCTTCCTAGTGTTCTGAAACACACCCAAGGCATGAAGCGCAGCAGACCAGTGGTTTTGCTCATATCAAACATTAACAAAAAAAAGCTAGTGAGATGGTTCAGTGGGTGAACGTGTTCAGTGCTCAAACTTGAGTACCTGAGTTCAAATCCTCAGCACCCCCATAAAAAAGCAGGACTCTTGACAAATGTCCATAATGCCAGTGCTGAGCAGCACAGACACAGTGGAATCCCCGAGGCTTGACTGCTGGCCAGGCTACTCAAAGGTGAGTTCACGTTCAAAGAGAGACCCTATCTCAAACACCGGGAGGAGACTAAGGGGGACGTGAAGCATGGACTTCTGACTTCCATGCACCTGTACATTTAGGGACACACTTACACATTCACACAGCTTTTTCAAAAAGATGGATAAACCAATTTAATTCTCCCCTTCCTCCCACAAGGAAGAATAACATAAACAGAGCAGTGTGGGAATACTTGATGTTAATAGCTCTCCTGCAAGGTCATGGGCAATCCCTTTTGGTCAAGAAGAGAAGCAGATAACACTCTGACCAATTGTTCAGTATTTTTAAGAGGCCCTTTACACAGCAGCTCGGAAGTTAATTTAAAATAATAATGGAATCTGTGACCTGACAATTCCAAGAGGAAAGGAGGCTTAAATGATCTCTTCTATGGATAAAAATCTATTCAGGTGACTTATTTCATATGACCTGCTTTGAAAGGCAGGGAGCTCACTGCCCTCACATAGAGCAAGTGACTGAGAGCAACTTCATGCACATACAGGCCCATGACTAGGGCTCCTTTCCCTCCCTCCCCCATGCTGGGGCTCCCCAGACAAGTTGATCTATATGCCCCTCGATGCTTCCAACAATTGGCAGAAGTTGTATCTGAGTTCCTGCACTGCAGTGTGAATTCAGGAGTAAGTGTACCTCAGGGATTAGGGCCTTCATCCGGTACCTGACATTCCCATGCCGTCTCCTACAGAAGAGATGGCTGTACCACCAGCTTCCCTGTAAAGTTCAACAATCTCTGACTGACCATGATAGTTCCTGTTACAAAGACCTGTGGGGCCTGTGAGAAGGGTTCTGACTATACAACTGTCTGTACTTAGCAAACCCACCAATGGTCCTCCATCTCCATGGCAACCATATCCTTAAACCCAGACTCCCAAGACCTTCTCTCCCAAGACCTTCTCCATTCCCGGAGATATCCTACCAGACAAGTACCTCATCAAAAGAGCCCCATCACTACTACCAGATAAGAAGCTAAACCCACGGCTAACATGCCTTTCTCTCTAAATCATTTCCATTTTATTCATCCATTGCCTTTCTTATTGAATCCCCAGAGAGGATTTGAAGGAACTTGCAAGAAAGGACAGGCATGCCATTAATCAGCATGGAAGAAAAGAGGAAGCAAGGGTGCTGAGTTCATGATGATTAATATAACGGTTGAGATTCCGTGGGGACACCAGCCAGGAGCTTCCAGGCAGCCACAACAAAAGGAAAAGCACTGGTGAAGAATGACTACCTGTTTCTCACTGTCAGAAATGACAAAGAACAAGATGCCCCCATGGAGAAAGACTTCACAGCAGTTTGCCAAGGGCTGCCTTGAGAAGGCCACGTCCACGGATGAGAATGCCCGCTTGTCTTTCGTACCCACCATGCTTCACACTTTGCCATGGCATCTTTATTCCCTTAATTGTCTAAACACAGGACCTGGAGTGGGAGTCAAGCATTCTGGTGAGATGCCAAGCTCTGAGCCCCACCATAGCTAGCCAGAGAAATGGCCTTATCTTCCTAGGGAAAATAAAATAAAAAAGGCTAATAAGGACCAAGGGCAATTCTTTCTGACTAAAAAAAATTTTTAAGACTTTGGAAAAGTGTCAGACACACAGGCTAGGGTGATGGATCAGTCAGTAAAGTGCTTACCACATAATCATAAGGACCTGAGTTTGACCCCAGAACCCCCATAAGAATTTTGGTGTGGTGGTGTGGACATGTAACCTCCACACTGGAGAGGCAGAGAAAGAAGGGTCCCTGTGGCTCAATGGCCAGCAAGCTTAGCCCATTTTGCATGTCTCAGGCTACACGAAACACTCTGTTTCAAAAAACAAGGTGGACGGCTCCTGAGGAAGGATGCCTGAGGCAGATCCATGGCCTTTCCATGCACACATGTGCATATGCGTCTGAACATACAGGCACATAAAGAGACACAAAAATATCCTATAGAGTGAAAACCCTTTATATATGAAGAGCCAGGGCTAACATTCTCCTGAGATTTGACTCTTAAATTTGTATCACATGGACTTTGCTCCTGAGAGCCTCACACAACCCAACAGTATGACTCTATGAGGCAGCAATTCACACTTGAGGAGGGCCAGCCTGCCCTGTTTCTTAGAAGTAAAATAAAACTATGAGAAAGTCACATGGGAAGCACTGGCTGGCCCAACCTACTTGGTCCTTTCTAACCTTACAAGGCTCTACATTCATTGCCTTTCTCAAAAGGGGGACATGTAATTTAAAAGGAATTATCGTTGTCGAGCCATCGTCGGCACACAGACGAACACGCACAGATAATGTGTGCATACAAACAAGACCGGCTCATCAATTCAGTTCACGTTCCATGACCTCTTTCACCCCTCCCCACGCTAACACAATTACGTTTAACAGCCTCCGTTTAAACCCAAAGCCAAGAGAAAGCATCCCTAATGAAACACAATTTCAAATTAGAGTCAAATCTGTCTCCTAGACCAAAATACACAAAAAAAGGCTCTTGCTTATATTTTTAAACTTCATGTGACTTATTTAAAGATTCAAGGTTTTCACTGAAAGGAGGCAGAGATGACTAAACTTCCATTTAGGCTAAACAGTAACTCAGGCAGAATTTGGGCTCATTTGGGTTCTTTTTAATCCTCTTCACTGCTGCTTATGGAAACTAACATGACCCAGAGAGCCACAGCTCCCTTTGAACGTCTATGTAAGGCCAATGGACTGACAAAATATTGCTTTTAGTAAAACTGTCATTTCTCTACCTGTAAGTTGACATCTGTAATTATCCCATCACTCTAGCCAGCTTCTGTTGCTTTCTTTTTTATTGTATTAAGCTGAATGGAGGTGTGCTTATTGGTGGAGATTTTACTTTTTTGAAGAGAAAAAAGACTCAATTTCCTAAGCAATAGAATACAAGGGGCAGGATGGCAGTCAAGTAGAGTAAATGCTATTACTCCTTAGCCATTCCCAACAGGTATTACCTGGAGATTCCCTCGTGTCTATTTTTAATTTTTTAATGTGTGTGTTTGCATGTGCTCACACATCCCTTCTTACTACATGTAAACCATTTGAGTGCAGTGCTCACAGAGGCCAGAAGAGGGCACCAGATCCTCTGGAACTGGAGTTACAAACGGTTGTGAAATGCCCTGTGGGTGCTGGGAACCGAACCTAGGTCCTCTCCAAGAGCAGCAGGTGCTCCAAACCACTGAGCCATCTCTCCAGCCTACATCTTTTTACTTTAATCCCAGCTGTGGTCTATGATTTCTTTATAATACATGAAGATAGTTGATGTGATTTGACATACATGAAAACCTTTTTGCATTCTGTGATGTCATATTATTCTGATATGGTGATGTTACCAAATTCCAAGCTAGAGATGGAGCACAGTAGGCCAGGCAGAAGCAGAAGCAGGTCAACAACCCTGAACTCCGGGCTCTTTACTGAATGCTTTACCTTTGGATACCCAGATAAGTGCCCTGCATTGGATAGACAAGCACTCGATGGGCTCAGTGAGTAGTAATCCTTTCCTTTTGTTCTAAGTATCTTTTCCTTTTCACTGGGAAATGTATCCCTTGAACACAGCTCTTAATCATTAGCTGCTTATGTTATCTGAACCTCAAATGATGCTTAATAGGCAAAGGAAAGCACTAAAATGCATCCCCAGATCAAAATACACTGAAGCATCCAATCACACGACATCTCTTCACTACAGATTCAAATATCCTACAGTATCCATATATACATGTACTAATCCTTGCCAGAGACTGGTGACACTTTGAATTTCAGTATCCCTTTTCTGGACACCATCATATCCACCCACTGAACAAAAAGCTACAAAGATGTGAAGTCATGGAGAGATAGCTCAGTGCTTAAAATGTAGTAATTTTCCAATCACTAAGACCAGAGTTCAGACCCCAGCACCCATGTAACAAACCAGGCATGACTACATTTGGTCATTCTTGCTAGTGGGAGGGAGAGACAATATTACTGGGGCTTGCTTGCTTCCAGCTTAGCAGAGATATGAACTCTGTGTCTAGAGAGAAAGAGAGAGAGAGAGAGAGAGAGAGAGAGAGAGAGAGTCAGTCTGCTTCCACAGAAAGGTGAAGAGTGAGAGTTGATGATAAATGATGCCCTCTTCTGTCTTTCATGATGTTTGTAGAGCTTCACAAACCCACACATGTGCACATACACTCACAAAGATACACATATGCACACAACTCATACATAATACATACATCATACATACTCTTTCAAAAGATCCAAAGTCTTACATCCACTTTCATGATGAAATGTATCAGGCATTTATTTCAAATACATCAGTTAATTATTAAATGCCTACTGTATGCGGAGTGCTGTTAATGAGAGACCAAAACATTGAACCAAAAATGGGTTCTGGAGTCTGCCCCCTAGTGGTCTGCTCACTGTCAACACATGGCTATCACAGAGCATCAGGGTCATCTGGGTCATCCATCCATCAACAGAACTGGTGAAAACTCCAGAGCTATTTCACTTACCACAGTTCAGCAGCTTCTCTCCTCTCTAATTATGAAAAATGAAAAGAAAATAAATTAAGGCATTCTAGCCTCCTCCCCCACCACCCCTTTCCAAATTCCCTGAAGGAGAAGAATAAAGGAGGAATAAAAAGTAACAGAATATTATGTTATAAACTCATGGTTAAGACAAGATTTTTTCCTCCTGAAATTAACATGTAAAACTCACATTCTCTTACAGATCCCAAGCAACTAAATCAGAGAAAGTGCTGAATCACTGGCCAGCTCTAAGTGACAGAAAGTGCCCAGAAGACAGTGGCAATCAGTCCCAAAGGGGGAAAAACAAAACAATTGTCCTATTATGCTTCATTCATTCATCATTCATTCATTCATTCAGTCAGTCAGTCATTCAGTTAACAAGCATTTCTTTCAGCCTCCTCTGGATTCTGAGCAGCACACTCTAGGTGCTGGGATGCTCAGTAGACACACGACAACCACCTACCTTTTTACTGATCTCCTTTATACAGAGATGCCAACCAAGGAAACAGCTTTATCCAGCATCTATCTGCACATCCATTCAACCAACCACATAGGTATTTACTAAAGAAGTAGTCCATACCAGGTTCTAAGTTCAGCTTGAAGACTGACTTAAGATCCAAGAACTTAGAGGTACATTAGCATACTGTGACATAATGGCAGATGAGGGGCGGAGGGTTCCCTCAGGTACAAGATACATGAAAATGCCAGCCAGCCAGCCAGCCAGAAGGAAGGGAGATGTCCTGACAAAGAATGACATCAGAGAAGGAGACACGAGAATACAGAAGACTGAAAGAACTGCCTCCATGGGGAGGCCTGAACCTCAGCATGCAGCTCCTGATGGAGGATTCCAGAAGGGTGGGGAGGTGCTTCCAGAGGCTGGGTCTCAAAGCCATGTCCAGGAATTTTCCATTACCCAGGCGATGTGGTAAGGAGCCCATTTCTTATTCAAATATGTTTATACTGTGATTTATCTTTCAATGATTTCTTTAAAAAAAATCTTTGATGTGTACATGATGGGTGTTTGTGTGTGTGAACAAGAGCAAACACATACCTCAGTGTCTCTTTATAGAGGTCAGAGGACAATCTCAGGCATCGGTTCATTTCTCGCCTATTTTGGGGATCAGCTCTGCTCTTGCTCAGCCCTGTCAGGGTATCTGGCTCATGAACTCCATGGGATTCTCCCATCACTGCTTCCCATCCTGCTGCACAGGCACTAGGGTTATGGATGCATACTACTGTGCATGGCTTTACCCATGTTCTAAGAATCTGACTCAGGTCCTCATACTTGCAAAGCAAACATTTTACCTCAGAGCCACATCTCCAGTCCATCCTTCAGTGTTCTGATCTCCCTCAGCCTCCAGGTAAGTGAAATCAACTCTGTTAATTATTACAGGAAAGGAGACACGGCTGTAACTGGCACAGGCCGGAGGGAACCCAACACACCCAGAAAGACAGCAGTTTCTTCTTCTTGGATCCTCATCCACAAAGCAGCTGCTCACACACCAGCGGGGCCAAAGAGACTTAGTGGGTCTGTCAGCTAATAATGGGTGTTATTGCCTTGCTGAGAACCTCAATCTCCAGTTAGTAATGACAGGGCACCAGCTCAAAGGTTTGGCTTCATAATTTTCATTAATTGATTTGCACATGGAAATGGGTGTGCTGTATTCTCTCAAGTTTCTTCCAGCTCTTCAACTCCATGGCTTTTCTCTATAGTGACATGTCTGAGTATGACCTTGTGCACTCTGGACTCTGGGTTCTATGCACAGACTCCCTCTGCAGTTCTTAAGCACCCTCAGAAGCACAGTATTATGCAAAGGGAGTTAATGACAAGGAGACCCAGTCTAGAGCAGGGCATAGCCATTATCACTCGGGCTTAACGACACTTGCTGATCTGTTCCCAGGAAACAGATTTCCTAAGACCAACTCACTTCTTAGTCACTTAGACTCCTTGCCTGCAGTGAGCTCATATGGCCCAGTGGCATGAAGCAAGTGCTTCTGGTTGACTGGTGGATCTCTTTATGTCACCCAGGCACCACATATTCCTCAGGAACACCTTCACCTCCTAATTCCACGGTATGATTAACTTGCCCCCACCTTTCTCTCGGCCAAGTCCAACTTTCAAAACATCCACAGCTCATTCCAAAGCTCTCCTCCACAAGACACCGTTCTGGAGTCCTTGGTAATTTTCCTTTTAATGCAGTCTATTTGTTATATAAAGGGAGATGATGGGAGAAAGGCTGACACAAGCAACGGCTCACCAGGCTAGCTGGTTCAGTACTGATGAGCCAAGCCTGCTCCAGACCTCCCATCAGTTGCTCATCCTCAAGGCAGCTCCCACTGACTCTCAGATCCACACATTGTCTGGGACCCAGATTTCCAAGGTGGAAACTTAATGGCTAAGACACCATGAGCCATAGCACACCAATACCAACCAAGATTTGGAACAAGAAGGCTGGGGAGAATCTTTGCAGCAGAAAGCAATGTTTCTGAGTGATAATAGGTGACCCATCATTTTCAGATATATCAATCCCTGTTTGTTGCTAAGAATAGAACAAAATGTATAGGCTTCAATTAACTGAACCTTACTTAATACATTAAAGGTGGCCATGAAATAAAGCCTCCCTCATGGCCCTGCATTCTGGTGTGTTTCTTCAAATGGGAAAAAAATGATGCTGGTAGGGCTGTAATGTAGTCCAGTTGGTAAAGTGCCTGCCTGGCATCTGATGCTCTGAGTTTGCTTTTTAGTCCTACATAAACTGGGCATGGTGGCAAAAACTTGTAACCTGGGGATTTAGAAGACAGAAGCAAGAAGATCAGAAGTTTGAGATCCTCCTTGATTACATGGCAAGTTCGAGGGCAGACTAGGCTCCATGAGACCCTGTCATAGAAAGAGAAATAAAGGATGGAGAAGGACAGAAGGAGGGAGGGAGGGAGGAAGAGAGGAAAGGGAGGGAGGGAGGGAATGGGGGAGGGAGGGAGGGAGATAGAGAGACAGAGAGAATACCATAAGGTAGTATTGGGACCAGAGAATCCATTGTGTCTGTGCCTCTGTGGAGTGTGTTGTCCTGTATAGACATGACCTTGACTGTCAACTCTGACAGAAAACACATGTTGAGATATGGACATAATAACAGTCCTGCCTCTGGCAATGTGGGAGGGAGGTCAGTCTGGACAAGAAGTCTTTCTTTGGGCACATTAGTGATGCATGAGATCTCACTTCTCAATGTCAGAAGAAATATGTCTTCCTCAGGCATAAGCTTAGCACCAGACAAAGCCAACTCAAGAGAAGGCATGAAAAGTTTCTAAACTGGGAAGCAAGTAAAAGGAAAGGAGAGAAAAAGAGATTCAGAGTTGATGAAAAAAAAACTGGTTAGCATCCTGGTTCTCGGAGAACTCTGACCAGGGTCATGAGAAATCTTTGGAAGAATCCTGGGGCTATTGAGTAACAGACAGAGCTCAGATGAAAAACACTGGGCAGAAATCTCCCGTGTGGTGCTTGTGAGCTGTCTCATCATCAGCTCTGAAGGGGGAACAAATTCACCACTTGATCCAATAATATTAATTTACCCAACACTGGCAGCAACTTGACAAGGAGAAGGATGTTTAGAGACATCAGCTGCAGAGAGTCACTGGGTCCAGAGACTGGATTCAGCCACCTCCCAAAAGCAGGGTCTTCTCTTCTCCAGAACCCTGGCAAAGCAACTCCCCGGCCTCTGAATGAAGCCAGAGCAGAATGAACGGACTTGGGATGGATATGCATTCGTCCCATGTTCTGCATTCTGGAAAACAGAACTGGTGAACAAATAATACTCTGGACTTCTCAGAACAATGCACAGGATGTGGATCCAGCTGCAACTGGTCATACTTCTCCTTCCTGACTTTTCTGGAAGAAACTATTGCAAAGAAAACAAAATCCCACGAGACGTTCAAAAGCCAAAGGACCGTTCTCACTCATTACTGGGTTGTAAAGAAGGGAAAACAAGCAGGTGGGGCAGGCAGAGGAGATGCATTAAAGATAGTTAAATGTCCGCTCTTGCCACTCTGAGGATAATTCTAGAGTATTCTGTCTGCTTGCTTTATTGTCTTTTTCAAATGGTTGAACACTGAGACAGCTGCTTGGAACAGTGAGTTCTCTAAGTGGTCCCTTCTAAGCAGAAAGGCAGAAACAAAGAGAAACTTCCTTCTCCCTCCCCAAGGCCAGCACCCCCTACAGTCTATGAGTCAGAAAAAGGTCCTGGAGGAACCAGCTCCGTGGAAGCTTGTGGCTCCCCTCTATTATCTTTCCCCAGGGACTAGAGAGATGGAGTCAGAGAAAGGCCCAGCAGGAGTTTATGGGAGTGAAAAGTGAACTGGAAGCCCAGGGGCCCTGGGAGGTAGATGCAGTCTCGGAAGGAGGAAAATGCGTAGCTGTGGTGTTCTAAAATCCATCATTTGGACTAGGGGATGAACTACTGCCAAGTCTTGAAGGCCCCATTAGATCTGCCTTCTTTTCAGCCCATTTTACAGATAATGCTAAGTCTCTTTGTCATTATCATGTACCTGTGGCCTAGAGCTAGCCCATGACAAAGATTTGCTTGAGTGTGTACGTGTACATGTTTGTGTGTACACGTATGTGTGTGAAGCTAGAAGTCAGCATCTGGTAACCTTTCGATCACTTCTCCACCTTATTGTTTGAAGGAAGGTTTCTCTGTGAGTTGGAGCTCACTTATTCTGCTGTGGTATCTGGCCAATGAGCCCAAGGGATCCTTCTGCCTCTGTTTCCTGGTGCTAAGATTGCAGGTATGCTAGGCTGGTATTGAACACACGTTCTTCTGCTTCTGCAGCAAGCATTTTCCCTATGGAGTTATCTCTCCAGCTCCAAAGACTTGCTTTTGTACAAGAACGTTCCAGCCTGTAAGATACGTACAGTGAAGACTCAGCTTAAGGCTGTTTATTTTCTATGGGGAACAGTGTGTGTGGGGGTGGGAGGTGAGGCTGTTCATAGGGAGGAGCCTGGGCTGTGTTGTCAGGGCCTCTAGCTCCCTCTAAATCACCCTCACTATCATATGATCAATACATTCCAAGGCAGAGCACCATTTATTTATCCTCTTCCAGGCTCCAGAAAACAAAAAGAAAGAAAAAAAATATCCCACACTGTTACATGGGAACAGTGACAGAATTATTAAGTTAGTGCCTGGCATGTGGAACTCAGTACATATTTGTGGACAAAAATGACCAAATCTGAGTACTTTGGCCAAATGGGAATAGAGGAAAATATAAAAAGCACAAGGAACTGACTCCTCCCAAGGCAATAAAATTAGCCCCGCTTGGCATGAATATAGACAGTCATGACACGTGCAGGGCCAATAGCCCTGAGACAGCTGTGTGCAGAACATGACACCCACAGAGCAGTGTGACACTGGGAAGTATGTTAGCCCCTCTATGCCTTATCTATAAAGGAAATATCTTTTTATTTTAAGCAGTTATCTGTGTAAACTAAGTGATATAGTAACCTTACAATCAAATGGCAGCATTAAAATTTCTAGATACAATGTTTGTCAGGAAGTGCTGCAGAGTGTGCCTGAGTCTCAGGGCATCTCATTCCTGCCTATAACAGGCCACTGTCTGTTGTTGTCGTTGTTGTTTAATAATCAAGATGCAAGACACACATGATGTCAAAGGCCCTGGGAACAGGCAGGGGAGATAAATAGCAATCCCTGTGCCTTGCCAACCTTTCCTATTTATGCTCATGTTTTAAAGGCACCTGATGATCTTTGGCTCTCATCTACAGTGACAGGTAATACTGATTGTCAACCTGACAGAATTTAGAATCATCTGGAAGGCAGACTTCTGAGGGTGTCTGTGGGGATAATGTCTAGATTAGGCTAGCTGGGGTAGAAAGATTCACCCTGAATGAAGACAGCACCATGCCCTGGGCTGGGGTTCTAGACTGAATGCAGATGATAGTGAAGTGAGGAGCAGCCTTCGCTACTCTCTGCTTCTGGAAGTTCAGATGTCTCGTGCTCCTATTGTCATGACTCCACAGCTATGGGGGACTGTTAGCCAATTTGAACCCCTCCTTACTTAAGTTGGGTTTCTCACATATGTTGTCACAGCTTGGCTAGTGACTGCCACCCAGTGTTAATTAGTGGAAGAATAAAAGAATGCAAGGTGGAAGGGATGGACCGGGAACCAACACAACCTTCTCCTCCTTACACTAGATCCATAGAAGCCATTAAATGTAGAGCAGCCTCAAAGTGATGGCATCGGGAACTGAAGTGGGAACGTGTTCCCATTTGGAGACAAATCTCAAGCCCTAGAGAGCAAGGAAAACAAGCTCCTTAAGAACTTACCAAACTGCCTTCCCCAAGAGTTTGCCATGACCATCCTCCCAACTGGAGATGATCACATATGAGGCTCGGAGGCCAGAACTTTGTCCACAGAGTGTGGGATGAGCAAATCCAGATGCACAGATATGATCCCTAGTGTGCCCAGAGTGACAACCTGGAATTTTCCATTCCTCCAGACAGGACAAAACCCTGTCTTCCTTGCTGATTTGCCCTCTCAGCTGGAGACCAGTCAGGATGTCTCTGCAAGCCCTGCCCCACACGCCCTAGACTTGGAAGCAGGTTGAGGAATCTGCAATATTCCTCTAGTGAGGTAACTAAACCTTGGCAGAGACATGTTACTGTTGTTTTTATATTATGTTTATTTGTTTATTTGGAGTTGCTGAGATGGAGACCCACATACGCCACAATGTGTGTGTGGAAAGAGTCAGTTAACTTTTGTCCACCTGTGGTCCCCAGGAATCAAACTGTCAGGTTTGATGGCAAGTGCTTTTACCTCTTGAGGCATCTTGCCAGGCCCTACCACCACCACCACCACCAGCAGCAGGGGTTATTTTTTAACCCACCTTATGTCCACATGGCTATGCCGTTCACTACTTTGTGAGTGATAGTCTGTTTTTATTGAGTAAATAATTCCTGGGAACTTGCTACGGTCCAATCATCTCCCAGGTCTTCACAGATATCTTCTCTCTGACACCAGTGTGCTGATGTGGGAAGAGAGAGATCACGTGGGGATCTTTAAAGTCAACCGAAGACTGTACATTGGAGCACAAAGGGATTCGAGCCTACTATACTCTCTAGCATTCAAGGACAGAGGAAGGGAGAGGAAGGAGGGTGGACCGGGAAAGGACACTCAGTATGCACATGTACAGTGACCCCTGCCACAGCATGCCATGGGAAGAACACAGCCTATGACAGGAAGATCTTTCCTCAGATTCTACCTGAGTCATCTTAGAACCTCAGCAAATGGCAGGTGTAGAGAACCATGTATAAATAGACAAGGAGACACAGCTAAGTACAGCCCAATACCTATAAATAGGTAAACCAGGGCCTCTGATTCAGGAACCATCTCTTACCCTTTGTTAATTGGAAAATAACCAGCTCTCACAGATCCTCCCACACAAGATGAAAAGATGACTTAGCCCACGTCATAGCTCCTTGAATGAAACCCACACCCACGCCCACCCCCACCCCCTATCCCCCAAGATGCTGCTTGCTTCCTAAGGAAGTAGCTCACTTTTCCTCTTCATCCATCTCCCCGGCTTAACATCATCAGCCATTAAGTCACCGTTTAACCTAAAAGATAAAAACCTCACCCTGAAAATGTGCCTCTCCTTTTCTTCCTCATCACTTACAGCAATCCTGTCTTCTTCCATCAGGGCCCCTTGTCAAAAGCCAGTGGATATTGCATGCTAATTTCACCCACAAATACCTGATCTGAATTCGAAGTAATTAGCAGATCGGGTAACCTGAGAGATGCTGATCTTTTTTTATAACCACAAAAAAGCTTGTCACGAAAGATATTTTAGTTCAAGAACATTTCCAATCAGGAAACTTCACATCATGTTCCAAAATACCATTCTATCTCACATTGGTTCATCTAGGCTCTGTGCCTGATGGAGGTAATGGTGTGTGTTCTTGGGACAGTGCTGCATCTAAATGTGCCCAGGCAATAAGCATATACTGGGCACATGCCACCAGCTTGGGCAGCTGTCCATACAGAGGGATCAGCTTTAACCAAACTCTTTTCATGAGGTTTAGTTTTCTATTATGATTGAAAAAATGCTTCTTTCATAGGAAATGTGTCTACTGAGAATTTTCATTTTGGAAGCACCTGAAGATCGAGGTACTTAAATGATCTAAGACACAATTAACAGAGCTAGAGAGATGGCTACCTTAGTAAAATGTTTCATGTGCAAGCATGAAGACCTAAGTTCAAGTCCCCAACACCCACATAAAACCTAAATGTGGTGTCACATCCAGTGCTGGGAGATGAAGACAGAAACATCCCTGGGGCTTGCTGGCTTTCGAGCCTGGCCAAATTAGTGAGGGACCCTGTCTTATAAAATAAGATGAGAAACAAGAGAAGAAAACACCTGACATCAATCTCTGGTCTCTACAGTCAGTCACATTACACACAGACACACACACACACACACACACACACACACACACACACACACAAATTACTATACAATTTTGAAAATATAGTACAATGAAATAGCTTCTAAGGTGAAAATGGTCCACACCAGTCCCTTCTTTGAACACCAACTGTGTCACCAAGGTTGCCATGTCTATAAAATGGGAATGCTAATTTATGTTCCTATCAAAAGGTTGTTGGAAAAAATAAAAGATTGTATATGTGTATATGTATATGTATGCCCATCAATATACCACAGAAGCATTATGTCGCCTACAGATATTACTAATCCAAGAACTGTCAAAGGTTAGCTCAAACAACAAAGAGCAATTCAAGCGCTATGCAGGCCTGCCTGTAGAGACCCCACTCTGACAAAACTGTTTCTTGTTCATAGATTCTAGCTTGCCGAGTGTCCAGCATCAGGTGATAGATGTAAGATGAAAAAGAAGACGACTGATAATTTACAAGGACACGTGCCATTACACGCTTTCCCCATTGCCATCATTTTAACGTTGAACTGTACTCCACAATGTAAAGTCATATTATTGAACTTTAAGATCCCATAAGTGCAAAACTCCCTTGGAAAGCAGCATTCTATAGATACGATGTTTGGAAAGACTGTGGATAAAGGGCCACAGCTAAAAATACGGCAGGACCCTGGTGCTCGCTCTGTTACTACTGCTCAGAACCCCGGGAATGTGGTGAAGGCTCCAACTCCTGACATGATGATACCCATGGTGCTGAGGAGAGAGACTGAACACATGCTTTTGGAGGAAAAGATGGGGAATTCTGGAGGTGGGGGGTGGCAAAGAGAACAGAGCCAACTTAGACAAGGGCCTTCCACTCAGCCCTCCACTCTCCACCTTCCTTTTTGAGACTGGGTCTCTCACTGAACTTGGCACTCACTGATTGACCAGAATGGCAGTTCAGTGAGTTCTAAGGATCTGCCCATCTCTAGCACTGAGGTCACAAGTGCACACTGCCATGTCTGGGTGACATGGCACTGAATTGGGTGACGAGGACCTGAACTCAGGTTCTCACGCTCACATAGTAAGCACTTTATTCACAAAACCACCACACAGCCATTTCTCCACGTCCCTGGCCTGATGCTTCAATTAGCAACGTTTATGAATTAATAGGATTCTAGATCCAGCTTGCTATACCCGCTGCCTCCTTTCATGGCTAAACATTCTGAGGGCCCTACCTTTTTATGGTCTCAAGTTTAGTTATGAAGTCATGAAAGAGCTAAAACAGCCTCAGGGACCTCCAGACATTCTCCAAGGCCTCTTGTCTACAACCCTTAGGATGTTTGCAACAGGTCTTCTTAATGCCTGCAACTTACTTACTTACAAAACCTGAAATAAAGCCCCTGTCACTGGGGAATCTGGCAGAAGTCAGAATTGATATATGCTTCCTTTAATAGGGTCAGATGAGGGCTTCCCTTTTGTGTGTCACACACTACACTCAGCAGAGAAACTCTTCACACACAGGGAGCCCATGGACACTGGATGATCAGTCAGTGAATAAATAAATCAGGGTCCATGGCTACAAGTTATCAGTGAAAACCAGCATTGCTAATGTAATTCCATCCATGCCCCAGACTCTACTGAAATTCTACCTGATATTTTCATTTAACTATCAGTCTATGTGCCTATCTATTGGTGTGCCCATGTCTATGTCTCATGGGAGTGATGCGCTAATCAAATGGGTAAAAGAAGCCAGAAATGTCAGTATATTAGTAGGAACCGATTGGTCAGGGCTCATAACATATCATGGTAAGATTCTACCTATGCCTACTCAGAGGCAATCTGCCATACCAAAAGCCAGAAATCCCTCCATGTAAGAGCCTTAGAAGATTTTAGAATATATAAAATTAGGTGAGGCAAGGAAACAGTATCAACCAATCGCCCATGGACACGAATCTAATCTTAAGTCAAAACGATTCTAGATGTGTACTTTCTATTTTCGAGGGTCGGGGAGGATGCTGAGAGAAGAGGCTAATCTATGAATGGGCTCAATCAACGGTGAGGCAGATTCAATACCTATGTAACTAAAAAGTACAAAACCCCCAGTCAATGCTGCAACACTTTACGACTGAAGATTTCATGCACTGAGGTTTGAAGGCCAGCCTGGGCAGGACCCATGGCCTTCCTCATATCAAAAACATGGAGAAAGTCATCTGAACTATGTGAGAGCCACTACTTTCCTGGACACAATAGTTCCTAGGAACTATTGACATCCATTCTAACCCTGTATCCTCAAACCCTAAGTGATCAGCATCATGGGATATGGATACCATTCAGATGGGATAACATGCTACACATCAGATCGACTGGGAGGTTGGGGATGGAGAAGTCACAGAACTGAAGGGCAAGACAAGTTGCTGTTTTCCTAAATAATCAGCCATCACTGTGTTGACAAGATTTACACACCACTAAATAACATGCCTGACTTAAGGAGGCCCTGCTCAGGGAAAAGGCAAGGGAGGAGTGGGTTCTAACTAGGCTACCATACAGGATGGTATTACATTCCCACAAGCTTTCATTCTCCTTAAGTAAGTCCTGCGAATCTGTACGAATCAGCTCTACTGAGCCTTACCCTCCAGTGAAGTGAGAGTTACATCTTCTTGCTCCATCTCAGACCTGGTTCTGGCATATTCTGGATCAGTAAAGCCTAAAGGAATGTTTCTTTCTATGGTAGGTCTGCAGATCCAATAGAGTGCCCCATTAAAAGCTAAGGAAATCTAGAAGCATAAAGAATGATGTTTAGAAAATGTAAAGCAATATAGAGATATAACAGAAGTTGACAGCTGGTCTGAGTAACTAGAGAACCTTTTTCCAAGAAGCCCCTCTCCCCAAATCCCATGTGCCAGTCAACACCAAAGCATGCCTTGCTATTTACTGCTCACACATGGGAAAATACAGTACCCAAGAACATCCACCACTATCATGTGTCAACTAAAACAAAGAAAACTGGGCTGCTTATGAACAGCAGAGGGTCCTCATAAAGACAGATGGGGAGCCTTGCCTATGTCACCCCACACTGAACCCCACTATCCAACACCCCAAAATTCCTCAACACCCTCAGAATCTTGATCTTCTCTATGCCCTCTTCCCAAGCTCTAAAGAATAAACTGCTGCCAACGTGTAATACGATACTCATGTGTTGTCAGAATAATGGTTCCCATTCCTTTCTCCTTCCTGCTGCTTCTGCCAAGGGAGTAACTTCCCGTGTCAGTACCATGCCAGGCGCTGAGCTGCACAAGTCAGCCTTCCTCGACTCTCAGCCAGGAAAATGCTACCAATTGAAATTTGATTGTGGATGCAGCTCTCGCTGTCATCTGTTGGGGTGATTTCTTGCTAGAATGACAGTCCCATCTTCTCCACAGTTCAAAAGTAGCTGTGTGGATCCTGGTCCCCTCTGTCTCAGGAGTATTTCAATGGCTTTAGAACGGCTGTGCTTCAATATAGTCTGGTTCTTTATCAAATTCCTTCTTCAATCCTGGGCCTTTACTGCAGACAGATATCACGAGAGTGGTTTTGAAACTTTACCCCAAATAAATACCCATTCAAATTCTAACATGCAAAACAGGTGAGAGATGTGGAATCTCACCCTGACCCTGGTGAACCCTGGGGGTTTTCTAAATAAAAAGGCAACAGGACCATGGAAAGAAGTAGATCTCAGCAAGCAGAAAGTCAGGGTGCATTATCCTGTTAAACCTGGAAGCAACCTGTTCTATGTCACACAAGTTCAGGACCAACACTGAAGTTCCAGTTAACATTTGCATTAATGCTATAAAGATTAATGAGGCATCTGCAGAGATCTCATTGAATCCCACAATTATTCTCTGTAGTTTATAGGTTTTTTAATTAACTCACAGATAAAAAATATAAAGCCCAGAAAGATTAAGTCACTTCTATAAGGTTACAGAACTTAAGCAGTAAAACCTTCACCCAGCCCAAGGCTGTGCTCTGAAACCACTTTCTCTATACACTGAGCTGCCTTCAGAGTCAAGTCCTTGAATGCCTCCGATTGGGATGATGTAAGAATGCCCAGTCTGTCCAATGGGAGCGTGCTCAGTACATGGAGAAGAACCACAGCAAATAAAGTCAGAAGCTTTTCCTATTTTTAAAATGGAAGCTCTTTGAAAACCATTTACTTACGAGGCCCCTGGGAACCTTGACAAACAGCTACAATCTTCCCAGACAGTGTTCTTGACAGGTTAGCTGGAAGTTTCCATTGAGTAGCTATTACATGTATGTGTACCAGCAAGTCCCTTGGAATAGTAGGATAATTCACTATGTTTATCTTTCTGGTGCTGGTGCTGAAGAAGAGTCCAAGATTATGAGCAGAGAGAGATGGAACAGGAGCAAAGGATGAGCAAACAGGAGAAAGAAAAGGAAGAAAAGGGGATGCCAGGAAGGGAGAAGAGGAACGGAAATAAGAAGTCAACTTTAAGCATCCCTAGTACTTTCCAGAAGAAATTGCATGTCCTGAGGCAGAAGAAATGTCTCATGGGATAAAAGCACATACTGTTCTTGCAGAAGACCCTAGTTCAGTTCCGAGTACCCATGTTGGATGGCTCACTACTGATTATAACCCCAGCTCCAGAGAATCTGACACCTATGTCTGGATTCTTCCTGCATTTATACTCATGTGCTGATTCGGGCCCTAAGGTATAGTCACTGGAGAGCAAATCTGTACAGGAAAGGGATACATGACCTCAGAGAGATTGCCACGCCCAAAAATCACAGAGGTACTCACAGGTGAAGCCCGAGGAAGGGCCTAACCTTGAGACTCCTAGTGCAGTGGTCGCTCCGCCACATTGAAGCATTGGCTATATTGGCTGTTCCGCCTTCGTTCCCACAGCCCCTCACCAACACACATGGCTCTGAAGCCAGCACACACCCCTCATCTTAAGATCAACCCTCTCTGGATTTACAAGAGAGAGCCACAAAAAAGCCATAGTTGTTGATTCTGTCCAATTGGACACAGTGACAAAAGTAAGTCACAGAATCGGCCACAGCTCTGTTCCAGATGCAGCCCTTGCAACGCCAATGAGTCAGGCTGCGGAGTCAGCCAAAAAGAGAACTTTTGGAAGAATCACTGCTCACTTGCTTCTTAGCAGTTAAGTCTGTTAGACACCAACCTGCCAGGGATGCTTTAAAAAAGGCTTTTTATCCCTTCATTACAAGGCTCAAAGCTGTTGAGTCTTCTCAACTTCCAGCTGGACTCAGAGATCTGTGTATTCCTGGAGATAATTTTTTTCTATCTGCTATATTTGAATGATTTTGAGTTCTTCAAAGCAGCAATGCCTACATCACTAAGACATTCAGATAAATATGAAATATTCAGTTTTTATGCAGATATTTATAGACTTTTAAAACTCTCAGGGGCTGTAGACAACTTGACTAGGATTTTTTTTTTTAACTCTGATGAAGTTTTCTGTCTTAGGATCTGAAGTTTAGACCTACAATTTGGCCATGTGACCACCAGGTGGCGATAGCGTGTTACAACCTAGGGCCAATCAAGCTTGGGTCAGGGAGCTTTCTGCCCACATTCTGTGTTGAAAAAGCAACATCTTAAACACAATCTTCCTTTCATTTCTTCCTGCATTTATGAAGCTGTTTTCCACACAGCACCTTCACTGCCACCACTAAGTTAGGGCCTTCATAATCTGTGGAACTCAGTACCTTTATTTTATTTATCTATTCTTAAATTTTTTCATGTTTATATGATGCATTTTGAATATATCCACCCCAATCCTTCCTTTCAACTTATTTCCAAACCATTCCCATCCTCACACTCCTTTCTAAGCTTCATATTCTCTCTTCTTCATCTCCTCCTCCTCCTTTTCTTCTCCTTCTCCTTCATGTTTCCCATATGTACATGGATGTAAGGCCGTCCCTGGAGGAGCATGGACAGCCTACACCCCTGAACAAAAGAACTGACTCTCCCTCCCCAGTAGCCACCAACTGACCAACGCTCTCAGAGATTGGAGTCTCCTGAGGTCCTCTCCTATTTGGTCTGGAATGATGCCTGGCTTGACTTTATAGCACTAAAATTTTAACCTGGCACTCAGAGCCCGCCAATGGGGCAGCAGCCTTACTCTACAGACACCCACCCTCCTGACAGTCCTTTCTCTTTCTTTTTATAGCTTCCTTATAATCCATGCCTCCTGTAGTTACCTATAAGCCAGTCCTAATAGCAGTTGCTCTGCTGGCATTTCTAGATAACCCCTGATGCCCACCTACCCACCCTCTACAAGAGTTGGCAGCACCTGTTCTGACAAAATTCCACCAAAGGAGTCTGAAAAGGCTAGCGTTCAGTTAGTATTCATGAATACCCAGAATGCTGTTTCTGGTAGAAAACGTGAGACATGCAGACTACTGAAAAGATCTTAACAGTAACTGGAACTTCAACACTTAGAAGCAGCTACCTGGTGGATCAATGAAGTATGATATCACTTCACATTCTGGAGTAAATAAATGATCTCACAGCCTGCACTATTGAGCTAGCTGTATCTCCTGGACATCTTTCCATGTCATTAACTATCACTTGGTGCATATGACGATTCCCCCTGGAGACAGCTCAGAGAGAGGGAGGGAAAGAGGGAGTCTGAACTCAAAATCAAAACACTGAGTTTGAATCCTGGTTCTGGAAGGTATCAGCCATGTTTGGGCAAGTGACTGAGCTACCATGTACAAAAGAACATAGCATCTATCACCCATTCCCTGACAAGCCAGAGATAACTTATTAGATTGTGTCTGGCTTGGACACTCCTCTTGCAGTAACTCTTCACTAAACACCCATTTCCCTCTGTCATATCTATGTGGTTCTTCTTATCTTGCTGTTATTGTCATAATTATATTGGTGATACTGGAGATGAGACTCAGTGCTTCCTGTGTACTGATGGGCATGTAGTTTACATCTTTTACATCCAGCTGCCCTCACCCGATGCCCTTCCCTCCTCCCACGCCAAGTCTTTCTGCCAGTGGCTCTACCCGTGGCTCTAACATGACTCTCACATTAGAAAGTGAGCTGCGAAATGACTAAATTCTTCCAGCCAAGGAATAAGATGACCTTAGATATCATCTTCCAACAGTCAGTGGCCGCTTACAGCCTCAGGCACCAATGGAGTTGAGCCCTCCTTTGTCATTAACCAGCGTTTCCAGATTCTCACTCCCACAGCCTGTACACAGCTCCAAAGCAAGTCTGGTCTTCTTTCCATCCCTCGCTTGACTTTGACGTTCAAAAACATTCAGTCTGGAGTGTGTCTCTTCAGCGTCCTGTAGAAGCTTCTAGGACCATCGTCCTCCCCTATAGCACCCCGCATGGTGTTCTGTGCCTCAGCTACCCGGTTTCCAGGCTCTCCAACGTTAATTTCTGATGGGGATGAAGCCTTGTTCCAGAGAAGATAAACATTTTTCTCTGAGTCCTTGGCCGGTTCCTTGTGCTTTCCACTCAGGAAAGAGGAACGCCATGCCATAGTCAGGCCATGCAGGGGCTTTTCCAGCCATTTCAGTCCTTTTTAGCTTTCCTGTTTCCCTATTAATGTTGGAGGTGGATTTAACCCCTACTCACTTCTTGAGAAAAGTGTACCCTCTTTTGGCTTCTCCATCAGCTACCGAAGGTGCGCTGGGTGCTGGAAGCACTTCCGGTGCTCCGTCAGCAACACACTCGGCAACTTCCTTCTTTACTCAAAGAAGAAAACAGCATACATCATCAATAGTACCTAACAGAAAAGGAAAAAAACTCACGTGATTCATCACCAGCTTCTGACTTCCTCCGGCCGTGTCCCAACAGGAACCTGTCTGCTGGCTCCTCCAGCCTGGTAGAATTGGAGAGATGGGCCAAAAGGAAGCCGTATGACTTGGGACATAGACTGGAGACATCTACTCCTGGAGAGGCAGTGTTTAAAGTGATAGTTCTCAACGTGGGTTCTAAAATAGGACCTGAGAATGAGTCCCTACTGCACAGGGACTGCAGCTCTGATGCAAGGGGACGTCCTCTGCCTTTCTGAGCCCTTTCTCTCATCTGCCCAAATGGGTGTAGCAATAAGGCTTTGTGTACTAGACGTGGTGAGCATGGCTCTGTACAGTGAACCAAAGGGCAAAATACCTTCTGTTTCAAGATTCTGTGGCCAGAGCCTATGCTGGGCTTAGTGACACTGAACATGAGGATGCTCCGCCTTACTCTTGTTCTCTGATAGAAACTATTCTCCTTTTTCTACTTTGTGTGCATACATGCATGCATGTGTGTAAGTGCATGTTCTCACGTGTGAGTGGGTGCATGTACATTTGTGTACTTGCGTGAAGCCTTTCCTTTTGTCTTCAAATCCTCTCATCTCACCTTAATCTCCAGCCTCTTTGGTGACACTGTGCTCACCCAGATAATCCAGGGCCCCACCTCGTGGTTAGGTCCCTGTTGGATCAAATTTGCAAAGGCCCTTCCCAAGGTCACATCATCTGGTCCTGAGAGTTGGAATGTGATGTCTTTGGTGTCATTATTTTTGCCTACCACAGAGAATATACAAGTAGTCCTGTTCACATTGCCTGGCTCCAAAAGTCATCACCCACTATTACAGCAAAATTATAGGACCAGTATTATTGGTAGTAAGGAAGGTAGACAGTTTTCTTAGGCAAAACATAGACATTTGATTCAAATTTTAATGGAAGTAAAGACTGATATTCTTTGGGCTACAAGGAACACAGAGATGTCCTCTTATGAACCCACATCTACCTCGACTTTCATTTTAAAACATTTTTGCAAAAAAAAAATTATTTTACTTCATGTGTCTGTGTATGTACCACAAGGATGGGTGCCCAAGGAGGCCAGAAGAGGGTGTCAGCTTCCCTGGAATTGGAATTACAGGCAATTGTGAGACATCCAATGAGGCTACTGTGAATGAATTCAGGTCCTATGCAAAGCATAAGTGTTCTTATCTCGCCAGAGCATATAAATAAATCTTTATTGGGTGCTCACTAGTGATCATCCAGTTTTATTCCTCTTTGACTTTTGCTCCTTGGCTGGACAGTACTAATCAGATAAAGACTGTAAGAGCTGGCTCAGATTCTGTTCATAGGGCTCTCTGCTGGTGACCAGATAAGGTCTTTCTTATTGACTCTAAAGCTCCCTGCCCCCAACTTTTGAGGGACCAGAACATGGGAACCCATGGGCTTGTACTCATCTTGAACATCCAAACTGTTCCAGGCTACCCCCACTCTCAGCTGTAGGCTCTTTCCAGGTAGAAATCAACTGTATGATTCTCAACCCCATATCCCCAAGCCCTGCTCCCACCCAGGTATTGTTCTCAGGCTGGGAAATCCCAAGGAGACAAGACAGTGCTTGAAGAGGTCATAGCTTCCCCTATCCTATCAAGCTGAAGCAGCATGTGTTTGCATTTCAGATAAGCACCCACATGTGGATACTGCTGCCACTTCTGGATCAGTGTTTGGGGTCACCTAGAAGTACACCCAAGGGAAGGGAAGGGGTTGCTCACACGTGTGGCTTTAAGTGCTCACCTCTTCATCCTCATAGCTGCTATCACTACCGGATTAGCCCTACCCAGCAGAGGGGATGGTGCCACCTTCTCCCTAGGATCCATGTCACTCACCTCTGCTGCCCCACCAGGGAGGGACCCAGACTTCCCTGATTATATCTTTAGAAGAGAGGCTTCTATTACCCTTGCCTCTTCAACTCAGCCAAGCCAGGAAATACAATACAAAACCCAGAATAGCACCTTTGGATAAGAAGTGGCCAAGAAAAAATAAGTCCTTTAGAAGACAGAAGGCTGGGCAGGGAAGATGGCTCAGTTGATAAAGTGCTTACCTTGCAAAGATGGGGATGGGACCCATTTTTAAAAGAGAACGATCAAAAAGATCATGTTACAGAGGCACACTCTCGTAATCCCAAAGCGGGAGAGGCAAAGACAGGCAGACCCCTGGGGCTCACCAAATTCTTTTTTGTTTGTTTGTTTGTTTGTTTGTTTGAGACAGGGTTTCTCTATGTAGGCCTGGCTGTCCTGGAACTCACTTTGTAGACCAGGCTGGCCTTGAACTCAGAAATCTGCCTGCCTCTGCCTCCCAAGTGCTGGGATTAAAGGCATGCACCACCACTGCCCATCACCAAATTCTGAGTTCCACAAATCTGAACAATTTGCCACAAACAAACAAACAAACAAAACAAAAAACAAACAGTGGACAGTGTCTGAAAGTCATGTGTACCTGCACACACACACACACACACACACACACACACACACACACACACACACAGTGGTAGGAAGGGTTGCACCCCCAAACATCAAGTCTTCACCTACAGTTCTAAGACACAGACTCCCAGGGATCCAAGCCCACTCGGATGTGTATTGCTCAGATGTGACCGGAAAGACTGAAGAACATGCATTTTACCATATCGCACAACAGCTGTTGATGAAGATTTCAAGTTTTGCTCAGGGGACCAGTTGCAGTGAGGCGCATTTTATGAGAACAATACGTATCGTAGACATCAGAATATATTTCCATGAGAGAATCGGAGAGGGGGACAAAAACTGGTACAGCATTCCTCTAAAACAGATGAATATTTAATACACTGGGGTCTTATCTTTAAGAGAGAGAGAAAAAAAACCTGCTGCAATTTTGCACGTCTCCTCCAATAAGCATCCCCTGGATGAAAAATGACGAACAGCACAGCCACCCGTATAAATGCCGTGTATTTCATTAGTCCCTTCTTAGGGTGGTACAACGACCAGCTGAGACATGAAGCATCTCGAAAACATGAATTAGCAACTATAAATAGCGTATTTAAAGCAGGAGGCCATCTAAAACTTGTTGGTTTAACATGGGCTGCCGAGGCAAGTGTGAGGAACGGATGAGTCGGGAGGGAAACCCAGGCCGTGTGTGGGGAAGCGGGAACTCAGCCAAGAGAAACTGCAAGAGGGGCTCCCGAAATAGGGCGAAGGTAGATGATGTTGATCTCACAGGGGCTCCCTGGAGGAGCAAAGTCTACTTTTGGTTGACCCTTGTCACCCCAAGAGGGACCAATTCGAAGACTGCTTATCACCACTATTTTTAGCTCCTTGGCAATATAACCCGGTACAATGGGAAAAACGCCCAAAGTAAATACAGTCTCTCATTTGATTCTTCTCCTGGCAAGTAATTTTCTATTATTTTCTGGTAGAACTATTTCCAGGATAAATCACACTCCAGAGGCAGAGCTTAAGTCAGAGAGCCCTCTGTAAGGAGCACGTATTCCAGACCGAGGGGGCGGGAGGAACAAGGGAGGAGCAGCTGACCTGCGCTGCCTGCTTGGATGCCGGTCCAAGAAGAGCCTTTGAGAAGCCTGTGCACACTTTAACCTCTAAGCTTCTGTTGCCGTTTTGCTTTCCTCTGGGTACCACTATAAAGCACGGCTGCATGGAGCCCTTTAGCATCACGTCTCTGTGAGACGACTTAGTATCAGCACCGGTTCTCTGGAGCCTTCTTTCTTACCAACACTGGATGTGGATTCTCTCTATCTTCATCTCAGCCCTAGGAGGGAAGAAGTGCTATTAATATTATTCCTATGTTACTGTTTTAAAGATGCATTCTTTTATTTTTAGTTATGTGTATGTCTAGGACAAGGGGTACAAGCAAACACAGGTGTCTGGGGAATCCAAGGGCATCGAATTCCCATGGATATGGAATCTCAGTCGATTGTGAGCCTTCTGCTGTGGGTGCTGGGAACAGGACTCCAGGCCTTTGGAAGAACAGTATGGTCTCTTCTCCACTGGGTTATCTCTCCAGTCCCTCATTCCCATTTTAGGAGGGTGTGGGATCACAAGGGCTCAGGATTTTACAGCTGGGAGGTTGTACAATGAGCTTCAGATACTTGTAGCTTAGCTGGTAGAATGTTTGCCTTCCGTGTATGAAGCCCTCCCTGAGTTCTAGCCTCAGCATCCAATAAACAGAGCAAATACACACACCTGTAATCCCAGCATTTGGGAGGTAGAAGTAAGAGGATCCTGAGTTCAAAGCCACTCTCAGCTACAAGGTGACTCTGAGGCCAGCCTGAGCTCCACTGAGAGCCTGTCTAAACCTGCATCCAGGGTCCATGTCCTTTGGCCTCTGGACACTGCCGCGTAGCGTCCTCCAAAGTCACCGTGCTATGCACATGCAATTCTAGACTAAAGGAAGACCCTATTGTACTAGCTAAATGCTTACAAAAGACAAATGCATGAATTGCATTAGAATTTTTGAAACACCTACAATAACTTGAAGAGTCCCATGCAGGTCTTTCACGGACTGCTGTCTGCCCTTGACTTCTGGTGGGGAACTATTGACCTGAAACCTCCTGAACATCACTTACACAGTGAATTGTCTAGATATGCACAAAAATAGCCTGTGCAAAATATTGCAGGATGCTCTGGGATTTGAAGTCAAGTAAAGACAAAACACAAGATGACATTCCAGACTCATTTAGCTTCCACCTCTCGTACCTATTTTATGCAGTGATGGGATCAAAACCAAGGTTCTGTGCACGCGAGACACAAACGCTACCCACTGAGTAACAGCCCCAGACTTCAAGACTTAAATCTCTCTCTCCCTCACTCTCTTCCTTGCTCTCTCTCTCTCCTCTTACCCTCTCTTCATGACCATCTTCCAGAAGGTATTCTGCAAAATTAGTGAACCAGTAAGTGAAGGACTGAGACCACCAAACTCCGAGGGAAGAATTAAGGGCAGGAAGTTGGGGGGAATTTTCATCTTATTCATGGCCACAAAAACATCACGTCTGCTAGTGTGACCGCTGTTCCCCCTAGGCAAGCCATCTCCTTTCAGCTTTGTGCTACTGCCCATGCCTATGCCTGAGCCTGACATACAGGTCACATACTTTCCTCCCAGGCTTGTGCAAAGGCCTCTGGGAAGTGGAACCAGTTGCCTGCCATTAGAATTTGTCACGTCCCACTGCCCCAAGCACTCGACTTGCACTCGGCCTTCAGTCTGATATGAGATGTGGCTCCAAGTCTCACTCTGCAGGATGTATACTCAGTGAGATAGCCCTGGTTCTCACAAACCTTTTCTCCCCTGGCTCTGGATAGAGGCTCTGGTGAGAGAAGGCTCTCAATAGCGATTAGCAGGTTTAATTTCTTATTGGCAACCAGGAGCAGCCAATGTTTTGGAAACGGACTTCTCTCCTGCCTGACAGTTCGTGTCGCTGGCCAAAAGGGGGAAAAGCAAGAGAAAGGAGGGTGAGGAAAAGAGGGAGAGAGAGGGTGGCAGGGAAGAAGGGAGAGAGGAGGAGGACAGAGGGTGGAGAAAGGGAGAGAAGGATGGAGAAAAGGGGGGGGTAACCAAATTAGAAATGATATTTCACTTTCTGCTTCAAAATGCTATCACAGATTAACATCACTCAAATGGGTGTCTGGAGCCAGTCTGTCACTGCAATCCAATTTGCCATCACCAACTCCGACTGATGTTTTCAATGTAAAATTAATAATTAAGTGATACATAATAGTACGTGTTACTTTCCATTAATTTTTTAAGTTAGCATACACAGTGATGGGTTTTATGGTGATTTCATGCATCTTTGTCATTCCATTCTGTTCTGTTCTGTTCCTCTCCCCCTCCCTCTCCCTGTGTCTGCCCCGCCGCCCAGCCCCTATCGCCTCTCTTCCTGGTCCCCCTTTTCTTCTTTTAAAGATTTATTTATTTATTTTATATATATATGAGTACACTGTTGCTCTCTTCAGACACACAAGAAGAGGGCATCTGATTCCATTACAGATGGCTGTGAGCCACCATGTGGTTGTTGGGAATTGAACTCAGGACCTCTGAAGAGCAGTCGGTGCTCTTAACCGCTGAGCCATTATCTCTCCAGCCCCCCTGGTTCTCTTTTTCATCTTCTCACAATGTCTTATGACCTTCACTGGTATTAAAGGGTTTTAATATTTGGTTTTGTCTTTATTAGCAAGCTCTCTCATACCAGAAGAGGCATCAAGGCATCCTGGTTTCCATTTCCTGGGTGGAATCTCAGTTATCCCACCAGACATTTCCTTTCTGCATCTGTTGTCTGGAGACCTACTTAGATTGGCTGCTGGAATTTCATGAGCAGTTACTACATGGCAGGGTCGGAAGCCTCCACTGTCTGCGGAATATGCAGTCCTTGAAGGTGATGTGATCGCCATTTTCAGAAAATGTAAGAGACTTAAATTATTTACCCACAACTTCAGAGCTGGGAAATCTGAGGTTGGGGGACAGGGGGGTGGGTGCAGAGGCTGTGATCAGGCTGTAAAGTAAATAAATTAACAAATTAATGGAGATGAAAGAAAAAAAAATCTGGAGTTTGAAGCCAAATCTGCCAGACGGCAAAGCTCATGTTTTGAAGTACTCTGTGTTTTTTAAAGATGCTTGGAATTCTACACGACTCAAACAACAATATTTCAGTTCCAGAAGGACACAGCTTTGCACTGGGGGAGCTTATTCTGGGTATCATACGCTCCCAGGTCATCAGGCAAAGGTTCTTGTGGGTGTACTTCACGCTTCTGACAGAAGATGCAACAGAGAGCTGTGTCCGTGGTCCTGAACAGCCTGCTTTAAATATACAAACTAGAATAATGGCCACCTATCCCAGTCTCCACTGGGCAGGACGAAGCTGCCTTCCAATGTTACATCCTACTGGCTTTGCAAATTGGAGAGCTGAAGGAGGTAATGCTGTAGTCCATCCTCTCACTCTGAAGATGGGGAAACTGAGGCTCAGGGAAACTAGAAGCTTGTCCCTGTCACACAACTAATGAAAATGAAGCAACCCCTTCTCCCCCAGCCCTGCCTTTTGCTCTGAGAAATACTTGTCTTTATTTAAAGGAATTTTTAAAAATATATAATGAAATCATCATAACACTGAGCTATTAAGGGCTAATTAACAAAGCTGGCCCCGTGGCCACTTACCCTAACCTCAGACTCTTCTTGACCCCATCCCAAGATCATCGGCCTCAGGCTCTTGCTGTGCCCCTCTATTTCCAAACTGCATACACAAGCCTACAACATATGCACATCTTTTTCTGGAAACAGAAGAATACACATTTATTTTGAAACTTTCACGGCTGAGCATGTGTGGAACAGATTCCCAGGTAAAATGTCTAGTTCTTTCTTATCGAATGCTGCCTAATACATCTTTGGTACAGCAAAGATGAGCGTTACACTTGAGCATTCCCTCCTCAGAAGACAGCAGGTATTTCCTATGCACACATCCTGCTCCCATTAAGAAACCGACTCTACTGATATAAAGGTGACCAGTCTCTCTCTCTCTCTCTCTCTCTCTCTCTCTCTCTCTCTCTCTCTCTCTCTCTCTCTCTCTCTCTCTCTCTCAAGAGAGGTAGCCCAGGCTGATCTTGAACTTAATATGTAGCAGACAATGACCTTGAAGTGCTAATCCTTATTCCTCTATCTCCAGAGAACTGGGATTGGGAACATTTGCCCCTTGCCCAGCTTATGCAGGTCTGAAGATCAAAAGCTGGGTTTTGTGCATGGTAGACAAATACTCCACAAACTAAGGCATAACTTCAGTGTTCTCTCTCTCTCTCTCTCTCTCTCTCTCTCTCTCTCTCTCTCTCTCTCTCTCTCTCTCTCTCTCTCTCTCCTTTATATGGGATGATAAATATAAATTGCCTAACATGATATCTAGGGTGCAGTAAACATTTAATAAAAATGACTACTAGAATTATTGTTGTTAGGACTATGGCTATTAAAGGAGATGCAAAGGTTTTAATATAAATGTCTACATTTATATCTTGACCTCTTGTTAACATGTTAACTGGCTCTCTAACATTTCTCAGCCCTGTTGCATGTCAGCACCATTGGGTAGAGGAGCGAGCTGAGCAAAGTCAAAGAGAACAGAACTAAGAACAAAGCTGAAGGGTAGTGGTCAGCCTTGGCTGGACACTGATGGTTAAAGATTATAAGGCAGTGAATGTATAATCCCTGCTTGTGTTGATGGGAGGCCTTCGGTGGACTGCTGGGAGGAGCTCTAATGTCTAAATATAGACCCCAGCATTGACAGATAAGACTCCTTCCAGCTGAGAAGAGGAGGGTCTGATACCCAGAGATGGCAGACATGCCAGTCAAGAGCAAGAGGGGTTGGAGGAGAATGGAGAAAGCAGGAAAGAGGGGCCCTTGTTCCAGAGTTCCCATCCTAACGATACGAATAGGCACAGAGGCCTCACCCTGGCTTCTCGCATCTTAGAACATGTGTGGAATCTGTGCTGTCTCCACACTCCAGCATTTGTTTTGAAAAAGGAATTTCATAAATCATGGTCTTAATACCACAAATAAGTGAACCCAAGACTAATTGGAAGTTGCACACATGTTCACAATGATGTGAAAAATACTGCTGTCAGCACCCAGTCCCAGCCCAATCACTCAATTCCTCTTACATTCTAATGGGCATCTGAGGGCTGCAAGTCTACACAGCCAAGGAGGCAATGGAGCTATATGTTAAAATTATAACAAGAAAGAAAGAAAGGAGAAAATAAGACAAATAGAGAAAAGGAGGGAATGAAGAAAGGAAGGAAAATTCTCTCTATATTTTTAGGTTTGTTCTTATGTATGAGTGTGTGTGTGTGTGTGTGTGTGTGTGTGTGTGTGTGTGTGTGTGTGTGTGTGTGTTGGGCTGTCTGTCTGTCTGTGGGTTTGCATACATTGGGTACAGGTGCTCACAGAGCCCAGTAGAGGGTGTCAGATCCCCTGGAGCTGCAGTTATAGGTAAATGTAAAAGGCAAGCTACAGCTGTTGAGAACTTGGGTCCTCTGCAAGAGTAAGGAGCACTCTTAACCACTTAAGCATCTCTTCAGCTGGCCTCCCTGTCAGGCTGCAGGCTGCACATCTGACTCGCTGCTGGGGTGCTAGAGGGCCCCCAGCAAGCAGCTCAGGGGAGACAGAATGCAGTTCATGATAGAGGTCCCATCATGTGTTCTTCTGGGCAAGAAACATCAAGATCTGGGACAGGTGCTGTGGTTTTCAATCTCCTGTGTACCCAAACACCAATGAGGACCTCAGGAAGTTGAGAATGGAGTAGGGGTGAGGCTGGGGGGGTACACTTCCCTTAAGTGCCAGGCAGGAAATGAATAGCTGAGCCCAGGTCAAGGAAGAATCTGGATTGGTTCCCAGTGAATGTAAAGAGTATGGAGGGGCTGAAAGAGAGAAGGCCTTCTCTGGGAGATTTAAGCATAGCTCTTTACTATGAAGACCTTCCCCACCACCACCACCCACCACCGCCCACCTCTACCCACCACCACCCACCATCACCCACCTCCACCTACAACCCACCCACCACCACCCACCATCACCCACAACCAACCACCTCCACCCACCACCACCCACCACCACCCACCACCACCCACCACCACCCACCTCCACCCACTCCCTAGGTGATCCTTGAATAAAGGAGACAGTCCTTGCTTGTCCAAACTTTTATTTTATGGCAGATGTAAATGCATATGTCTTACTCAGGGTGAACTAGGGATTAAATACCTTTTGCAGGGAGGAATACTCGGGAATAGCTCATTGGCTAAATACTCGGGACCTATCTAGATAGCTCATTAGCATTGAAAACTCCAGGGTTTTATGCTATGTGACCAGTTGTCAGGGTCCTCTCAGTGTGGTGTCATGGTTGCATGTTCCAGGACAGGGAGAACCTGGCAGGAAGCTAGTTCCACGTCTATCCTTCTCAATTCTGCAATTCCCCCAGGGTTTTGAACCTGCTTTATTCAACCTTACCACTTCTTCTGTCTGGTGGCACGGTCTACTTGCCCCGCACCTCCTTACTTTAAAATTTAGAACTGTAAGAGAAATTTCAAAATCTTCAATGGAAAGTGTGTTCAAGATATTCTGATTCTCTATTAATAATATTTTTTAAAAAATAAAAGAGCAACGAACTACTTTGCGATTTTCGAAAGGCTTTGGTTCTGAATTCATTCAGCTATAAGTGTGGTTTATTACTTTAAAAGCTAGCTACATTCCGAGTTTTTTTTAAAGTGATGCAAAATATTCAATCATAGGCCAAGAATCTCAGATCAACCAACAGAAGGCAAGGGAGGCTCGAGGCGGCAGCTTTCACCTTGAAATATTCCAGCCCAAGAAAATTAAAAGTCTTTCATCTTTTCCCCCAGTTAACTTTTAAAACATTTACAATACATTGCCCTAAATATTTCAACATACAATTTGAAAGTGATCAAATTCCATTTTATGAGCTGAAGGGTACAGATAAATATATCAGTTTTATTAGAATCTGTGGATCCGTTTGCTTCATGGATATTAGGAAATCTTGTAGTGTCGTGTCTGATAAAATGCCTTTAAAATATCAGGTGAAAAGCTTTTGGATGCTTGAATTAATTCAACTCTAAAATGTTTTCTAAAAAGAAAACATACCCTGCCTGACAACACCAGAAAGAATGCTTCTCTGTGCGTTTCTTTCCTTTCAACAAATGTACACACAGCGCTGGACAGGGAAAACCAGTTTGTGAACCAGTTTAAGTTAGTTAAGACAGAAAAACAGCCTACTTGGGCTGGAGAGACAGCTCAGCAGTGAAGAACACTTGCTGCCTGAGCAGAGACAGCTCGCTACTTGAACATGGAGACCTGAGTTCGAATCCCCAGAACTCACATAAACTAACTAGGGATAGTCACACATATTCCTATAACACTAGTGCTGTGGGAAAGAAGGAGAAAAGATGCCTGCCTCGCTCTGAATCCAATTAGATACCCCGACTCAAAGGAACAAGGCAAAGAATGATAAGGCAGGCCACCTGAAATCCTCCTCTGGCTTCTGCACATGTACATGGGTGAAGGCATTCCCCCACACACATGTGCATATCACACACACACACACATACCACACACTACAGAAAAAAACCTACCTATAATGAACAACCAACCAACTACCAAGAAGCATCTATTATACCCTCTGAGGATTAGATTACTTCTGAAATCATCTTTTTGGTTTGGTTTGGTTTGGTTGCTATAGATTGTACCCAGAGCCTGGTCCGCACTAGGCAAGCAAGTGTTCTGCCAGTGAGCTCCACTCCCTAGCCTTTGAGACTGCTTTTGATGAGATGGAAACCTTGTGGTCTTTCCTACCCATTCTTTAATGTTTCCACATGAACTTCTGCCATTCACATACTTTTTGTTTAGGTATAAAGAAAACCTAAACACACACAATCTCTTTCTTTGCATGGATTCAGATCTAAGCAAATGCAGTCCCAAGAATTATTATGAGACTAATTTGTCCCAGTGTAATGACACACGCCAGAAGCCACCAGGCTGTTTCCACCCCCTCCCTTCCCAACATTTGCACATGCCAGTCTGTCCACTCCACAGAGAACAAGGGCAGCATAGCACTTCCCATAAGTGTGGCCAATGGTCCCCTGGGGTCCTCAAGACTCCTTCATGGAAACCCATGAGATCAAGACTATTTCCATAATAATAATAATCCTTATCATCAGAAGTGGGGCTTCTGCAGAGGCCTCCGAATGTGTTATGTCACAACAGATGGGATTAGAGCTGCAGGGTCAGAGATCCAGCCGCCTTCTTTTGAGCAACACATAAAAGATACTAGCAGAAGCAAAGAAAATAAATAAATAAAAGCTGCCAGTTTTCTAGCTGTTTTGTTGTAGAAAGCAGTAATTTTTTTTTTCATTTCAATATGTTATTTATGTTAGACTCCAAGGGGCTTCTGATTTTAAAATAAATATACGTTTTTAAAAACGTCTCTCTTTCCTGTTCTAAGATGGCAAGGACCAATGAGTGTAATTCACATAAGCAAAAGCTCTTTAAGATCCTTATGATTTCTGGGAGCACAAAGGCATCTTAGACCAAAATGTTTGACAATTGGTGATTTAGCATAATGTCTGACACACAGTGACTACTTGGGGTGGCGGAGCATAGGAACTTACAGATTGCCTCAGAAAGCCAACAATAGTTTTTAAAATATTGAAGTGACCACAGAGTTCAACAGACAGACATAGCCAGAAAAAAAAATTAACTGTATCAGGTTCCCTGCATCTGACTGTCTAATATGGGGGAATGGATGATTAGATGATATAAAGTTGTAATTGTATTAAAAATGCCCAGTATGTCTAGGGCTGTTGTGCACTTGGTAAAGCACTTGCCTAACATACGCGAAACCCTGAGTTTGACCTCCAGATCCCCAAAATCATGTAAACTAGACATGAAGGTGCATACCTGTAATACCAGTGCTTTGGAGAGGCAGGAGGACTGGATGTTCGAAGCCAGCCTCAGCTATCTCACAAATCTGAGGCCAACCTGGGCCCATGGTCTCTAAATTACCAGATAAGCACAGCAGGATTATTTGACTTTAAGGTGGGCAAAGGCAGGCAGTTCATTTCAGCACTGTTGCAAGCTGAGTCGATTATCAACAGGCTTTATCCAACTGATTGCCACTCCTAAATAAATAATAAGTATAAGTAAATTGCAGCTGCTCTGAGCGTATGCAACCTGTCCTTCTATAGGGCTTTCCGGGATTTAATGTGCAGGTTAATTAAGCTGTGCACTGTCCTACACGGCTGAGTACTCAGCGCCCCACCACCCGGACGCTGCATCCCATGCGTGCCCTTCACCCCATTTTTTTCTTCTAACATCTTATCCACCTTTCAAAGTACACTGTAGATAAACAGCTCCCCATGAACATGTCCTTGAGTTCTTTCCCTCCAGAGGAAGTTAAAATCCCCGTGTTTGTCTCAGCCCTGTTTTACCTCTGTCCTCCACACACGGGTCTGAGACGGCTCAGTGCACATCCTGATGGCATCTTCCTTCCAGGAGTGCCTTGAAAGCAGGGGCTGTGCCGTATCCATCCGCATTAGTAACTTGTGTCATGGCTGGGATAAAATACCTGACAAAGATAACTGGGTCTGCCTGGGTTTACAGTTCTGGGGAGCACAGTCCTGGAAAGGTAGGCAGGAGGGCGGGGAGGGGGGGAAGGTGAGCCACAATGGATTGGGAAAAGGAGAGCAATGGCTACTTGAGCTTAGAGTGCTTTCTCCATTTTATTCAGTCTAGGACCAGAGGCTGCAAAATGGTGTCACCACATTTAGGATGGAGTCCTAACTCACTACTTTTTATAATTTCTAGACATGCTTAGAGACCTGCTTCTGTAAACCTCATAATTTGACAATCAGAATTAACTGCACCATCCTTCTGATTCAGTCCATAGCATATTATCTCAGTACCTAGCACACTCTCTCAGTACCTAGCACACCACCTCAGTACCAAGCACACTACCTCAGCACCTAGCACACTCTCAGTACCTAGCACACCACCTCAGTACCAAGCACACTATCTCAGCACCTAGTACACTAACTCAGTACCTAGCACATTATCTTAGTATATAGCACACTATCAAAACACCATAACACCATAAACAAACACTTTTAAAATGCACACAAGCTAGCCAATTATACAGCGCGCGCGCGCACACACACACACACACACACACACACACACACACACAAAGGAGAAATAAAAATTAAGTTAAGCACAAAGGAGCATCAAAGTGGTGGTGACATTCCATGCAGTTCCAGCAGTGAGTCGTCCTTGGGTATCTCAGTTAGTCTTGTCATGTCTGAAAAGGAAGGGAAATCCTTAGAGAGCCCCTTCCTAAAAGCCTCTCTTGGAAAAGCATTTATCTTATATCATCTTTGATTTATTTATTTACTTTTTATTTGTTATCAATGATGTGTGTGTGTGTGTGTGTGTGTGTGTGTGTGTGTGTGTGTGAGACATGTGGAGCCAGAGGACAACATTCAGAAGTAGGTCCTCACCTTCTCCCTTGCTAAGGCATAGTCTCTCTTGTTTCTGCTGCTGTGCTATATTCTGCAGGCTAGTGGTGCCATGAGTGTCAGGCTGTTCTCTTGTTTCTACCTCTCCTTTGGTCACAGGAGTGCTGAGACTACAGATGCACTCCACAGCTGGATTTTTCATACCAGTTCTGGGGATTGAACTCAAGTCATCAGGCTTTCACTGAAAGCACTTTAAGCTTTGAATTCCATATATCCCCTCAAGTCCCCACACTTGGTCCTTAGTTCCTATCATCTTTGAAAGGATGCAAATTGCACATGGTAGTGACAATGGAAGTTACATTCAGAGACAAAAGGTATAATAAAGTGAATGCACACACACACACACACACACACACACACACACACACTATGTTTAAAAGTTGATTACCAGAAAAAGATCAGGGAATGGGGACAAAATGACAACCCAGAATGTCAAGAAAGGAAGGCTCTTGGTGGCCATCTTTTAAAAGACATATGTCCATTGGAAAAAAACATGTGTTTTCATTAGCAAAGCAGAAGAATTCTGCAGGCCTAGGATTAGTTTTGGCAAAGGCATGGGTATAAACTAAGCCATTTCCATGTTCGTCCTGGCCATATGGTAAGAACTGAGGTATTGCCCAAAATGTAGCATGGCTGAGACGTGTGCACACTCCAAAAGAGGAGAAGTACCAGGAGGCTGGAGGGAATGTCTGAGATTGGACAGCTAAAGGCAATCTGATCTCACGAACAGCTTCAGAGGGGAAAGGTCTCCAAGCATAAAGAGTACGTCCAGCCCGACACCATTCTAATCTAATTAGATGTGATCCTTTTGTTAGACACTGAAAACATCAATTTATTTCTCATTCATCAAACTGATTCAAACCTCCCTTATCAGATGTCTCAATTATCAAAGACTCCAAGGTCATATAACACCCAGACACTGCTTTATATCTGTTCTCTTTATACTATTATAATACAGTTTTCCTTATAAGGGGTACAGACATAGCCTTGGGAAAAACTCACTACAGAACCCAGAACTTTAGAGGTAAAGGAAACTGACTAATATGGCCTTTGGTCACATTAAGGAAACTGAGGCCCAAAGAACTTGGTCCCTGGCCCAAGGCTACACAGCTCAATAGTTCCAAGATAAGACCACCTTCAGGCCATCCTTCCTCCTTTCAGTGGGGTTTCCCAGAGGGAAGGAGTGGGTCAAGGTGAGTCAGGGAAAGGGGGCCATGTGCAAGCTGAGAGGAAGCAGTGTGCTTCCTCAGACTTGCTGTGATATCCTCAAAGAGTTGTCTGACCACCAAGGGTAAAACAGTGATTTCACAGTGGATGAGTCTCACAGATGCTTATTACATAGGTGCTCTAGTTTCGTGGAGCCAGAAAGGGGTGAGTGGATTTCCCGACACAGACACTGACAATGTGGCATGAGTTAGGGAGGGTGTGCTTGTTTGTTTGTTGTTGTTTTTTAAATCCACAGCCGCCATTAACCAGGAGAAGATAAAGTACTTTCTCTTAAGTATCTGGCTAGTACTCTTCATGGGGGCCCAGACTAGAAAACACAAGGCAAGGCTGGGAACAGTCATAGGTTGGAGGTGATGGAGGGGGTGAACTGGAAGCACCATGGAATCGTGGACTGAGTTCTAGAATAGAACAGGGCTGTGATTGGAAGGTAAGAGAAACCTGAAGTAGGCCTCTGATTCATGTGGTAGCTTTGGGCCAGTGTTAAGTTTTTTATTTCTGTACCTGTGGTAGTGGGAGATACTAGCCTCATTGGAAAGCTAGGTATGAGTATACCTCATAGTCCTGTATGGCTGCTCTGTATGTCTAAACTAGTTTCGTTTTAACAAAGAACACTAGAAGAGGCTTGCAGACTGGCAGGAGACACCTAAAGCTCCTTCCCCTTCTTAGCCTGCCCTTAGACACTTTCAGTCAAAAGCAGTTTCCACAGGTCCTGCTTCCCATGTTATCATGATGATCTAAAAATCTTTTAGTAACACATAGCGTGGAGATTTTTTTATTACTAGGAACGGCACCAGCCCCATTTCCCCACCCCAGAGTAAATGCTCAATAAATTTTTTTCCCAAAGGGTTTGGGAAGATGACTCAGTTGGGCATGCTATGTAAGCAAAGCATGAGGAGCCAAGTTGGATCTTTAGTACACACACACACACACACACACACACACACACACACACACACATATATATTTAGTACATATATATATATACATGTATACATATATATGTACTAAATATATAAATAGTATATATATAGTATATATATGTGTGTGTATGCATATATACATGTATATGTATATTTGTATACATAGATATATGAATGTGTGTGTGCGCGCGCGTGTGAATATTAGTGGTAAAGGAAGTGATAAGCAAGTTACAATAGATCTTCCTCTTACATGGGGTAGAACCAACTGGGAACCATCTCTGGCGAGGCCCAGTTCCACCAGCCATGGATCTCACAAGCACACTGCAGAACAGTTGGAAACAGCAGCACACCTGTTACCTGCAGTCTGCTGCTCTCAGACTCTGTGCTGTTTTCTCCTTCCTTAAGTTAAAACACACGAACCATGTTTGCCCCCACAGTTCTCCCTGCTCAAAGCATCCAACAAACACACAGCCCTTTCAGACTAAGAAGAAAATCTGTGCTCTGCCATAGCCTGCCCTCCACTTCCTTCTGAGGATAGAAATGTGCCCAACTCTCCACCCATACGTCACGTACCACATTTCCACCACCAGAAAGTCTCCCCCAGAAACAGTCATGCTCCCCTTAAACACACCTCTATCTCCTTACAAGTAACAATGTCCTGTTCTGTGGTACCCTTGTCCCCAGGAAAGGACTCTGCGTTGGTACCTGTAACACATGACTTTAATTTATCTATGCCTCTGACTATACCCAGAGCTCCTCACATCCAGAAGCTTTGCTGTATATATTGTGTATTCTCGGCATATACGAGAGCATGTGGCACACAGCCAGCCACACAATAAATGTTGACTGGATCAAAGAACACGGCCAATCCCAGTCTCTATCCCCTACTACCCAGGTTCTTTGCAAGGAAGCAGATGGGATGTACAGCAGCTACCTATGGCTAATGCATTCAAGACTACAAAGTCATGCAATCCAGCAAGTCCTTTGCCTTGTAGCTGGGAACTCATAAGTTTGGTCTGTCTGTAAACGAAGCCTCAGCATCTTGAGGAAGCATGAAGTCATTATCTGCCAACCCTCTGGTTTCTCTGAGCTTCTGCTGCAAAGTGGATGGCTCTTAGCCTCCAGACCTGTTGCTCCCATCTCTCCCCCTCTCTCTTTGATGTTAACGCTCAAAAGAAAGACAAGGAATGGATTGAGGCAACCAGGCCAGCTGGATCCCAGTGGCTCTGGCTTACTCTAGTATAAAGAAGCAGAGACATCTTCAGAGCTCGCTCTCTCTCTCTCTCTCTCTCTCTCTCTCTCTCTCTCTCTCTCTCTTTCTCTCTCTCTTGCGCGCGTGCACGCGCGCGTGCAGCTTCTCTGCCAGTTTTCATCTGCATGGCTGTTCTTGACGGCACTTGACATTGGCAAAGCCTGATGACGGATCCTGAACAATACTAGTGACATCACTATCTCACTGGTAGTCCACACTGGAAACTTGGGATTTGCCAATCACTGATGGCTCCCTCCTCTGGCTCACACTCAAGATAAAAACTTCCTGTTATTATTCAGTTACTGACAATGCTATTGACCAGCCACTGAAATCACCTTAAACTACCTTCCATCCCTTTTGGTGGCAGTTTAAGTTTCAGCCTTTGTCAGCTCCTGCATGGGTTAGGACAAGGCCCTTGAAGTTCTCTCTATCTTGACCCCACTCCAGTCTGCAAGCTCAGGATCAGTAGTATTTGATCTTCAACAGGGTTAGTGTATCTCCAGAAGGAGCGATCTGTAGTCACCCTCTTCTCTATGATCTCTTCCCTGAACCATTTCATCTTTCATAAATTCCTAAAATGTCCTGCAGTGCCTGGCCCTAAGGCCACACTGCTTAACCTTCACTGCGCAGAAACCTCATTGCACAATTTAGTACTTAATATAAAGGGCCAACCTCAGTGGCCCCTCCTAGCAGCTGGAGAAACGCCCATCTCTGAATAGCCTGCTGAACACGCTCTCTCAGTTGAACTCAATCATGTAGCTCATGGTTTAAGCTGTATTCTGTATGTGTCCTGTGTTTGGTTTGCCAGCTTCTGACTTGTGTGGTGAAGCCCAGTCCCTGCATGCAAAGGTCATCTTAAAAGATGTCATCTCATGACTGAAGAACAGACTGTTCCAGACGATGAGGACACTGGGACCATCCTCCTACACTCAGACTCTAGTGAGCCTTGGAGGCAGCTGAGCAGCATGTCCTAACTCCAGACCTGGAGGAGACATTTTCTTCATTGGTGTAGCTGTTGCCAAGTTGTCTATGCATCTGTGAATAACCCCTCGCCCGTGCTCCTGTGAAAGCAGCCCCAGGTAAACACACTGGGTCACCAAAAGAAGAGGGATGTAAAGAAGAAAAGGGAGTGATTGAGAGGGAGGAAGAAATCAGTGGGAGTGGGAAGAAGATAAGAGAGGGTAATGGCGGGGGTAGATATGATCACAATATATTATGGTCATATATAAAAATTTCATAATGAAACATGTTATTATATATAATTAATGGATGCTAATGAAAACTTTCTGGAAAAAAAAATCCACACATGATGTCTGCCCCCTGCAGATTCTGATTAAGAAAGGTTCGGGAGTGTTCTAGAAACATCACTGCTTTTTTTCCTAGGTCACACCCAGCAGCTCCCCAGAGATAGAAACTACTCTTTCACTGTGTGAGTCGTCCACCCTGTTTGTCCTTAAAGCTTCTGCCTTGTGGGGGTCAGAGGTCAGAGGAGAGGTCCCATTCACTAATAAAGAGAATGTTCAGAATCTTCTGTGGCTGTGTTTCTCAGGGTTCGACACCGGAGCTGGGAGGCAGCTGAGAGGCAGCGGCAGCAGGAGAGCACACGGATTCCTTATCTGCTCTCTCTGAAATGCCAGTGAGTTTGAAAGGCACTTTGTCCAATTAGAAGTGTGGGGAAATATCCATCCTGTCCATGACAAAGATGAAGCACTTCTTTCAAAAGTACTGGTGGCAGCCTGCCAGCTCTCAGAAGTCCAAGGAATCCACACGAGCCAGCAGTTATTAATTAGTTTTATTAGTGGCAGGTCCTTAATGCAAAATGACAGGGGGAAGAGAGTGAATATCCCCATCACTACTAAAATACAAATTGTCCAGATTTAGGCTGTGCTGTTCGCCGAACACGTACAGGCCGCTCGCCAGGCCCAACTGGGGAATAGAAAAAAAGAGCCAAGTGCCTTGCTACAAAATCTTGGACTATTAACAGCCTGACCAAGAGTCGGAGTACTTACCTCAGGTAATTCTCCAGGAGGCAATGCACTGGTTTTAATTATCAAGGAGGAAGGGCCTTCAAGGGGAAGCTGGGGAGGAATGGTGGTGAGGACAGGGAGGGGACAGGCCCTGTTCTCATCCATAAACAAGGCCTCAATGAGAAGCAACGGCTTCTTAGAGAACTGCACAGGGCTGCCCTGCTGAGAATTAGTCTTCTACTGTCAACCTGTGTTTTATGACCATTAATCACATTTGTATTTATAAGCACTAAGACAGGATAATCAAATCTCATGCTTCAAAGCATATGTTTATCACCACAGGCACAAGAAGGAAGTGGGGGGAAAGTTTACAAGCCTGCTCTGTTGGCAGGAGCTGCTGTCTGTCTGGTGGCCTCCCCAGAAGCACCCTGGAGGTGGCTGAGGGGGGCTGAGGAACATTCTGTAGGGGAGAGGACAGAACTGCCCTGCACCTTGCAGTTGTTAATATCTCTACTGCTTTCTGTGCTGGGCCAAATGCAGAAATTTAAAAGACACCCTTTTCTCAGTGCCCCCCCTGCCCCCAGTAAGGTCTTTCTTCTCTCCCTACAATAGCACCCATGACAAGCTCAGTGTAATGTATCAATTTCAAACCTGGCAGAGTATTTGAACTGTTCTGGCACTGTGGATGATGCAAATCAATGGTTAGAACCACAATCAGTTCTTAGACAACTGCTATCACATAATGCCTGCCTCTCAGCAGTGGAACATAGTCATTCAGGAAGAGACTAGGATGGCCCAGGGCTTTTAGAACACAACACCTATGATGCAGAAAAAGCAGGGAAGGAAAGCAGGCACTGCTGATTCATCTGAAAAGCGTTGAAGTCTTTGGCGCCATGTCTGCATCTAGGAGATCCTCTCAAGTAACACCGAAGATGTTCTTGAAGCAGGGTGGCCTCACCTTTTCCTTAGGTAAACAGGCGCAATGCCTCTCTCTCCACAGAAGTGTTCCCATCAAGGAAAGGGCCTCTTGCGTTTGCTCATAAAATTGGGTGTTTTGTGTGGTCTACGGTATGTAAAACCATGTACAAGCTAAATTGAAATGAGTCTCCTCTTCTATACATTGAGGTTTACCTTAAACACCAGCAGATGCCTTGCTGAGATTTTAAAAATGCCATAAGAGATAGATTTCAAGGAGTAACCTATGTGCATATATATATATAGTATAAATTTATATATAACTTATATAAAGTATAAGTAAGTTTGTTCGTATATATATGAAGTCTATCTTCTTACTGACTTCCCTTAGAAAAAACTTGATTGATTTTTAAGTAGCTCACATGCTAAGATTCTGCACCTTTTATGGAGAATTTAGTAGTCTGCAAACAAAGACTTAATCCATCAGGGAGCTATTTCATGTATGTTGGATTTTGTGGCTAGCAGTGCTCTGTGGAGGAAGGGACATTTTCTTTGGAGTGGAAAGTACCGTGGCTGAAACGCTGGCTCTAAACCTGTTTCCTAATCTAAAAATGGGGCCAGTGGCTCTTTCCTTACAGGATCAGCAGGCCGGGCGGGAACACCATACGTGATGCCGTTAGTACAACTCCTGGCGCAGTGCACACTCAATAACTGTTAGCTGTTGAATCATTTTGCAAACTCATAGGTTATTTTTAAAGAGCAATGCATACTCAGCCTGCTCACTCACACTCATTCTCTCTCTCTCTCTCTCAAAGTAAAATAAAAAATAAAAATAATAAATATTAAAAAAAAACAACAAAACTCAGTCTGGCCAAGGGCCCACCTAACCAATGAGAGTCAGCTCCTTTCTTTATCACATACATGTTATGTTCCCCAGGACTTCCCAGGGTTCCCTGGGAATAGCTGGCTGCTATTCTTCTTGGGCAAGTCCAATACTGGGATGAATAGTCTGGCAGCATATAAAATATGCATCTACTCCTTTATCCTTCCTTCTAATAGGCTAGAGACCATGGCTGCTTATCTGACCCCTTTCTGAAAACAGTAAAACTGCAGGGTGAGTCTCTCACAGACACTGCCCACCTGGGACCCAAGGCTTTGAGCCCCAGGTACAGCTCTGCCCATCAGATAGCTTCAGTGGGGTCCATGGTGCTCGCAGGCTCTTGGTAACTCTGCTTTCTTGAACCAGTGTCTTTTTCATCTGTTCTGAAAACCAGGTAGAAACAAGAATATGTAAAACTCAGGGCTTCAGAGAGCTCCAAGTATGAACAGCAAATAATGTTGTCCCCTACTGAAGCTTCACATCTTTCTGAAAAAGCTGTCGGGAAGGCCCAGGCTTATCTTAATCCATGTTCAATGGTACACAAGGCATAGAAGTCGGCAGCCAGGAAGGTGTGCAGCTTGCCGGGTAGCTCTCCACAGGACATGCTGCGTACACACAAGGGTCGTGCCAACATGCATCCCTCTCAACCAACGCGTGGCTGTTTCAGTCAGAACTATCCTGAAGTCTCTGCACCTGCAATTGATCAAGGAGAAAAAGGACGACCAGTGGGCTTGACCACTGGCCTCTAATTCCTCTCATTTAGAAAAACTGCTCCTTCCCACAGAATAGTCACTCTGTGAATGGATGTGCTGTATATTTTTAAAGTGACATGATGTAGCAGCTTATGCTTAAAGGCAAATGACTTTGGGTCACTAGTAACCAAGCTACTGGGATCCCAGGATATGTGACTTGGGGAAGAAAATCTAAGTGATCAGAAACAATGAAAGTATCTACCAATCTACTCCAGACTGACAGGGATGCCATCTCCAGCAAAGATATACTTGCTTCAAAACAAGGGGGTACAATGCTCTGCACCTCAGTGCAGTTCAGTATGGGGCCTAACCTTATTTACCTGGAAGCACCCCAAATAGAGGGTAACTGCCACAGCCACTAGCATCGTCACACCCTGAGACACAAAGCCCCCCAGTGGCTCAGTCTATTGCTTCTCCTTGGTTATCATGGAATAAGTATTTCTTGGACAGATGGACAGACGGAAGGATGGGCAGATGGAAGGATGGATGGATGGATGATTGACATACCCCATTGCCAGTTTACATCCCAATCCACCACATTCTGCTCCAAGGGGATGGAACTTGGGGAACAGAGATGCAAGCCAACCTCCAACAGCTCAAAGTCTGGATATGAGAGTGCTGGACCAAGTCTCTTAACACCCACAGACTGTATTTTCTAGTCTTTTAAAAAGAGCTAATCCTTGCTCACAGGGCAGTGGTTTGTTCAGACACACCAGTGCAGCGACTGGCAGTTGGAAGGAGGTTTGCAGATGTTAGTTGCTGCTGTCGCTATCATCTATTACTATCAGCTTGTTGGGGCTCCTTCAACACCTCTCCATTAGACACGCCCCAACCCACATTACCTCTCCTACTTTCTCTTTTCCCAGTGTAATCACTGATTCCAGTTGTGTTTTGCCAATTTTTAGTACAAACTGATGATTCCTGCCTTTTACGACCCTTGATAAACTATGTTCCATCATGATGAAAGGCTTGTGTCTAATTTCATTTTCCTATCTTCATTTTTTTTCCATATGCATTACATCCACTCAAAAGATGGTAGTATCCTTCCAGAACCTACTGTGTTCTACATAAAAAAAGGTACAAGACCCTGGCTGGCAGCTGGCTGCACTACACCAAGCTAGTCTAGATGGGGATCACATGACTTGGCTTGAGCAATGAATATTTATTTTAAGATTCATATAGAAAAGTTACATTTTCTCTCATCTCTTGGATCGTGTGTGTGTGTGTGTGTGTGTGTGTGTGTGTGTGTGTGTGTGTGTGTGTGTGTGAATAAGCCGGTGGAGACAAAAGGAAAGTGTCTTCTTTGATTCCTGACTGGCCAGCAAGCCCTAGGATTTTCTCCCTCTGCCTAGCACTAAGACGATAGGTGTGCACTGCATATACATGCGGGGATCTAACTCGGGTCCTCATGGTATGTAGTTACTTTAACAGCTAAGCCCTCTCTCTCCCCAGCCCCTTCTTGGTAGTCTCTACTGCAGATACTCTGCCTGGAACAGACATGAACTAACCCAGAGATGCATTGCTGAATCCAGCCCTTTCTAAAGTTTTCATCTTTCCTTTAAATCTGTGAGGAAGCACTCTGTCAACTGCAGTGATGACCACCCCTCTTCCCTCTCGTCTGTGTTCACAGTTGCAGAGTTAACGGTTTAACAGAGGGCCAAAATTGAGAGCAGTGTGCTTGTCTACAACCACAGCTACTCAAGATGGCAAGACAGGAGTATCACAAAATTAAGACTGGCCTGGGCCAATAAAGAGTTAGACCAGCCTGTGGAAATGTAGGAGACTCTGTCTCAAAGTTAAGAACCACAGGAACTGGTGCTGTGGCATGGTGACATACCCAGGGACACTGAAAAGAGAAGGGCAGAGATAAATATTTTTCCCAAAGTCAAGAGTTCATGTTCTACTCCACCATAGGCTAACCAGGGACACAAGGACCCTTTGTGAGTGACGCTGTGATGGAGGAAAGGTGTTCTACTGTTGACCCGTTTTCTGTGAACTGACTTAGTTGGATGAAGTTCTCCAGTGATTTCTCCTAGCCCTGGGGAGTGTGGTTTTAGAAGCTGTCCTTCACTCCCCTGGCAGCAAGGCCAAGACTGATAATGAATGGACTGTGGGAAGGGCACTGTGGCCATCGTGAATCGATGAGATGGCTCCAAGTTCTAGAGCAGAAGGAACGCTGAATACCTTGGAAGTCACATGATCTTGTGTCTTCTGAGTCGCCAAGGAAGACAGCAGTGTGCACACTGGCGGAGGGCAGGTGAGCAGAGCGGGTGAGAGAGAATAACCTCCAAGCCATTGCTCATTTCTCCCAATAGCTTAAGGCGCAGCGATGCCTGCAGACCACTTAGAAAGCCAAATTCTCCATGCCCGGGCTCACCACCAACACTGCTCACCCTTCTCTCCTCGTTAATATGTGAAAACTCAATTCTGACATGATCATCTTGATGCCGTCTGAGCATCACTCCATCAGAACGTAGGGTAGTAGAGGTTGTTAAATAATACGAGTATTCGCAGTGAAGCGCAGGTTGGGGGTCACACTGTGGGGCTCATCTTCCAGTAATACAATTACCAGCTGTGTAACCTCAGGCCCGTTAATTAACCTCATGTACTTCTGTCATACCTGCCTCAACACAGGACCTCACGGAAGGGGTCTGAGAATTAGATTATCAAATGCAGTGTCAGTCAAAATAAAAAGAAAAACATTAGGCTTTCTGGCGCTGCTGTTATTAATAACAGTGTTGTCAATGGGACTCAATTTAATCACTTCAGATTCTTGGGTAAGAATCTTGGGTCTGAAGGATCTATGGATGTCATAGGTACGGCCAATATTATCCCCAGGACGTTCAACTTTTTAAATGATTTCTTTAATTCTCTCAGCTCAAGGATCCCCGTTTGTCCTTAGCCTGGATGTGCAATCCACTCCCCATTCACAACACAGAAGAACATGTAAATAGCACAGCAAATATCTTCTATCAAGCCCTGCAGTAACCCCCTTGACCACTAGAGGTTTTCTCCTTACAACAAGGGCTCAGAGTCATGCTGTACTACCCCATAGGTTTGAAGGTCTTGTGAACCACTTTCTCAATGCTGTTAAGTTTTCCCTGGCCTAACAATGTTATCCACTATGGCGTTCCAATCTAACTTAGGAACTATTAACCTACAAGTTTGCCTACACAAACCAGCATCCTCAAATAAATATTCCTATTGCTTCCCAAACAGGCTTCGGGTCCCTGAATCTCTTTGTCTCTACGTGCAGTTTGCTTCATTAATAAGCAACTGCCCTTAAGCATCTCTCCCTCCCCATCCCCATCACACACACAAACAAGGCCTACCTCTCCAGAATACTGACTAGGGACACCTCCCCCTTTTAACTCATCGAGATAGATAATAGATAGATAGATAGATAGATAGATAGATAGATAGATAGATAGATAGATAGATAGACAGACAGACAGACAGACAGACAGACAGATAGATGGAGATATGAATACGGATATAGATATAGATATATCATCATTTGATCAATGTGTCACAGTCAGACATGCCTGTTACTCTGACTTCATAACTTTATTTAACTGTTATGTAACTATCACCTGTGTAAGATTTTGGGGCCTTAGCCACTAGGCTGCAACCCACTGAGGTCACATGTGTTTGTACCCCACACAAGGACCCTAAATTAGCACAAAGGAGGTTTGAGCATTTCATGAGAATCGTATTATGTGTTGAGCAAAATTCATCCTGATGAACAAACTCATCAGATAAAAATGTCTAACCAACTTGTAGAAATTAAACCTCGAATATTTAAAAAAGACCTGGTCAAAGCCTCACTGTGGATAGGCCAAAATCCACCACTCAGATCGTAGTCTGGCCCAAAGTCACATCTTTTTGCCCTGTTATCATTTCACATCTCTTTAACCTTGCCTGCAAACAACTGTTTAGGGGTTACTTGAATGGCTAAGGGGCGACACACACTGGGTATAGCTGCAGGCTCAAAATCTCAGTCACCAAGCATCAGACTGCCAGAGCCTTCTGTATGAAGCCGGCTCTGCAGGTAGGCAGCTCATGCCACAAGCCAGGTTTCCCAGAGCGCCGGGGTTATGGTTTGAAAGTGAAATGTCCCCTGCAAGCTCATGCATT